>BSQZ01000054.1:1251930-1569430 GCA_033239005.1 Lamellibrachia satsuma
CATGACTAGCACCACATACTGGCGCATTGCTAGCACCACATACTGGCACTCGGCTAGCACGCGCGCACGGGTTCCTACAATGTGGTAAGTGCATCCCCCGATGAACATCGGTACCAGCCGCAGGGCGTAGGCCAACACTCGACGACAGAACGACGTTCGGCGAGAACGTGACTGACGAAACCTCCAGGTCACGCCGTCGCCATTTAATTACTTGCATACTCACTAGGTGGCGCGGCAATTTCTCCTCAACTGGACTAGGATTAGATAACCGTAGTTCAAACATGAAAAGAAAAACTACAACACTTTGAGTGACCAATAGGATATTTAAACCATGGTCGTGTCCACTGGAAATTACTGGAATCCAAAGGCAAAATGTATATTTATAATACCTGTAGGATATTTTCATTGTGTTCAGCATGTGCTAGAATCAAACCAGCAGAGAGGGAGAGGGAGAGGGAGAGAGAGAGAGAGGGGGGGCGAGTTTGTGTGTGTGTGTGTGTGTGGGGGGGGGGGGCGTGCGTGAGTGTGTGCCTGCCTGCGTGCGTGATACAAATTATCATGAACTGCTATCTCCGGTGGCCAGCGATGATAAAATATAAAATGTTTGAAAATGTTTAAATGGCAATTAAACATTTATGTAATGATAATGAATTAATTTTCGGCAACAATTGCAACTGTTATTTTATTCACATTCGACGTTCTTGCTTGTATGCAGCATACGTAGCCTGTATCACGTCATCGTTAAGTATGGAGATATGTCGTTGTGGTCAAAGATACTTTGGTTGTGGTCAGATCAAACAATGGTAGTGACGTAGGGCCTAATTGTAACAATTAAGAAATTGCTTTTGTAAAACAAATAGATAAGTTATTTTATGACATTCTCCAAACCCACGAAAGGTGATACTTTACATAAGTAAATGTGTATGTCGGTATATTAATTTAATGATTTGTTGACCAATCACACGTGGACTCACCACATGGGATACTGTGCGTTTCCTTGAAAACCAGTTGTACGTTCGACGTCCTAGCGGCTGGGGTGTCTCTTATCAGTTTGCCCAGTAAGTGACGAATTTCAGAAACGCATTGCAAGGCATCCGGGAGGAACGATTTGTTTTGTGGACGAACTTCTGTGAATGCTACATTCGCAGCAACAGACGCACAAGCGGCAATATTCGAGCTGATATATTATCGATATGAAGTGTTAGAATTGTGACATAATTATCTAATGCCTATAGGTCTTCGTATTTTATTTCAGGTAATTAGGGTGTAATTTGTATTGTGTATGTACTATATTTTGTTTGTATTCCTCGTTTAAGAAAAATAAAGAATTGATTGACTAAAATACTACACTAATTAGTTTATACTTTTCTCCGTCATCTATTTGTTTGAACTCGCTGCTTTATCCGACCGGCTTACGTCGGCGGATGAATCGAGTGCACCAACGCATGCGCCCACTCCCTTGTTACAATTCCGGGTCAGAGGGCAATCGACATCCACTGCTGTTGACAACCGTATCGCCTTTCGTGCTGCGCACGGACCACAGTCAGAATGCATCCGCCATTACAACGATAAAGAGTCCCTATGAAAAAATTATTTGTACAGTTTGGGTGTATTAGTGAGAGCAGAAACTGTGTGAATGAGTGAGTGTAAGTGATGTTTTGTACACAGTAGCATCACGAGGTTTGAAATGATGCCATTTGTCAGTTGGTATACCTGTTGCTTAAGGACACAGTGGCCATCAGGCAAGATGTACTAATATTTTGGAAATTCAGGGGTTTCATGCGTTAAAGCAATTTGTACGAAAAGGAGGTACGTCATTTTCACGAATTTCACACACCAGGTGTCTTAGTGGGTCTGTCATTGTCTGTGTAGGTAGTAGTAGGTTAGGACACCAGTGTAGACGGCAGTACATTTTTTATCCGTCTTTCTTTGTTTTGCATATTTAAGTTTGACACTTGAATGAATATATATGGGATAGTACGCGTGTGTAGTTACGTGCCTGTGTTGTTAAATGTTATGAGATTCCCCCAAGTGTGTGTTTTGGTGGCAACCTTACGACTCCAGCAGTGTCCTAATGACTATAAACAGCATGAACTGCTGGCTAATGGGTTTATGTCCTTAGACACTTAGGGCACTGCTGGAGTCCAAGGGTTGCTGTTAAGTACGCAGTCCAAATATACCCTCCCAGCAACAAATCCCAGTCTCTGGTATCTTGTGACAAGTGTAACTGTGTTTCTTGTGAAATCAGTGTCTAGCAATTCTTCTTAATTCAGTTGCATGACACGTGTTTAAGCTGTGTACATGCGATATATCTGCTAATATTTTGTCAATGTAAAGAGTTTACTACTAGTAATCTAACATATTGAAAGTATTAAGATATTTTGTATAATTGTCTTTTTATATGTTATACAAATAAAGTTACTTACTTACATATACAAATTAATACTTTTTTGTTAGCCATTTAATTTTTGTTGTTTCAGACATGCCAGTTTGTGCTGTGTTGAATTGTAGGAATGGAGAGTACAAGCTGGACCGGTGGAAGTTGGAGAATTGTACAATCTATCCAGGGTTTAAGAAAGGTGTAGGGCAGTGCATTTGTCCTCCCCCTTTTTGTTCTGTACCCGATTCGCACAGAATGAAAAAATCCCGACGGCCGTCGGACATGAATGAAGCTTTTGAACTGACAAGAGAAGGACACTGGACAGAACTGACAAGAGAAGGACACTGGACAGAACTGACAAGAGAAGGACACTGGACAGAACTGACGAGAGAAGGAAACCGGAAAGAACTGACAAGAGAAGGACACTGGACAGAACTGACAAGAGAAGGACACTGGAAAGAACTGACAAGAGAAGGACACTGGAAAGAACTGACAAGAGGACACTGGACAGAACTGACAAGAGAAGGACACTGGACAGAACTGACAAGAGAAGGACACTGGAAAGAACTGACGAGAGAAGGACACTGGAAAGAACTGACAAGAGAAGGACACTGGAAAGAACTGACGAGAGAAGGACACTGGAAAGAACTGACAAGAGAAGGACACTGGAAAGAACTGACAAGAGAAGGACACTGGACAGAACTGACAAGAGAAGGACACTGGAAAGAACTGACAAGAGAAGGACACTGGAAAGAACTGACGAGAGAAGGACACTGGAAAGAACTGACAAGAGAAGGACACTGGACAGAACTGACGAGAGAAGGACACTGGAAAGAACTGACAAGAGAAGGACACTGGAAAGAACTGATGAGAGAAGGACACTGGAAAGAACTGACGAGAGAAGGACACTGGACAGAACTGACGAGAGAAGGACACTGGACAGAACTGACAAGAGAAGGACACTGGAAAGAACTGACAAGAGAAGGACACTGGACAGAACTGACAAGAGAAGGACACTGGACAGAATTGACAAGAGAAGGACACTGGAAAGAACTGGGAACCGAAACCATATTCCACAGTGTGCTCGGTCCATTTCCGACAGCTACAAACCCAATATTGAACCTGGGATATTCTTTGTTTACGCCCCCCAAATCAGCCCGCAAGCCACCAACAGCAAGAACACCCACATCAGAAACACACGTAGATGAACAGTCATCAACTGTGATGTCAACAGACTATCCAAACAAGACCATTATAAATGTTAAAAAAACTTAGCATACATTTAAAAATACTCTGCTACAACCAATGTGCAATATATACATACCCTGCAAAACATGAGCAGTAACTACTGACAATGTTGACAGTGTTCTTCTTGATACATACCCACACTTGGTGTGGGTGGTGTTGAATGTTCAACGAGGGGGTGCATTCGGCCTTCACGAAACAGTATGGAGATTCTGAAGAAATGTTGTAATAGAACACCTCCTTAAGCCACTTTGAATCAAAGTAGGAAAATACTTTTCCTTGTTTGTAATCAGTCAGTAGCCGAGTCCTCATGTCCCTCTCACCGTTATCAACCAGGTACTCATGCAGCTATATATATATGTATATATAATTATATATATATATATATATATATATATATATATAATATAGATGGTGGCCACATTGACATGCCCTTCCCTTCCCCCACGTTTAGTCCAGACAGCGGATCTGGTAAAACATCACCTTGCACAATCAGAAGTCTTCGGTATTGTTCTGCTTTCTGTCTGGTTTCCTCTTTTACACTAGCTTTTTGTGGAATGCTGATTTAAGAGGCACTGAATGCCAGCGCAACCAGTTCTTCCTTGTTGCCAGTTGTTGGCAGCCCTCTGTCGCGTAAATATTCTTGCATTTTATATTTTTTCCATAAACGGAACTCATTAAAGTTGGCCGTACCGGCGACCAATCGACATACACAACAACAAACACGAAAAGCACAAAACAACACGAGAAGTTCGAACGTCAACAACAATCTGACAGGCGCAGCGTGGACAGCGAGGAATGTGTTTATGTCGATTGACCTGTGACATTACTCATGGTGCTTTGCATAGTCGAAACTCCGAACTGGCGTATTCAAACATTCAAATGACGAGGGTATGGTTTGTTATATTGACGACGACGCGTATGTTTTGTAATTGTAGTCCGGAAACAGGCACAGATGCACTATTTTGAGAAACTGCCATATTGACGATAAGCATGTTTGATACATATTAAAACAGTATATAATATCGGGAAACAACATGTAACGCAGACAACAGTAATGGTATTGCACAGATTTCCTGCCAGAATGCGGAAATGCGCTAAGCTAGGCTATGGGTGCCGTGACTATTACAGTGGCTCCACATGGTGGGCCGTCAACAAACCAACAAACTTTGCAGAACAAACAGACGCGCCACCTAGTGAAGATTATTAGGAAACAACTTTTCTCATTTTTTTTACAATAAACATAATAACAATAAATCGATAGAATAATGATAGTTGTCTAAAATATCAACATCTGACATAAACCCTGTCAGGCATATTACAAAAATAACAAAATCAGGTAACTAAAATGTTTCACATACAGCTGTAATGTACAATTATTGAATTACTTGTCATAATAAAACATGATGACAACTGAACTGCCTATATTCTTTTGTATTATGAAAGTAATACATCATTAATAAACACAAACGTTCGAGCAAGTTCTCAAGATGCACTGATATAAATCTAAAGGAACTAATGAATACGGGAGACTGGTGGATACAAAACTTGTATTTGTGAAAAACGCATCCACAGAGTTAATGTTATGATTTAACTTTATCATAACATTAAAAAGAGAACGAAAAAGGAATTATATTTGTTAATGAAATTACCTTGTCTATCAATGCATCCGTAGTTACCTTGTCCATTCCGTAATTGCATTATAAAAAGATACCACAGACATGCATAGGATAAAATGTCAAAATGGTTCAGTGCAACGCATGTACTTCCCAGTGTGGCATTGTACATGCACAATGTTCTCCTAAAGTACTGGTAAAATGAGCACACTGATATTTGATTCAACATTCACAGTTGCTTCAAAGTGGCAATGTAAACAGGTGATAGGTTATGTGACAGTGTACGGCAATGCTGGTAGTAATATTGCACTGTATATATCCACACAACTAAGATGCACTTGATGAACTGTTTAGTCTATGCCTGGCATCAGCCTCAGTCATGGGGTAGCAGCCTTCTTAGCATCATCAACGACGGTTGTTATGGTTTCAACGTATGCATCTGTAATCGCCTTCACATGTCTCATATACGTGTCTCTGCACATCCCGTTCATGTTGAGATGGCGGCTCAGCTTCGTAATCCCACTGTATCCCACCCCCATGTCCATGGTGGCTGAGACAACTGAACGTGTCACGACAAACGGTGCATTGCTAGATGTTAACCCACCGAGTCGATCACTGCTATATGTCGAGTTGATGGCAGTTTCGCACAGTGTGCAGTAAGTTTGCAGCTGACAAACGAGGCCGAGATTGCAGTCCACAGGCCGGATAACGAGGGTGTCACACCCACACAGCGTACAAGGAAGGTCCTTCACCAGCTCTGACATCACGTTACATCGCAGGATGGTTGTCTTCAGCTGGTCTGTGTCATCTTCGCTTGCATCGGACCGTCGATGGAACCCATACCTCTTTGACGCTGTTGACTGGCCTGACTCATACACAACCTGCCAATCAAATAAATGGTGTCATAATTCACTGTGAATGACAATGTGTTTGCACAATATATGTGGACAAACTGTAGTGGCAAGGGTCTGAGCCTCCCATCTATGGAGTGGTAGAGTAGTGGCAAGAACATTGGAATCTCAATCAGGAGAACCCAGGTTTGAATCCTCCTGTTGCCGTTTCAAACCTTGGGCAATTTAATTCATTCCACATTGCCTTAGTTCACTCAGCTGTATAAAATGAATGAGTATCTGGCAACTGATATATGTGAACGAACACTCTATGCGCCGTAATTGCAGCCTGGTGGAAAGCTTCCCAGAAAAGTCGAGTTGGTGTTGTAAAGAACAGGTCTACAAGGGATGAAGTGTAAAGTGTAAAGAGCCTTGAGCAGTGTTACAGACTGGATACCACATTATGTAAGAACATACTTTTTCCAGGGTTGAAAAAATCATGATTTAAAAAAAAATAAAAAAAAATAAGATTTTTTTAAAATTGGATTTTTTATATTTATTTGATTTAAAAAAATCTGGTATACACAATGTCATAAAATATTTTACTATCAGGCTATCTGGTGTCAATACAGCTAGTCAGCTACACAAGTGTGTGCACTTTGTGCTTTTGTATTAAAAAACACACTTACTGTGTGCGCATGCGTCGGGGTGGTACGAGTCCGTTACATCGCTCCACACATTTCACTCAACACAACATGTTCACCAACACAACAAATGACCACAATTGGTACAACAACTCAACATAATCCACTGATCACGCAGAAACAGACAAACCAAACGTCAACAAACGCAACTAATCAAAACAACGCCCTTTACCGCAACACATGAACCAAAATTTCAAAGATGGCGGACTACCACTGCCGGCGCCGTCCGGGTGAGTTCTTTTCATTTTATCGCTAAGCATTTCATTAGTAAGCTTACTTTTCTTCAAGTCGCCACTGTTTGCATTTGGATCTAACTTTCAGAAAACCATGCTACAAAATGTATTCCAATTCAGATGTCCCTTTAGGAAATATTCCCCTCTCCTAGTCCCGCATTCCACGCGGATTAATCTTGGGCTAACGCAGATAATCACCGTCACTCTCCTAATAGCAACGATCATTGGAACATGTCAACGCGTATCTCGATCAAATCTCAAAATTAAACCAAAATATTATGCCCTAACTTTGAATCCCCGAATTAAATTCCCACCCAAAATCAAATTCAAATCAGACATTGTTACACATCTGTACCTCAGCAGACTGATAGCACTCTCAGGCGACATCCACCCAAACCCTGGCCCATATGGGCGCCCAATTCCAAATATTACCACTTCTCCATCTAGAAATGAGCAATCCATTTCTACCAACACCCAGTCTGACAGTTCCACGCTTAGTACCCCAACACTCCACACATCACAAAATGCTGGCTTAATTTTCGCCCCAAACCCCCAAAACACTTCAACCCCCGAACGCCACAAGAAAACCCAAGGAAACACACTTAAAGGAATTTTGATAAACACCAACAGCGTTAAGAGCATAGAAAAAGCAACCCAACTAAAGGCAACTATTCAATATAATAATCCAGACATCATATTTCTAGTTGAAACTAAATTAGATGCAAACTATGCTACATACTCTTTCCTACCACCCAACTATGAGGCCATCAGAAAGGACAGGAATGTCCATGGCGGTGGAGTCCTTATAGCCTTCCGTGACAACATTGTAGCTGAACCTCTCCAAAATTTAAACTCAAATTGTGAAATAATTTGGACAAAAATTCACTTTGCACGAAACAAATGCATATACTTTGCATCTTATTATCGACCCCCAAATGACCACCTCCAATCCCTTGAAGCTCTCCACGACTCCCTAACTAAACTATATAAATCACAAAAAACTCCCCCTAACGTAGTCATAGCTGGAGATTTTAACCTCCCTGATATCAACTGGACAAATCACCAGACCACTAATAACAGCACTGCCAGCAAGCATAACAAACTACTAGAAATAACTAACGACTTTGGGCTGCAGAACATGGTAAACGACCCCACACGCATCGCTTCTGGCAACATTCTTGACCTCATACTCACCTCAAATCCGTCCATTATCATCAACACCCACACTACTCCTGGTATGAGCGATCACGAATCCGTGACCTTCAATGTCAACTTAAACCCAGTTCGCAACAAGAAACCCCCCCACCAAGTTTATAGTTACAAATCAGCAGACTGGGACCAACTCAAAGACGACATAGACAAACTAAATCTTGAGTACTTCGACATCGACCCCAACTCACAGGATATAGACATAAACTGGACCTTTTTCCGCGAACGTCTGACTACCTTGATTAACAATAACATACCTAGACGATACACAAATGCTAAAACCCACCTCCCCTGGATAACACGTGAACTAATTAGAATGCAGAGAAGACGAAACAAAAGCCACAAAAAGGCAAAGCAAACTGGACTAAACAGTGACTGGGAAAAATTTAAGGAACTCCGAAAGCAAGCTACTAAAGCATTAGCAAAATCCTACAAAGACTATGTTAACAACCACATTGGAGACAGCCTGAAAACTAATCCTAAACGATTCTGGTCATTTATTAAGGCAAATAAACGAGAAAACATTGGCATCCCCACACTTCGAGTAAACGACCAACCAATAATTAATGATCGAGATAAAGCAAATGCCCTAAACAACCAATTTAGCTCTGTATTTACCCAAGAAAAGCACCCCATCCCCCAAATAGCCCCTTCTACTTACCCCAACATCCCCCTTTTCGAAATTGGCATAGATGGCGTAATAAAGCAGCTGGAAAATCTAAACCAGAACAAAGCTACAGGCCCAGATGAACTCCCAGCCAGAGTCCTTAAAGAAACTGCAAAGCAGATAGCTCCCATCATCACCCAAATTTTCCAACAATCATACAACACAGGTAAACTTCCTAATGACTGGCTACAAGCATTAGTAACTCCTATACACAAAAAGAGCCATAAATCTGACCCAGCTAACTACAGACCCATATCACTAACCTGCATCCTCTGTAAAGTAATGGAACATATCATCCTAAGCAACATGTGGAAACACCTGCACAAGCATAACATCATTCTCCACTTCCAACACGGATTCCAGTCGGGACTGTCTTGTGAATCTCAACTCATTGAGACAGTCCACGACTGGATGACTGCTATGGACAACAAGACCCAAATTGACGCAATCCTGCTTGACTTTGCTAAAGCCTTCGACAAAGTGCCTCACCTACGTCTTCTATCAAAATTGACCTCCTACGGAATCACTGGAAACACTCAAAATTGGATCAAATCTTTTCTATCCAACCGCAAACAGAGAGTCTCAGTTAACGGTGCCCTGTCGGACATCACAGATGTCACATCTGGTGTCCCACAGGGTTCAGTTCTAGGACCTGTCCTCTTCTTACTCTACATAAATGACATAAATGGGAACATCAAATTTTCTATACGCCTTTTTGCAGATGATAGTATTATATATCGTAAAATTTCTTCCAAAACCGACCATGAAATTCTCCAAACTGACCTAAGCCAACTCCAAACATGGTCAGACAAATGGCAAATGGAATTTAATGTATCTAAATGCGTCCACCTTCCAATAACAAACAAAACTAAACCCAGCACACACAAGTACTCGCTTTCTGGCCAGCCATTATCCACCGTATCCAGCCACTCATACCTCGGAGTAAAATTGGATTCCAAATTAACCTGGACAAATCACGTCACTGACATAACTTCAAAATCTTCTAAATGTTTAGGCATGATTAAACGAACTCTTGGCCCATGTAAACCCGAAGTTAAGCAAACAGCCTACAACATGCTAATCCGGCCAAAACTTGAGTACTCTTCACCCATATGGAATCCCCACACCTTTTCACAAGTTAAAAGCCTTGAAAGAGTGCAACACTCTGCTGCCAGATTTGTTAAAAATGATTACAGACGGAACACAAATCCAGCAGATCTAATTACTGCCCTTGGATGGCCAACCCTCGAACGAAGGCGCATTATCAAACAAGCCACTACCTTCTACAAAATTCTAAACAACATTATTGAGATCACCCCCCCTCCAGGCCTACTAACTCGCTCTCGAACCCGTGGACAATACATAGCCCCCAAATGTCGTATAAATGCAATGGTCTTTTCATTTTATCCCAGAGCCATTCGCATATGGAATATGATTCCATCAAAAATTACCAACATAAAAAACCCAAAATCATTTCAAGAAGCTATCATGGAACTCCCTTTCACCACACCTCCTCACCTAAACTGCCTTTAAAACACAGTGCTCATCGTAAACTTATCCATGGTGTGGGTATGGAGACTGTCTATGTGTGCATGTGGCAAGGCAGCGACGGTATCCATACACACAACCAACCTATTAAAAATTTTCTTTAAACATCCTATACATAAAATAATTAAAACTATCAGATAAAAACTATTTCATCAACATTAATTATACTAGTCTTTTAATCGAACGTACCACCCACAGCGCATGCGCACAGTCCACCACAAACTCCTGCGTTAGCCCAAGTTTGGGCTGTTTGAAGTAAACCACTTGAGATTTGAGATCCCGATGCTTGTAAACAAGTATTTGTGTTAAATTCATATAAATCAGCGATTAAAAAAACGGAAGTAAAAAATCATAAATCAATGATTTTTTTGGAGCGATTTAAATCATGATTTAAATCAAACAACCCTGCTTTTTTATTATTCTTCTAATTAAATCTATCTTTTCAGGTTGTCTCAGGGATATGGTGGAATCAATATTTAGCAACGCTAGATTTGAATAACATGCTGAGGAATAAGGCAATTGAACGTTGGAACATTCTAAAATATGAAATTGAGAGTATCAGTGATCAATTTGTTCCCTTGAAAAAACAAGGAAAACAGTCTAGAAAGAAACACTTGTCAAAAGAAGCTATTAGAAAAATAGTGTTTAAACAAGCTATGTAGAGGTTTTATAGGCGTACCAGAAAGGATGAAGACTACACAAATTACAAAGAGGCACTTAATGCAGCTGACTTAAATTAGACAATCTAAAAGAAACTATGAGCAAAAATTAGCATGTAACATAAAAAATTACAGCAAGAGTTTTTATGCATATATCAGGAGTAAACAAAACGCAAGAGACAATGTTGGACCACTAGAAGACAGTGCTGGAAATATAATATCACAAGGTTTTTTATTAAGACCTAAATGGATATTTCAGTTCAGTGTTTACCAGAGAGGAGTTTGTTACTAGTTCCAGATGCTAAATTTCAGGAGGCTAAATCGGATTATTTAGGACAGTTAATTGTAACTCCAGAAATGGTAGCTAAGAAAATAAAGGCAATGAAGGACAATAAATCATCTGGAGTGGATGGTAAAATGGTCTAGACAAATTAATTAAATGGTCTGAGAAATGGCAGATGTTCTTAAATTTTGGGAAATGTAAATCAAATTATTGGGTTTATTAGGAGAAATATAACACAAGGCAAAAAGCCAATTATACGTTATACAGCAATGGTTAGGCCTCATTTAGAATATTGTATACAAGCTTGGAGACCATATCGTAACAAGGATATAGATACGCTTGAAAGAATACAGAGGAGAGCAACTAAAATGATTCCAGAACTGAGAGACCTTAGTTATGAAGAATGACTGAAAGAATGCGGTTTAACAACCCTAGAGGCAAGATGGTTAAGAGGAGATCAAATTGCAGTTTGTAAGAAATTGAATGGGTATAAAAATATTGATAGAAATATGTTTTTCTCTCTCAAGAAGGATAGCAGAACTAGAGGATGAGGTAAAATTAGCAGATTAGATATCAGGACATAGACTCATCAACAGACCCGTCCACCCGTCTTTTGGACGGGTAAAATGCGTAAAGTGCGTTTTTGGACGGGTAAAGTTTTATCTTGGACGGGTTGGACGGGTTGGACGGGCTAGCCGTTTTTATAATCTGACATTATTATCCAACGCAGTGCTAACTACAACGAGTGGTAAATTCAGTTGACTGGCAAATTCAGACTGTGAGAAATAGGTCAAGCCAATATAATTTTCTTGGAAGCCGGCCGCGCGCCCGCCCGCCAGTAATTACATTGTATCCACCTGCCACTAAACATCTTTGATGTGTGTGGGGAAACCCAAAACAAACAGAATTTAACGATTTTACATGTTTGTACATAAAACAAATACTGCTCAAGATATTTGATTCAGGTTTACTTTATGTTAAAGCTTACCCATATGGCTACATTTGTCCCACTGGATATAGGGACATTCAGCCACTCATAAATTATCTAGTAGCAGGGTGAAATATGTTTATTTTTTGCTCTCTGATTTGATACTTATTTTAAAAATAATCAACATTTGACATGGTTCTACATAAAACATGATGGAAACAAAACTGTTCAACATATTTGATTCAGGTTTACTTTACTGTATAGCTTACATCTTTAGCTACATTTTCACCACTGGATGTAGGGACATTCATCCACTCAAAAATTGTATGGTAGCAGGGTGAAGTTGGTATATCTTTGCTTTCAGTTGTGATAAAATATAATTTCAGATAGTAATGTTCCCATGATTACATAATGTGTTGTAGCTATTATCATTCTATTGTAGAAAATAGGATCTTAGCAACAAACAAAATGATACTTCATTCATACTTTTATGATGATAATTAGCAAAGCTATGATGTTTTAATTGTGGGTGGTACAGTATTCCCAGGCACTGAAAGGACTCACGTTAGAAGACTGTATCTTTGTTTGTCAGTTATTATTTTGAATTATTATTTATGATGCACACAATATGTACAGGTAAATGTATTGATATTTACCCCTGTCTGTTAAGACTTAGTTAAAATGATTGTGTAAGTAAATATATATATATATATATATATATATATATCGTATTGTTATAGCTTGATTATATATATTATATTATATTACTTACATTTTTGATTGTGCGACCGAGCGTGCACACGCATTTTGTTACATTCTCAAAACATTTTGGACTGGCAAAAATTTTATCCTGGATGAACCCCTGTATCAGGAAGTACTCGTTCTCACACAGGACAATCAATGAATGGAACAAATCATTTACTGATAGCAGCGTGAATATGTTTTAAAACAAGATTGACACATATCTCAGGAGGGTGGATTACACATAGATTAAAATGTTGGACTCTCGATAAGCCAATAGCTTCCTTGTTGGGGCTCGTCCACTTGCCATCTGGGCCTTTGCTTTTGCAATCTTGTTAAATCTCTTGTTAAAATCATGAACCTCAATAACAGAAAGTGTGTTACATGGATTTATGGAACCACAACTCATTGAAACAGTTTTGAATTAATAAACCACAGCTAATTATTGTGTCAAGTAAGTAATCAACGGTGGACCAAACATAAAGGTAATACTGAAGCTGTGTGTTGGACATGGCACAATTGATGCAGCACACAAATGGACAAAGTACATATTAGACTGCACTAGTGATTAGAATCCAGCACATACAAACAAAGAACATTATTATTATTAACTTGTTCATAGACCTGTACCAGATTTGTTTATTTATAATAAATACCCCAGTGATTTTGTAATTACTTTCGCTACAATTTAGTTACTTTGTGATTGGTGCAATTTATTATATAATGTGACTGTACTGAATAGGAGAGATGGGGTGATTACATGACAAATGTAATCAATTACGATTACTGTTAAAATTTCAGTATGATTACTTAGAAACTGAGTGTTATTGACTATGATTACTTTTATATGTAATCATGATTACAAATATGATTATGTTCAAGAATATAATTGACATAATGAAATTAATAAAAAAAACTCATGTTGTCATTGTAATCAATGTTATTCAAGACGAAACACTATTAAAATACAGTCTTGGTGTATGCATTAGATACAAAATGAAGAGAAAAACTTGCTTGCATTGTAGTGAGACCTGGGAAACAGACATATGCACAAGACAATTTGTAATTGCGATTGTAATCATAATCATGTAAAATAAATTATGCTTAATATAATGACTTGTGCTGCGTAATCCAATTACTTTGTGATTGGTTCATTGTCTAATGCAAAAGACAAATCTAATCATGCATGGAAATATGTAATATTTATAGTGTGTCACGTAAAATATGTAAACGGTTTATATTAGTGGAGCAGCTATACACATTACATACTCATATTATATTATGTAATCATATATACATAAGTCTAACGGAAGTTGTGTATGTACAAAAATGTATGCCTGAGTTGCCAAGCATCAAGCACCTTGTTATTTCCACTAAAACATGTCCACTGAATGAAGACATTTCAACGAGGTGTATAACAGTATAAAGAATTGCTGCTGCCAGTTTAGCATAAACTCTGGCCCAAGGCCAAGGAGATAGACGGTAGTGGAACATGATACAATACTGAGTCACGGAATTGGGCAAAACACGATGTTAGAACATCGTGTTAATTGTATTTTAATCAACTGACAAAGAGCGGAGGGTACCAATATGTTTTAGTTTTATAACTCATGGATGTTTCTGTTTAATATTACACAAATGATTAGTCTGAATTTATGGAATGAAAGTAGACGCCAACAACATTGCTGTCAAAGCCAAAGCCAACACCTTCAATCTCTTTTTTGCAATCTTTTCGACTTTCGATCCGGAAAAATCATAACATTTACAATAGTTTGATTCCTATTTAATTACTTAATCATTACACAGTCGCATACAAGTTAGACATGTTTTAAACTTGAACTACAGTGAAACAATTCATAAAATAAAGCGGAATTAATATTTAACGCTGTTTATATTCCATATAATACCTCCACTGGCTTTCATGTGTTGGTGCCAAACCTCAGATTTGTCTTACACGAATGGACCTGCACGCAACAGCTTCTATCGATGGTCCATCAACAGACTGTCCAGTAAATGGCAACAGCTGAACAAACAAAACTAATTCAACTGAACTGAAATATAGCGCCAAAATGAATCAATCAGATCAGTGATGTACCCTGACAGTAAAAGTCAACATACAGCTTTTATGCAAAATTAAACGACCCTAAGATAAAAAGAATATGGAAAAGTTTACTACTATATGGGATTCAAACATGTGACCAAAACGAAACCGTTTGCAAAATCCATCTGTTTGTATGACTTGTGTCAATATTATAGTTGTTTAAAATCAGCTCGAGTCGAGTAAATTTCCTAAGTTACACAGGTTAAGGGTACCGGTAACCAATCATGATCATGAGAATGTAAAGTAGCTTTGATCATCCAGGCTCCGTGATTATTTTATTATATGTCAGACTGAAAAGTTAAATCAGATAAACAAAGTTTGGTGTAGAATCTTTGACAGTGGGTACCAACGAGACCACGCCTCTCTTTGAGGCCAGACTCTGTTCTCGGCAGATTCATGAAGGTGAGCGAGAATCAGATAAGCGAGACTAAATGTAACTTATAGGGTTTGGATCTAGCCTTGATTATCCAGGCCGTGCTGTGACGCCACCGTTTGTCACAAACATAATCGCCCGGGTGCAATGTGTACTTTTCATTGTGACAGAAATTAGGTATGCACCCAGATTCTGGGTGCATACATAATTAGCTATTTACCATGTCATCCAAGCATTTGGCTAATCCATAAAATAAGAGTGAACTTTTATCAGTTTGTACGATGTAATTCGAATTAACTTTAAACTTTTAACTTGATTTTTTTTTTGCTTGATTTTAAAGTTAAATCAAGCAAACAAATGGTTAGTGTAGAATCTCGATAATGTATTAATGACGCTGAATGGCTGCTGCCGCTTCACGGGAATGCCTACACATAATGGAGCGGTGAGAGTGGATAACGAGATCACGCGTGAGGCCAGACTCTCTTCTCGGCGAATTCACGAAGGCGAGCGAGAGTCAGATAAGCGAGACTAATTTGGATCCAGCTCGGTTTGTGCAACAAACGGTGGCGCCTAATCACGCAGTCTGGATAATTGAGGTTATCCGGGTAATCGTTTACTTAACTGGCCTAAATTATTAGGACTTTATGCCGTCGGTTTTTCCAGCATTTTTGTACCTGAATGCGTTCCTTACATCATTCCCCATATGTTCCAGTAAAAAAAGTTCATGTATTCTTTAAAAATATTGTGTTTTAGGCCACTTTTAATCAGTTTTACACCTCAAAACAGCGGAACCGATCGCATAATAAACATGGCGCATGTGTGATTTGCGTATTAGTCACGCCTCGTTGCCATCAGAACCATGAAGGCAATGTTTGTGTGTATTGGGCATACAATTACGCAACGTAAAAAAATGAAGAGAAAACATTTAGAAAATTGGCTCCAAAAATGTTTCAAACGAAGAAATTCTAGAAAAAATTAAAACATTCTTCACAGTTTTCATATTAAACGCAACATTTATAGAGCACATACAGTCACTTCTAACGTAATATTTCATATTTTATTTAATGAAATATTTGATGTTGCAAATATTATTTGTATGAAAATTATGTGGTCGATATTAGATGTTATACGCATGCGCAACTACAAGGGGACATCTCATTGCATGTCATTGTTAATATAATTAAATTTAAAAGAATGCATGGGTTAAATTATCTGTCATTTGGTGAACAAAGATTATGACATGCAATGAGTTGTCCCTTTAAAGTTGCACATGCGCATGACATGTAATATCAACAGTATAATTTTTAATTACAAAAACAATAGTCTTTGTTCACCAAACGACAGATAATATGAATTAAATGAAATAAAATTTTATTATATTAACAATGAAATGCAATGAGATGTCCCCTTGTAGTTGCGCATGCGCATAACATCTAATATCAACCAAATAATTTATAAAAAAACAATATTTGCAACATCAAATATTTAATTAAATAAAAGATGAAATATTACGTTACAAGTGACTGTATGTGCTCTATAAATGTTGCGTTTAATATAAAAACTGGGGAGAATTTTTTTATTTTTTGTAGAATTCTTTCGTTTGAAACATTTTTTGAGCTTACTTTCTCTTTTTTTATCTTAATTTTTTACGATGCGTAATTGTACGCGCGATACACACAAAGATCGCCTTCGCGGTTCTGATGGCACCGAGGCGTGACTAATGCGCAAATCGCACACGCGCCATGTTTATCATGCAATTGGTTCCGCTGTTTTGATGTGTAAAACTGATTAAAAGTGGCCTAAAACACAATATTTTTAAAGAATATATGAATTTTTTTTAGTGGAGCATATGCGGAATGATGTAAGGAACGCATTCAGGTACAAAAATGCTGTAAAAACCGTCGGCATAAACCTCTAATAATTTAGGCCAGTTAAGTAACCGATTACCGGTTGTCCGTGTCTTAGGCTGGGAACAGGGAAATTGCTATAAATCCATGAAATTCATAGATGTATGCATATCAACATTATGACACAACCTAAACAATCACATTTATATTATCCACTCAATAAAACGGAGTAGGTTATTACCTCATGCGACCTGTCGTGATGATCACCAATTTGCATGACACGAGACTCCAAAACTCCATTCTCGTGGCCGTCATTTACCGGCACGTGTTCCTTTCGTTTTCCTCTAGCCAAACGCGCTAATTGCAACTGCTTTCGCTTCTTCATTCTGTTGGTACTAAAGTGACGGTGACATTTCTTTTTAATGAACGGCATGTCGTAGCTTTCGTTGATAAAACAATGGACGAGACTGAGAAAGATCAGCAGAATGTAGACCTCCGCGGCAAATTCGTAATTGGACCGGAAATGATCTGGGTCAGAGTCAGGATTGTCTGGTTCACGGGCCACCGTGTGGCGCCACGGCCCTTTATTGGCTTTAAAGCGAAACAAAAGTCATGGTTTTGGGACTATGCACATAAGAGTTAATAATAAATAACAACCTAACTATGTATAGTCAAGAATATCACGACAGTGGTTTACTCAGAATGTGTTCTAAAAGTGTGAGATTGTGGTCAAATCTCAGTTCTCATGGCGGCTGACATGTTGACCACTGACCCTGGAAACACTTGGGTTGAGAAATTCTTGAAGGATAGAAAACAGCGTGTAGCATGTGAAGGTATGTAGCACGTGAAGGTATGTAGCACGTGAAGGTATGTAGCACGTGAAGGTATGTAGCACGTGAAGGTATGTAGCACGTGAAGGTGTGTAGCACGTGAAGGTGTGTAGCACGTGAAGGTGTGTAGCACGTGAAGGTGTGTAGCACGTGAAGGTGTGTAGCATGTGAAGGTGTGTAGCATGTGAAGGTGTGTAGCATGTGAAGGTGTGTAGCATGTGAAGGTGTGTAGCATGTGAAGGTATGTAGCATGTGAAGGTGTGTAGCATGTGAAGGTGTGTAGCATGTGAAGGTGTGTAGCATGTGAAGGTATGTAGCATGTGAAGGTATGTAGCATGTGAAGGTATGTATTCGGACTGGGCTCCGGTTATCAGTGGAGTCCCACAAGGTTCAGTGATTGCCATCCTCTTTCTTATATATATACGGGTCATTCCACCAATTCGGTATGCTATTGTGTCCTGCTCATTTGGCCTCAATGTATTATATGAATTTGCGTATTATAGGACAAACAGAAGCGTCTATACATTATATGAATTTGCGTATTATAGGACAAACAGAAGCATATGCCTATTTATGTACAAATAGTTCAACTTTATTATTCGGAATCACTTTAGTGCCTTCAGTTGACTGTTTACGAAGGAGTTGAATTATTACTATATGCCCGGGTCAAAATTACCATGTCCCAAGGCCAAAATGCTTACCTTTCAAGCTTACCATTTGCACACATTTTAGTGCAATTTAAAAAACAAATCATCATCCTCTAATAACATGTTTCAACTGTTAAAATGTTAGGGCCGCATGTGCATATCCTACATATTGTTTGCCAATTTTGAGCAATTTCTTTGTGTCCCCACATTGCACGTCATCCCCTGTTACTTAGTGTCCCCACATTGCACGTCATCCCCTGTTACTTTGTGTCCCCACATTACACGTCACCCCCTGTTACTTTGTGTCCCCACATTGCATGACATCCCCTGTTACTTTGTGTCCCCACATTGCATGTCATCCCCTGTTACTTTGTGTCCCCACATTGCATGTCATCCCCTGTTGCTTAGTGTCTCCATATTGCACGTCATCCCCTGTTACTTAGTGTCTCCATATTGCACGTCATCCCCTGTTACTTTGTGTCCCCACATTGCACGTCATCCCGTATGACATGCGCATGTTACCTCAATATAATAGTGACACATTAGAAATGTAAACATTTCTAATAATGATGCTGTAAGATAAGGTGAACATAGCACACCATGTGATTGGGTGATAATGAGCAACATCAATGTGAGTCTACAAAGCAGATCATCCACTATTATGTCACCCCCTGTAACCGCCAGCTCATGTTACCTCAGTCAGTAACAGGGTTGACTTTTGGGTTACAGGGTTGATGTTTGGGATTAATACATCTTGTTTTTATGACCCTGCTAGAATGCAGGCCTATTTGGCAAAAGAAAAGCTGGCATGGCTGAAGAAGAAAACAGAAGGAAAAGAAAAGGAGATTGCAGAACTTTCAGAAAGAGTTCGACGTAGCAACAGAAGACAATGGAAAGACGCGCAGAAAAGACACAGACAGAGGAAAGTTGATCAAGATGCGCAGCTCATCCCAGCTCACCCTAGTTCCCTACAATTTCTAGGTGTGGCCAGATCACCCTAGTTCCCTACAATTTCTAGGTGTGGCCAGATCAACATATATTATTTTACAATCCCACCTTAATGTGCAGAAAACGATCAAAATAATGTTGACTAATTCCACCAACGTACGCCATCTATTTTGTTGTACTAGGCCTGTAATAATTAGATTATATATTATTTTGGAACTTATATCTTAATTTCATTTCAACTACTTTTTCTGTACATATAGAGGATGTTGGTACTTGGTGCAGAACAAATAACGAACATTAATATTCTGTTTTAAACGTCCTACCACAGGTTTTCATGGCAGTGGTTCGTCTAATATGAAAATAAAAATCCTGGTCTTAGGTTATGTTACGTGTACTGTGTAGATGCTTAACTGTACACATTTATAATAGTTTTGCCCATGGAATTTTATGGTTTCTTAATTTAATAGGCAACGATGTCAATCCAGACGAAGACGTAAAGGTGATAAGGCCAAGTCCTACAGAGAGGTACAACAATTGAGGGTTTCTTTAAAGAAGCGAATCCCCAAAGCTGAAAGGTACAAGAAACGCTACCGAAGGGTAGTGAGAGCTCACGAGAAAACATCAGATACTTAAGGTCCAAAACCAGGAGGTTCCTGAGATACCTTTATGTACCACGAGAAGTGACAAACCCTCAAATTCCACCATGCCTTAACCGCAGACCCGAAGAGAACATATAAACAGGCTAAATCAGAAAGGCAGCGCCAACGGTGTGCCAAACTGACAGGCAAGATAATGAATAATGAAACGATACCTTTGCAGCGTCAAGCTCAACAAACTGTTGGGATATCCACGAAACGATGGGATAAATACAATGGCACGGAAGACCAGACCACGTACACACATCAGTGTCAAATGGGATAAATACAACGACATGGAAGACCAGACCACGTACACACATCAGTGTCAAATGGGATAAATACAACGACACGGAAGACCAGACCACGTACACACATCAGTGTCAAATGGGATAAATACAACGACACGGAAGACCAGACCACGTACACACATCAGTGTCAAATGGGATAAATACAACGACACGGAAGACCAGACCACGTACACACATCAGTGTCAAATGGGATAAATACAACGGCACGGAAGACCAGACCACGTACACACATCAGTGTCAAATGGGATAAATACAACGGCACGGAAGACCAGACCACGTACACACATCAGTGTCAAATGGGATAAATACAACGACACGGAAGACCAGACCACGTACACACATCAGTGTCAAATGGGATAAATACAACGACACGGAAGACCAGACCACGTACACACATCAGTGTCAAATGGGATAAATACAACGACACGGAAGACCAGACCACGTACACACATCAGTGTCAAATGGGATAAATACAACGACACGGAAGACCAGACCACGTACACACATCAGTGTCAAATGGGATAAATACAACGACACGGAAGACCAGACCACGTACACACATCAGTGTCAAATGGGATCAATACAACGACACGGAAGACCAGACCACGTACACACATCAGTGTCAAATGGGATCAATACAACGACACGGAAGACCAGACCACGTACACACATCAGTGTCAAATGGGATCAATACAACGACACGGAAGACCAGACCACGTACACACATCAGTGTCAAATGGGATAAATACAACGACACGGAAGACCAGACCACGTACACACATCAGTGTCAAATGGGATAAATACAACGACACGGAAGACCAGACCACGTACACACATCAGTGTCAAATGGGATAAATACAACGACACGGAAGACCAGACCACGTACACACATCAGTGTCAAATGGGATAAATACAACGACACGGAAGACCAGACCACGTACACACATCAGTGTCAAATGGGATAAATACAACGACACGGAAGACCAGACCACGTACACACATCAGTGTCAAATGGGATAAATACAACGACACGGAAGACCAGACCACGTACACACACATCAGTGTCAAATGGGATAAATACAACGACACGGAAGACCAGACCACGTACACACATCAGTGTCAAATGGGATAAATACAACGACACGGAAGACCAGACCACGTACACACATCAGTGTCAAATGGGATAAATACAACGACACGGAAGACCAGACCACGTACACACATCAGTGTCAAATGGGATAAATACAACGACACGGAAGACCAGACCACGTACACACATCAGTGTCAAATGGGATAAATACAACGACACGGAAGACCAGACCACGTACACACATCAGTGTCAAATGGGATAAATACAACGACACGGAAGACCAGACCACGTACACACATCAGTGTCAAATGGGATAAATACAACGACACGGAAGACCAGACCACGTACACACATCAGTGTCAAATGGGATAAATACAACGACACGGAAGACCAGACCACGTACACACATCAGTGTCAAATGGGATAAATACAACGACACGGAAGACCAGACCACGTACACACATCAGTGTCAAATGGGATAAATACAACGACACGGAAGACCAGACCACGTACACACATCAGTGTCAAATGGGATAAATACAACGACACGGAAGACCAGACCACGTACACACATCAGTGTCAAATGGGATAAATACAACGACACGGAAGACCAGACCACGTACACACATCAGTGTCAAATGGGATAAATACAACGACACGGAAGACCAGACCACGTACACACATCAGTGTCAAATGGGATAAATACAACGACACGGAAGACCAGACCACGTACACACATCAGTGTCAAATGGGATAAATACAACGACATGGAAGACCAGACCACGTACACACATCAGTGTCAAAAGAAAGCATCAGCCATGGCAGAAGAACTGAAGAAGTCTGTCGCCGACAATTTTTTGTCGAGATGACAACAGCCGATCAACTCCAGGCAAGAACTAGACCCTAACTCGCAGGAAGGTCAAAATACAGAAGCGCCTGTTGAATGAGTCAGCTCAGAACATTCACAGGAAATACCTAGCAATTTCGTATTCCCTTCTCTGCATGATGAGGCCGTTTTGGGTGGTTCACGCAACGACTCCAGATAGGGAAACGTGCAAGACTCATGAATATTTGACCATCTTGGCCAACAAGCTGAAACAGAATAACATTCTTCATGCAAGTAGCGTTGCGGTCGTCGCCGATGGCATTGTTTGTGAACAATCTAACAAGGCCTGCATGTATGACGAATGTGCTGCCTGCAAGCACAAAGTGCCCGGAGTGAACGGGTTCCTGCAAGATGAGGTGGTCACTTACACACATTGACGCACAATTGCTTAGCCCCTACCGGATGAGAAAGAGAGACCCATAAACATTACCAAAAAAGTAGATGTCACCGAAAGCAAACAAGATCTCTTGGAGAAATACCAAAATAGTTTGAGCAAATTCAAGCGACACCTGTACAACAGTTGACACCTGTACAACAGTCGAAACCTGTACAACATCCGTCACCTGTACAACAGCCGACACCTGTACAACAGCCGACACCTGTACAACAGCCGACACCTGTACAACAGCCGACACATGTACAACAGCCGACACCTGTACAACAGTCGATACCTGTACAACATCCGTCACCAATTTTGTGTATGCTGTGAACTTCGCACGAAAATGCATGCATCAGAGTGCATCATTCACACTGATTTATCTGAAACCTACACTGGCAAATATTCCAGTGAGATCCAGTCCGTCCACTTTGGTGGGTCACACCAGCATATAACGCTTCACACTGGTGTCCTCTATGTCGGAGATCTAGATGCAATTTGGAGGTACATCGAACCAGTCTTCCAGTACATGGAAGAGCACGTTATGTTTGTAACAACTACAACCGCAAAGCAAGTGTCAGCACCATGATCAAACACTTGCACTGGCGCAGCCTCCAACAAAGGAGAACCGACACCCGCCTTGTCATGTTTTATAAGACATTACATGGTATAATTGCCCTGGACTTCTTCCCCCAACTTATACCCCTGGTGATACCCTCTCGACATACGCATTCTGAAGCTTTTCAACTCCCCGTAATCACTAAGCAATTCATCCAGTATAGCTTTTTACCCCGTACAACAGCCAATTGGAATAACCTGCCAGCCAACGCAGCTACAGCACCAAGTTTGGAGATTTTCAGACAGAAGAAGCTTGCAACATTAATTAATATAGCAGTTTTCACGCTATCAACCTTTCCTCTCCTTAAATTGCAGTTCTACACGCACATTATCATCTTTTCTCTTTCTTCAGGTAGGTATTTTATTACTTTCTCTTACAGCACGTGTGCACACACACCGGGTCTATAAACCTTGAAGAGAGGGTTGACTCGTACCCGGAAGAAGAAGACCATGGCAACCAAGTCCTGCGGCGTGTGTCCACTAGTATAGTTCTGGTGTGAGTGATGTGACGCTTTAAGTGCTTTTGATTGAAATCGAAGGGCTGACGGGTACCAAAACCGTGAAAACTCTCAATCAAGCGAACGTTTGCGTTTAATAAACAAAGAACAAAATAATGTTGCATAAGTTGAGTTTAGACGCTGACACAATGGCCATATCATATTGGCAGGCATAGGACTAGGTGTTTACAAATGAATTTTCATTTGGTGAGCGAATATTGTTAGACTACAAATATTAGTGACGTAGGGCACTCTAACAGTATGGCGCGGTCCATGGGATTAAGATGCTGCGTGTTCAACAAGGTTTTCCCAGTAAACCACTTAATTGCGTGATGTTCTTTATTCTAGTTGCAATTGGTTATTCAACGTTTTGATATCTTGTCGTGGATGGAATCAAGTAAGCTAAAGCTTAATCCAGACAAAACAGACCTTATTATTATTGGCACTAAACAACAAAGAAATAAAGTCATCAACCATTTCCCAGTTAAACTGCTTGGCAGTGATACATTCCCATCAGATACTGTTCGCAATCTAGGTGTTATCTTTGACAGTGACTTCAACTTTCGCCAGCATATCTCTCAAGTATGTAAATCCTGTTTCTATCATATTCGTGATCTTCGTCGAATTCGGCGTCACATATCTATATCTACTGCTAAAACAATATCAACGGCACTAATTAGCAGCCGCCTTGACTATTGCAATTCACTACTAAATAACATTGCTAAAAGAGACTTGGCTAAACTCCAACGAGTACAAAATTGTCTGGCACGTGTGGTTCTCAGGGCGCCTCGGTTTTCACCGTCACTACCACTACTTAAACAGTTACACTGGCTTCCAGTTTCTTATCGAATTAATTTTAAGCTGTCCACTCTTGCATATCGTGCTCTATCTGCACAACAACCATCCTACTTGGCTAGTCTCCTGCATCTTTCAAATATCCCTAGGCAGCTAAGATCATCAACTTCACAACAACTTATTGTACCTAAAACAAAACTTAACTTGGGTAAACGTGCTTTCTCTGTCGCTGCGCCTAGGGTCTGGAATGAACTCCCTATCACTTTGAAAACATCAGAAACTATTGCTATTTTCCGAAAAAAACTCAAGACATATCTATTCCAACTTGCATTCCCACCATAAATGTTCGGTTGTCCCTCGTTCTGATACTGACTTTTGCGCGTCCCTGTTTACGATTACGCTTACTGATTCTGTTTTGTCGCGCCTCTGAGCTCAGGTTCCTGAGGATATAGGCGCCATAGAACAAGAACAAGAAGTTTATTTTTGACCCCAAAAAAAATAACAAATAATGAAACAATAGAGATATGCATCAACACAAATAAAATATATGCACATATATAATAATACTGGTGTGCATACATCTTTAATGTTAAAACAAGTAGGGATCAGTGGCTCCCATTAAGACATACTGTCGCTATCATAGGAGCCACCCCAGTTGTGACTAATAATGTTTTTATTTTGTTGGCCTTTTTAATTACATGTCTATCTCAATTATACAAGCATGTGGATTTTATCTGGCAGTAAGTGTTTTTTTTTATACATGTTAATATGGTCAAGTGTGTGTAAGAGTTTCCATCCATTAATGAACAATTAGCATTGCTGATTTTGATGACATGAATAACAGTTTGGAAGTGTACATGTGTCTTTATATGTTTGCAGAAGAAAGTTTTTTGCATAAATTGTAAAGCCTCGCAGGCTATGAGTATATATCTTTTCTTTCACTATATCAGAAGTGTGGTTTATAATGAATGGCAAATTATATTTAAAACATTTTTTTGCAAATTCATGTTTAGTTCTGGCAGTATGTATATTTTTAGACTTCCGAGTGTCATGAAGGTGTATATTAACATTTGGAGTAATCTGCCAGTTTAATAAATAGACAGGTAAGTGTCTATGGATGTATTTAAAGTAAAATTTTAATTCTTGTAACTTTAATTGATCTTCTATCTTTAACAAATTAAGTTGCTTAAAAAGTGGCTCAGTATGTGAATTATATCCGCTTAAAGTTATTATACGAACAGCTCTTTTCTGAATTTTAATTAATCTGTTTCCTTTGTATCCTCATGCCATAATACAATAGTTTATATGTGATAATATTAATGAGTTATATAAAAAAAAATTATTTCTAGAGATTTACCTTTATTTAGTGATAGTTTATTTATTTTTAACCATTCAACAACTTTGGAAAGTTCAGCATTTATTACAGATTCAATTGTGTTATCTTGTGTATTATCCCTAAAAGATGTTAAAGTACTAAATAATGTTGTGTCATCTGCATACATTATAAATTTAAATATGCTACTAGCTTGTGAGAAGTCATTTATATATATGATAAATAGCAATGGCCCAAGGATTGAACCTTGTGGGACACCAACTGTTATTGGAAGAATTTCAGACTTTATTTCTTCAATTTCAACATACTGTTTCCGATTACTTAAATAATTTTTTAACAGAAGTAGACCTGCATCATCAATGCCATAATATCTCAATTTGTTTAATAAAATTGTGTGGTCAATTGTGTCAAAAGCTTTAGAGAGATCGAGAAATATGTTAATTGGAACGTCATTTTTATCCATTTGCATTACAATTCTATCTACTAGTTCTAGTGCAGCATATTCAGTTGAGTGGTTAGGTCTAAAACCGTACTGATTATCAAAAAGCAGTTTAGTATCATTGAAATATGATGATAACTGAGAAAAAATTATTTTCTCTATTACTTTAGCAATCGTTGGAAGTAGAGAAATGGGCCTGTAATTTTTAAATAATGTAGGATCATCTTTCTTAAATATAGGAATTACTTTGGCAATTTTGAGTTCATCAGGAAAAATTCCTGTGTTTAACACTTGGTTTATTAATATGGTTAATGATTTAATTATAGCAGGTTCAATTATTTTTATTAATTTTGAAGAAATACCATCAAATCCACAACTATTTTTTGTAGGAAGACTTTGTATAGTTTTCTTTACAGTTTCCTCATCAATATTCTGAAATTTAAGTACCGTATTTATGTGTTTATTTAAATAATAACTATAATTTTTATTGCCATCACATTTAATATCATTTGCAATAGTCTGAGCTATGTTTGTGAAAAAAATATTAAATTTATTAGCAATATCTTTTTTATCTGATATTTTATCATCATTTTCTTTAAAGAATGTTGGAAATTTGTTTTGTGTTTTTGTCTTAGAGAGAAAATCATTTATAGTTTTCCAAGTATTTCTTATATCGTTTTTGAACATATTAAAACATGATTCAAAATATATTTGTTTTGCTGCATGAATGTTTGTCTTTAATATTACATTATATGTTTTAAGGTTAATGCTAATTGTTTCATAGTTCGGTGAATTTGGGTTAGTTAATTTTAATTGTTTATAAAGTTTATCTCGGTTCCGGATTGATTTGAGCAAACCCTGAGTAATCCATGTAGAATTTTTATGCTTATATTTATCAAATTTTACTAATTTACCTGGCATGGAAGTCAATTATTATTATTATTATTATTTAGTAACTCTTATAAATGTATAGGCCCAAACCCTTCACTTTTGTTTGTCTTTAAGCGCCCACCATGAAATCACAGTATTGAAACCATAAATTGTAATTGTTTGAAGTCTGATTGTACGTATCTTCTGAAATACCGCTGACAAATATTCTAACTAATATCGGTCCTAGCATAGCACAGAACTGACCCGCTGAACTTCGTTGAGTACGCAACTCCATTTGGACTCCCGATAAGCCAATGGCTTACTTGTCCACTTGCCATCTGGGCCTTTGGCTTGGATGGCTAATCTTGTTAAATCTTGTTAAAATCATGATTGTTTGTCATTTACTGCTACACAGGAATGCCTCAATCCATTTATTTGTTTTGTTTTTGATCCCAAGATGTTGCACCTGTTTAAGAAGACGTTCGTGTGGGACTGTGTCGAATGTCTTACCATATTCGAGGTATATCACATCGACTGGTCTTCCATGCATTAATGCTTCTGTCCAGACATTCAGTGCATCCAATAGGTTTGTGCTTATTAGTACAAGTGTGAATGAATGAGTACTGGGGAAATTGTAGATACTAAATCGTACTCACTAGTTCACACAATTGAAAAATACCAATTACCAACTGGGGTGGGTACTGGGTACTGGCACTACTGGGCAGTGGGCAGTAGCCAGTTGGCTGGTCATTCAGGCAGGCAATGTTTGGAGGGAAGACCTAGACAATAGAATGCCCAAAGGGTGATTAAGTTGATGGTTGATCATGGCTTGATTGCCTCTGCAAATATGTCTAACGTAAATATTTGGGGCTGGCTGCTTCCAGCGAGGTGAACTTAAGTGGCCTGGTATGGGGTCATTAGATCTATGCAAAAGGGTACATTCATGCCAAAAATACGCGGTTTGCAGAGTCTAGACATCACGGATTAAGGGATAGGAAGTTAAGTTTGAGCTGAAGAAGAATGATGGGAAACATGCATTAACTGTGATGAAGCCAGTGAAACAAGTGCCACTACTCCAGTCACAGTGTCTTGGAAAGCCAGTACATGTTTAAAGAATTACAATGCAAATATATGAACATGCGACTATGCAAATATTTTATATGAAATGTCTGTATTAAAAGAATGCACATTATTAAAATGATACCATAGGAAGTCCCATTATTGAAAAGAGGTTAAACTGCATTCCAATGTATAATGCACTAGTGTCATTTATAATTCCATGCAAGGTCTCAATTTGCAACTATATAATACTAAAGAAATAATTTTAAGCATTCATTAACCGGAATTACACTTTATAATAAGTTTTTATTAATAATAAAATTAATAATCTGGGTTTTGTATTAATATTTTTATTATGTCCAGGCCCAGCCCAAACCCCGCCCGGCTCGGTACCAAAACCGTGAAAACTCTCAATCAAGCGAACGTTTGCGTTTAATAAACAAAGAACAAAATAATGTTGCATAAGTTGAGTTTAGACGCTGACACAATGGCCATATCATATTGGCAGGCATAGGACTAGGTGTTTACAAATGAATTTTCATTTGGTGAGCGAACATTGTTAGACTACAAATATTAGTGACGTAGGGCAATCTAACAGTATGGCGCGGTCCATGGGATTAAGATGCTGCGTGTTCAACAAGGTTTTCCCAGTAAACCACTTAATTGCGCTCACACTAGGCCCGGCCCAAGCCGGATGTGTTTAAATTTATTTCAGCCCAGGCCCGGCCCCGGCCCGCAATATGTAGTAGGCCCAGGCCCGACCCAGCCCGCGAAATTATGTAGCTTGGACCCAAAGCCCGGCCCGTGCAGGGCACTAATATATATATATATATATATATATATATATATATATATATAATTAGATGCACCGACGTATGTGCACAGGGAAATAGTTCACGACAGAACTACCGCTTTTTTATATTAAAAACAATGTTTATATTTACTACAGAAAGTGGACATTCCTCCATTATTTCACGTGGTTGACATTCTATGTTATAATTCATTGTTGTTATATAAGTACACCTGCACCTGTTATTGTAACTATGACATGGTTATATTATTAATAAATTGATGGCTACTACCGGCTCGCGCATACGCAGATACACCAAGCGGACAATATTTGAAAGCGGGTAATTTTATGCACGACAACCGGCAGTAAGACCATGCTGGTGCTCACAACCGGCAGTAAGACCATGCTGGTGCTCACAACCGGCAGTAAGACCATGCTGGTGCTCACAACCGGCAGTAAGACCATGCTGGTGCTCACAACCGGCAGTAAGACCATGCTGGTGCTCACAACCGGCAGTAAGACCATGCTGGTGCTCACAACCGGCAGTAAGACCATGCTGGTGCTCACAACCGGCAGTAAGACCATGCTGGTGCTCACAACCGGCAGTAAGACCATGCTGGTGCTCACAACCGGCAGTAAGACCATGCTGGTGCTCACATTCGAGGTGGTTTGCCTGGATGTGTCCTATGGGCTGGTCATGTGACAGCGTCTTTGTGTTGACTTGGGTAGTGTTGATGCGTTGATGCTTGAGTGGATGATTAAACTTAGAGGCAGTTGTTCCGCTGTCAATCTTCAGAATTCGTGGGTGGATGCCGTCAATGTCTGGTAATTTGTGGATTGTTTACTATTTGTGTTAAGTATATTATCTAGTATATTTGTTAATTAATTATGTACAATTATATCATTACTGTTAATTGAAAGTAGACATTTTGGTATGTGTAAATATTTCTGGTCGAAATCAGACAGCAGAATGTTTTGCCCTTCTCTGAAAAAAAAACCATGCGGACGCCCCTGTTTGTTGTAGATGTCCGCTTTATTGTTTGTTGCTCACAAACACGTTTAAGTCCACGCTGATGATGATGTGATTACTGTTTCCTAGATGTGGACCATAGTTAACGTAATTGTGCTTTCTTCTGACGTGAATATGAGATCATCCAATGTTGGTTGTTGTCTGAAGCGTGTTGGCCTCTGAACATGTTGGAGGTACTACATGTCCCTGATTGCTTCAATGAACTCATGTTCACCAGAAGCCTCTCTGTAGGTGGGGACATTAATGTTGTGTTTACGCTTGGCCTTATGGGCGTAATTTCAATCGACAGTGTAACTTTTGTGTTGATTTCGTGTCACGACTACGATGCGCAGATCGATGCGCAGTTAGCTTGAGTACAGGATAGGCGCCTTTTCCGATCTGTCATGTAGAATATGAACCATAGAAAATGGACCCAGGTCAAGTTTTCACGGGGTCCATATTCCATGACTTTCACCATGGAATATGGGCCTAGGTATTGTATAAGAGGGCTCCATATCCAGTTGCAATGACGTAACAAGTCGTAAGCCACACTGGCGTTGCCATGCCAACAACTCGTTGATACCACACCGCCAGCCGTTCTTTTTGAATTTATAAATAAGTTGTGGCATATGATAAGTGGCGCCCCATGTTGGGAGTGTACAAACCTTCCAGTCCGAAATCCATATTCCCGACAGTTGCGCCACTCAGCGTATCACCACTGCCACAACTTGATTAGTCTCGCTTATCCGACTCTCTCTCGGCTTCGTGAATCCGCCGAGAATACCGTCTGGCAACAGAAGCATGTTTTGACTGTTACCGTCGTTAGGTGGCACCACTTGTATACACAAAAATTATGGCGTCATCAATCTTTGAAGTAATCTGACGTATTGCCGCGTTTTCGTGATCTTGTGACCAGTTCTGGGCTTACCTTATGAAAGGCTTATTATCTGAGTTTTTTCAATAGTTCGCAGTCCTATTTTTAGACAGGATGCGTGAGGATGCGTGTCAAATGGAGACGGACGCAAACATTTTCAAATCATTTAAACATTTCGGTGTGATAAAGCATGTTGTGCAGTGTATAACCCTTTTTTGATTTTGTTTAATATTTATTATTTGCGAACTTTTTTAGTATCATAAAAAGGGGCATTTTTTTACACTAGGATTAGAGTCCATATCTTGTGATCTGGATGTTTGTGGGCTACACTGCCACTGAATGTAAGGGCAAACGGCATAATCCGTACTAATGGGGTAATGAAGATATTGAGGTGGAATAAAAAGTGTTAAGACCTAATAATGTGTGAACTTGACATAACCTTGCAATGACCTACTTCCTTGACCTACAATGACCGTTGACCTATTTATGTTAAAAATGCCCTAATTAAGTAATCATGTATGACTTTTGAGATCAGTAAGCTGAGCGAGGAGTGTAAGGTAGAATGTATAATTATACACATTGACCTTAATACCCATTATTGACTTTACGTGTTACTGAATTACGTGTGTTAATGATCTATTTATTTTTAATTAAGTATGGATTATGGTGATATCATGTCAATAGAGGTTGTAATTGTTAACCATAACACTAACCTGATTATTTGACCTCCATTGACATATTTACATTGATAAATTACCTATTTTAGCCATAAATAATTATGCACGACAGTGGTGTTTACAAATGTACTGGGCAAATGGTGTACGCAATTAACTTTACTACAATGTGATCTTTTGGAGACTGAATTATGTATACTTAAAGATGCCTCCTCAATAAAATGTTTTTGCTTGTCTGTTTTCAAGTTCAAGCCTACCTAGTATCCACTACAACTCCACAATTAAATTACTTAGTAAAAATTGAAATGCTGAAAAATAAAAATTTTCACCTTTGTTAAAATTTCATAACTGTATCATGTAATCGGCAAGAGGATGGAAGGCAAGCCCATGATCGGCATTGACTCGCACAGGGTTTACTATTTTGGATATCCACTATTTTGAGCCCTACCAGATTTATTATTATTAAACATTTATAACATGCCATGTATCCAGGTGAAACACCTGCTCAAAGGCTCTAGTTGTACTATATAAGGCTTGAGTTGTACATATATAAGTAAAATACATTAAAATGAGTGAAAATAGATAAAAGGAATAAATTAAATGACTAAAATAAATTAGGTGCTTAAATTAGTTAAAGAAATAGGTAGAATAAGTTAGTTTATAAAACATCAGCATATACATAAATCAAATGTATAGCTAAAATGCCACTGGAATATCACTGCTGCAAAGTGCAAAGTTGCCTGCCGGAACAAATGAGCCTGCATTCCTGTCATGAGGCAGAATCAGCACAGCCACCAAGAATGAACAACTAAAGTAAATTCTTTCAATTTCAACAAAAATACACACTTTTTAATTAAACCGATTGCGGATATTACAATTCACACACTACATATTAGAACATCAACAAACCAAATACACGACAGGCAAAATATGTAGAATGTGTAGTGTTTACTGTATAATTATAAAGAACACCAATATATTATTGCATATGGAAATAATTGTTTGAAAAAACACAATTTATTATACATTTTGTAATTTCCTGCATGCATAATGCAACAATATTTATAGTCCAATGTCAAAACTGGTTTATAGTACACCACAGGCCCAGTACATCAATATTCATATTTCACTGTGTCAAGAAATAATATCCTGTACTTCAACATGAAGTAATGTTTATTTATTGTTCACTGTAGGCTGATATGAAGACATGGAAAAAGACAATACCCAAAGTTGGCATCAGCCCGTCATGAAAGGAACTATAAGAAGACCATAATAATAGTACAATACAGCAATATTCACAGTTCACTGTTTCATATATCCAATCGATGCCAATGTTCACAGGACATTATAGGCTCATTGCAGCAAAGTGCATAAGTCTATATGACATTGTCGGCTAAGTATACACATATTCACAGTTCACTGTTTCGTAAATCCATGCATGTGTAATGTGAGGATTTCACAGCCTGATATACAATATTTGGCTGATCTAGACATGCCAAAATTTCTAGTGAAGCCGTCATGCAAAGTTCATTCTGGATGTCGATCCTCTTGGCTGGAGTAACTGTTGCAGCACATAATCTTCATGGAAGTCACTGGCCCTACAATAACAGGAATAGGAATGTAAAATAATTAAATTAGTAGTTACTACCGTATGCACTATTTACTACAAGGTATGGTCATAGGAAGTTAACAAGATTTAACAAGATTTGCCATCCAAGCCAAAGGCCCAGATGGCAAGTGGAAAAGGAAGCCATTGGCTTATCAAGAGTCCAACAATGTTCATATACTTATAACCCGCCCTCCTGAGGTATGTGTCAACCTTGTTTTCATATTCACGCTGCTAGCAGTTACACAATCTGTAGACAATTTGTTCCATTCATTTATTGTCCTCTGTGAGAACGAGTGCTTCCTGATGTCCAATCTACATTGATCCTTTACTAATTTTACCTCATGTCCTCTAGTTCTGCTATCCTTCTTGAGTGAGAAAAACATATTTCTATCAATATTTTCATACCCATTCAATATCTTAAAAACTTCAATCTGATCTCCTCTTAACCTCCTTGTCTCTAGAGTTGTTAAACCACATTCTTTCAGGCGTTCTTCATAACTAAGGTCTCTCAGTTCTGGAATCATTTTAGTTGCTCTCCTTTGTATGCGTTCAAGCGTATCTATATCCTTGTCTAGTTCTAGTACCCATTGTTACATTATGTAACAGATGAATATCAATATTGATGGATATCAATATTGTTCATTGTCACAGGTCAAAGTGTGATAAATTTACAAATGTGTACAATCAGCCCAAACAAGATCTGACTGATTGAAACTTATAGGTGTTGCAGACAGTAGACAACCAAAACATGTTTATAATGTAATTTAATGAAACAAAAACATGCACAAATTGGCCACCATTAATAATTGCCTACTTTAAAAGCAGCCCTGTCACAGTCGTTGAATTTTCAAGTTAATGACATGTTTTAAATTAGCCGTTGTTAGCATTAGCATAGTAAATTGACTAGGGGATGGCATAGGTAACTGAAGTGTGTTTTGTGTATTGTTGGGGCATGACAAATGTGAGTTGTCACGTTCAGCAGGAAACAAAGACGAATTTTGGAACAACAATGCCACATGTACACCACTAATACACTAAGTATTTGGAGAAGCCAAAAACGTTGCTCATCTGCAACTGCCACCAAACCCTGTTACAGGGACTATTATTGTTAGTAAATATCTGTGAAATGGATTTCAGTTGCTACATTGTTGTGTTGTGGAAAGCAATACTGATCCATTGTTATTTCTTATTTAATTAGGCATGTTGAGCAATATTATTATTCATGTGTATTGTTTTACATCAGAACATCATAATTTATCATATTTTATGTGTGTACAACATAACAAGTGCCCAATGTGTTAAGTTGGTGGCATACAGGAATTAAATTATTAAAAACAGATCTTGTTATCAAGTAATACTTACCATAATTGTTATGCTTTTTTCATAATTGTCTATGTAGAGTACAGTTAAATCAGACTTTTACAGGGGTTATGATTTGTGAATGATTTTCATTGAAAATCAAGTTCTCAGTGAAACTTTCCATCGATGTTAATAAGCATGACAAATGATACACATTCATGTGCACAAACACAACGCCAAGTTTGGCATGGGCCAACCTTAATATTTTGTATTTGCTTTTAATTGTAAGTTGTGGAACTAAAGTTCTCTATCATGACAGTAATATCCCATTTAGTAGTTATATCAATATAATGAACATTGTAAAAAATATAAATTAAAATAATGTAAACTTAATTATTAATGTATGAAAAACAATGAGGAATTGCATAGTTAGTGTTTTTTGGTAATACATTGTGGTTCAAAGAAATGGTAGTATGATACTGCTGATATAATTATGAAAGTTTCAATTACCATTCGGTAATGCAGTGAGCCTCAGCAACTACAATTGTATGTAGTCTCTCCTGAAAAACCTCACCTGACATGATAGCCCTCCACTGTCCTGCAAACAATGCTTTGGGACTCGGTAGCATAACTGGAAAGTCCCCATTTCACCCTTTCCCTTGTCTCTGAAAGATCAAAATTGTCATATTCAGAAGATGCTATTAAAATAATATATCAGTATGTAGGCTGCTGACTGAAGTATTATGTCAATAAGCAGACAAAAACTATTGACACAGTAGTTGCTTTTGTCACCGAGCAAGTACAAATTCACTATGCAGCTGTCATGCATATACAGTGCGTGCATGTTTATAATACCATGTTAATATTTTTTATAATATATATTATAAACATGGCCAAGGCTGCATACAATTACACAAAATCAAATCAATTACGTTTCATTTGAATTACACTAGTCCTGTTTCAATTACAATTACATATGCGTTATATGGATCTCCCCACAAAAAGGCACATATGTATGCAAAAATGGCACACACCAATGAATGACAAAAGGGCACATTTGAGCATGGTATAATTAAGATTAATGTAACCTTTATTTCTACATTTCAGGAACAAATGTAAATCTGAACTGAAACAAATAAGAAAAAAAAAATTAAATTAGAATTGAAGTTGCAAAGTGAGGTGCATTCAGATGAGATACATGTTTAAAAAACTGACAGTTAAGTTTCTTCAAATTGAATGCCCCTGTAGCCATAAAGAAGTGCTCATCTTTTCTCTGGTCAGCAAAATTGTGTACTAGTTGCAAGTTCAGGCCATTGTCCATTTGTGGGTGCGTTTTTGGACACTTTCACATTACATATATAATTTGCATGTAAATGCTTATTTCTTTTGCTGAAGTGCTCAAATATAGCTACTAATCATCAGTTAAAATTTAAGCAAATTCTGAGGCATCAACTTTTAAAATTTCCTGATAACTGGTCGATTTGACACGGATTGACCCATATATCAGTCAGCATGGGAAAATAACTGGTTATGTTTACATACAAGAAACAGAGTACAGAGAGGAAAAATTTGCTACTTTGGTTATTCGCGTTACATTTATGAGGGGGTACGTCTATCTTTGGCTGAGAGCTACATCAATACCATATTATATTAGTAACTGCAATACCAAATGGGTGTACCATGTAGGTACTAGGTAAGCTAATTAGGAAGTAATATAGGCGTATGCAGGTTTGATTTAATTGTATAAAATATAATCAATTTATTAAAATAATGCTTTACAAAAAAACAAGGGGATAAGAGCCCCAAATCACATTTATTTTCACATGTTTTCAGGTGCCTTTTTTATAAATAACTTGATTGCAATGCAAACATGAACCACGCGTGACACGAGAAATCTGCGTTACCGTAATAGTCATGCTATATGTATGAAACTTAAATCAATACAATGGCTTACCCGTATCAATAGTGCTACCGCTCAGCTTCGGGTGAACTGCACCAAGTCCAAGGCCCATCGATCGTGAGTAGTCTTTCTTCCGATGACCAACTGTAATTAAAAGGCAACACCATGTCAACTATTTCCGGGTAACATATAAAGTACACGAGGGAGAATTGTGCATATGAGGGTTTCTCCGTACCCTGTTGGAAGTATTCCCATCACATAACGTTCATCAGTAATGTTCTGGATGCAGGCAAACTGTTTTTTTTCTCAGTGACAGTGCAAATTCTAAATTTAACGACTCTTGCTATGTCGATAGCACGTGCGACTCGTAGCGACTCCATTTGTATTTCTGTAGGCGTTACCGGATGAAGTGCCAGCAGCCAATCAGCATCATCGTCGAGCTTAATTAGCTACTTATGTATGCGCCCAGAAATTGGGCGCATACATAATTTCCGTCACAATGAGAACCCCACTCTGTGTCCAGGCGGTGATGTGTGCGACAAACGGTGGCGCCACATCGCGGAGCCTGGATAATCGAGGCTACAACTTGATTATAAGTCAGCATGGATAGTACTATATACGCGTTACGGCGTGATGCGAAGGAATGGTTGACTGGGCAACGTCATTGTTGTTAGTTTGAAACAAAAACGAACGTTACTGCGTTTCTAGACTCATGTTTAATACAGACAATATTCGCAATTGTACGCAACTGAAACAGTTTATCAAATGAAATAAAGATGTGCGTAATTTGCACATCAAATATAAGTCTATTCTCGCTTATCTGACTCTCACTCGGCTTCGTGGATTATCCGAGAAGAGAGTCTAGATGCAGAGGCGTGGTCTCTTCGTCTCTGGGGCGAAAGTCCAGACCGGCATTTGCTAAAGCACCGTTTTGGCAGTTCCGTAGCCAAATGGCTACGGAACTAATAACTTAAGTTTTAAAACCAATACGCACTAACCGTTTCACATGTGTATTCTGTGACATACAACCGACAATTGGGCGTCAAGAAACTGAAGAAATGTGCTCCAAATAATTACTTATGAGTACTTTTATCGGTGACATAAAAAACATTTCACAATTAGCCGCCATACTGTGCACGTGATGTTGCCTTTGGGTCACATGATCAAACGCGATTTCGTGTAGAATGAGGCCAGAATGGGCCAGCAGCACAGACATAAATAAAACACCCGTTAGTAAGTTAGTAGTTTATAGATTAATGATGTAACTCTATGGCCAGCAGACGGCAATTCTTAGCGTAACCTTATATAGATCCACGGGATTCCCGCTTGGTATTCTCGCACACAACAACATCCGGTTATATACAAATGTTGACAAGCACATGCGTTCTGACAAAAAGGTAATAATTTCACACTTTTACATGGTTATTGTCAGGTAACTTTAGTTATATACATATAAGAATGCATACATACACGAAAGACGTGTTTATTGCTCTGTTTATGGCGTTTTTGTAAGGTTTCACGTTTCATGAAAATACTTAAGCTTTTGATGAACGAGATCTTCGCCCCTACTACAGCAACAGCCAGATAGAAAAAAATTGTAGGGCGATTGACTTTGCCTACGTTGTTACCCACTGTCATCATTCCATTTTGTGTAGGCGTTCCCGTGAAGCGCCAGCAGCCAATCGGCGTCAGTATCGAGATTCTACACTAATTTGTTTTTTACCTGATTTAACTTTTCATTACTGAAAAGTTAAAAGTTAATTCGAATTGCATCGTGTAAACTAATAAAAGTTCACTCTTATTTTATGGATTAGCCAAATGCCTGGATGATGTCTTAATTAGCTATTTATGTAGTTTTTCCGTCACAATGAGAACCCCACTCTGCATCCAGAGGCGAAGATATGTGCGATAAACGGTGGCGCCGCACTGAGGTAAATAGAAGTGGTGAAGTGGTTAATGGTTGCAGCCTCGATTATCCAGTCTCCGTGCTGTGGCGCCACCGTTTGTCGCACGAATCATCGCCTAGTCTGGCCACAGAGGCCTCGTTGTTACCCACTGTAGTCACTCCATTTTGTGTAGGCGTCCCCGTGAAGCGCCAGCAGCCAATCAGCGTCATTGTCCGGATGCTACACTAAACATCTGTTTTGTCCGATTTAACTTCAGTCTGACAGTTGTGTCAATATAATCAAAGTTTATTCGAATTGATAGTACAAAAGAGAATGACATCCTGGTATGATGATAGTTGTGGTTTTGTCATGATGGGATATTAGGAAATCTGTTTGGGTTGCAAGGTGTATGTGTATGTGTATGTGTATATATATATATATTGCCTGAAAATAATATACGTCTTGCAAAAACACAAAAGGCAGTGATGACAGACCATGTTAGTCCAGGCTGGGGGCCATCTTGCCTCATGGGACATACAGATGTTTGGGTAGTCTTGTTATTTCTCAAATATAACTGGAAATATTTTCCCTTTAAAGACATGCTAATGAAGTTTCATGATAAAGAATTTGAAAGTTTTCCTTAGATTGGGCTGCGCTTCCCCAGGCTGATTTCCTTTGGTGGGTTGAGCTTCCCCAATGATTTGATAATCACAGGTTCAATTATTTTTTTATTTTCATGAAATAGAGTTTTCTTTATTTAATAATAAATATAACCCCTGTTGCCTTCACATCTAATACCTTTTGCAATAGTCATGCCTATAAAAATTTGTATCTGTTATTTTTGTACAATTTTTTTACAATCTTTGTTTCATATGATTTTTAAGTGGACATTGATTAATATTTTTCCAAGAATTTCTTATATATAATTTATATATATATATATATATTAAAACACACCCGCACAGCCATCAAGCAGCAATTAATTACGTTTAATCTGTACTGGTATACAGGTACAGATCATTGTTATGAAAACAAAAGTGCCAGTGATTTTGAGACAGTGCCCACTTTCAAAAATTTTTTGCACATGTAGTATTAATCATGAACAGGCACATTTGCTGCACTACGTTCACAGGCACAGGCTTCTAATTGCTACTTGGCAGCGTAAGCACGTGGTGATGGAGTTGGAAGGATCCTCTGTGTATGAAGACAGACTCCGGTTTGTTCGGGCAACAAACGCTGGGTGCATCTTCCGTGTTGGTTTTCTCGAAGACAAAATTGTAGGCAAAAACGTAACTGCAGGTACGTGATGAGAAAATATATCAATGTACAATTTTTATTAAAACCGAATACATAACTTTGTGTACAGTGTGGATGGACTGTCTCACTGACTTTTAACATTGGTTTCAATTGGAAAAAGTAGTGGCCTGCACCCAAAACTGAAAACCCACCTGTTTAAACTTGTTTATCCTCCATAGCTCCTCGGTGTACCAATCCAACTTTTGTTTTGCTGCCGAGCTTGGGTCTCTCGAGGATTTTAGCGCATTAGAAGTATTTTATAGTATATTGTATGGTACGTATGATTACGAGCAAAACAACAAGAGAACACACAGGAGATTCCTTCAATTTTTATTCGCATGATTCGTAGCCGAGTTTACTCGGGCCTTCATTCATTAATCACAACAGATAGCAAAACTGATGCCGTGCCAGCGCACCTACCCCGCCTTCTCGCGCAAGGACGCTCTAGAGAGCCGTCAGCAACGCCGCCGCACCAGCGACCATCGTCGTCTACGGTCGAATGGACGGACGCCAGTCGGTCGAGATTGGTTTAGAAACACTCGCTCACGTTGATAATATGACGGTCTAATATATCACTTCCAAATCGGTCAGGATTTTTCCAACCTCATAAAGACAGGTAATAGTTTGTGTTATTTTGTAGAATGAAATATATTACAATTTCTGGGTAAATAATGTGTCAGCCGAAACACCATAACCATTTATTATATCTACGACAAATTCTATGTGAACTGGCAACAATAAAGAATGGTATTTCCTAAGAAAGTATAGTTTACAATTTTGATACTTTAAGCAACCTATGCTAAAATCTACCGAAAACTGGCACTAAATGTTTGCTTGATCGTGGCAAATAAAACGATTTAACATCAGACGAGAGTCGTGTGTTTCTCAACTTTCTCGACTGCCACCGTGTCGCCATTGACAACCGTGCATGCTCATCGCCGCCTAGCAGTCACGTCAACGGCACTTACCCTCACAATTAGCGACAGACATTTAGTTGGCGATGCTGGGCACGCGTCAAATGAAAACTGTACAGCACAACACAAAAGCAAAACGATTAAACTTGTGACGATGCACGTGCATTCGATGCAGAACGATTTGCATGAGGCGCCGCCATCGCATCGGGATTTCAGGATTTCGCCAATCTTTGCTAGTACTGATCTTGACGTCTCGTAAACCTAATTAACGGCAAAGTGGGCACATCGCCTCCGATCGCACGCTACGTTTGACAGCTGCGATGGCGAATGTCTAATTCTATGATTCGCGACATCCCCACCCCGTGTATTTTAATGTAACGATTACAAGATTTTCGCAGAGCTGCCCTGCCCCCTTGTGCTGGGTCGGTAAACCAAACGCAGTGATTGCTTTTGAATTTCGCACGTCGTGCAAAAATTCCACGTTCGCACAAACTTAACATATACTATATCGTAATCTCTGTACATGTATAAATGTACACACATATAGATACGCATACGTGCAGTGTCTGGGTGCCAAAGCGTGGATGGGGGCTTTACAAATGCACACACTCACACAATAATATACAACGATACATAAACACGGCCTTGGGCATGGCTATATGGATAAACAGTTTATATAAAATAGACGCTCTTTGCGATCTTCGCAGACCGGCTCAAGCACTCTCTTTAAGCACACTCCTGGCATACAGATGGGCACATATCTTCACCCGGCCCAATCTCGTTCAATTCACCCAACTTCCCCACCCCCTCCCACCCCTCCCACCGACAGTGTCATCTTCTTCCAGTGCACAACATGAGTACTGCACCGGCTGACGCCTTCTAGAAAAGCATCAAACACGACAGTCCTCGCCTACGGTATTTACAACACAAACGTTGGCTTCGTAACACACGATAAGCATCTAATGCAGTGCACAAGCGAACGAGTGGTGCCGATTGCGCAGTCTTCAAACAAGCTCCGCGTAATGAAGAGAGGGTTCACTATTGCGCGACGAGGCAACCGAAGACGCACGGGTACTATTATAGCACACCCTGGATCATTGTCGTGGCTAAAAGTCGACTATATCACGCGCCATAAGTCTGTCAAACATGCTCGCCTCCACCGGCGACTTCTCACAGAAACAATGCCATCGTAACACACACACACATACACAAACCACCGACAGATTATGATATCACCATAACACAGAAACCACCGGAAGGCGACAAAACCACTGACGCCACCGGTAGCAGCGTTCAACGAGATCGATTTCCAATTAACCTAAGTCACCGGTCATTAACAAAAGCTATGTCACATTTAGTAGTAATTGGACGATGTTCTCGACGGACACAACGGCGGCGCCTTGACGAACAAACGCCGTCTGGTCGATTGCTCGCTTGCCGGCAACGACAAGTCGCGGCATCGTCATATCGACAAGACACCGAGAGAAGCTAGCGACGAGTGCGCCGTCGACTCGCGTGCGTGTGTGTGTGTACGTATGATGTCGTCGACCGGATGGGCGTGCAGGTCAGTTGCGCAGATCGAGCACTTCCTGCATGAGCGGCTGGATGCCCTCCGGGTTGACCTTCAGCAGCACTTGCGAGTGCTCCTCGTTCAGGTTGCGGATGTCTGTCAGCTTCATAAGCAGCTTCGGGTAGAGTGTATGCGCGGTGACGACCGGGTAGCGCGTCTCCAGGTACTTCTGCAGCAGCAGCGAGTAGCGCTCCTGCTCGGCCGACACAAGCTCCTTGTTGATGACGTTCGGTCGGTCGGGCGAGAAGAGCGAAATGACGAGCAACAGGATGAGCGTCGTCTGGTCGGCGTGCAGGTCGATGGCGAGCGACTTGACGAACTTCATGTGGTCGTCAAACAGTCCGGTACCGTTCTCGGCCATGCGGAGCTGGTCCGTGTTCATGGCGCTCGTGTCCTCCTGGTCGCACGGGTCGAGGAAGTGCTGCTTCTCCGTGTCGAACGTGATCACCGATCGCAGTATGAGCAGCTCGATGCTGCCGCCTTTCAGCAGCGAGATCTGGTCGGCCTGCGGCAGTGACTTGAACGACTGCACCTTCTTCGCCATGTCGATGACGCGTCGCACACTTATCTCGGCAATGTTCACCAGGTCGGACAGGTTGGAGACGCCGTCCGGCCCCTTATTCTTCTTCTCGTGTGTGATCTCAAGGGACGCCTTGTAGGCGAGCAGCAGCTCCTCGATCTGCTCCGTATCTTCTGTACTCATCACTTTCGTCTGTGATGTCACCTCCCCTCCGCTGCCCAGCTTAGCCATCTGTTGGTCGGCCTCTTTCGTCGGCATCCTTGGGGTGGAAGAAATGTTGCTGCAGGGTGATGAACTGAAACTGATGTACAACCCGATAGACACACAACAGAAACACATTGACGGGTACTCGAACGGGCGGACGACCAACAAAAACACACTTCAGACAGAAAACGAAAAAAAAAAAAGTTACCATAACAATATTAACCGACTCATCAGGATGGCATATTAAATGGAGTAAATTTTATTTTGCCACAACCAGGTTTGTCGACCCGCAATCATCGACGCGCCAGCAGCTAGTCTGTTGGTTTCGTCAGCGAGTCTACAAATTTGGTTGCATCCAAATATAGCTTTACTCCATTTAGAGAAAAACGTGCACACATTGAGTGGAAGACAAGTTTTCATGAGAAGTCATAGCTTGTCTCACCTCATCTTGTCGGGAACCCGGTTTGCCATCCTGAGAAAAGAGAGAGTAAACATGTTGAAACATGTTGCTATAATTTTCTCTTTAGGTTAAGCTTTTCAAGCTGACAAATATAGCACTTGGATTTTAGACAACCAACCAAATCAAACTTACATTTCTGTTAAATTTATGGAAAAGTGTTTAAATAAATTAGGTTAATTTGGCTATAATGGATTGACCTTGTATTTGCTATAATGATTATAGCTTGATAAATATTTAGAAAGTAGGACAACACTATCTTCTAAAACCTATTTTAGCTTGGCACCAACACTCTTTGGTGCTCTGGATAATACTTTGTTTTGACCACTTGGTGTTTACCGGTTCTCTTCAATCTTCTGCTTCTTGCGTGCTTTCTCGTCATCGGTGAGAATGTATTCCTTGCGCATGCCAATCTCGAAGCACTTCTTCAATCGACATCGCTTGCAGAAGCGGCGATTCGAGATGTCCATCTTGCATTTCTCATCGTATGGACACTTGAAGTAGTCCTGAAACCAGCCACAAGGTGTTTCCATTCCACAGTACCGAATTAGGTCAAACGATTTATTACGAAACAACGAATAATCAACTTTTATGGAAAGTTTTCTCATAGTCCCAATGATCTGACCACGGACCAGTGCTAGTGATGACAGTGTTGAAAGATACTGTCAAATACACACAAACATAAAAAAGATGATTTAATGATCAAGAACTTTCTTAGCACATGTCGAACGTTGGATCACGGCACTTTTGACAAACTGATAGTTCCAGCCTAGGAAGCTGTGAGGTATTACCAAACAAAAATCTGTGGAACGTTGCGAGTCAAACAGCCAGGCTATACATAAACGCATCAAGACAGAAATGCAATATGGCTGTGAGATATTATGCAAGATAACAGGTCAATTACGCCATCTGCAAAAACCTGAAGCCTCCCTGTACAGTAGAGAACGACACTGATGGCAGGCATTTGTCTAACTGCAAGATTTGCAATCAAAGACGTGGGGACCTGGTGTGAGATAGGGTTACAACTGAAACTGTCATTGGATACTTGGACTGTTCGCAGTGACAATAACAGAGCAGGAAAACATGGATATCATTGTCGTAGCTTATTGTAAATTGTGCTTTATGAGTTACTGAGATTTCAGTCGTTCGTATAATGAAGCTATTGTGACAATCACGTGGGTGTCCACAGGACGCATAAACGTATTGATAGATATGGATGACCTACATGTCCACCAAGCAGCATGATTCGCATGGAAACTGACATCCAAAATAGAGTAAAAATTAGTTGCTCAAAACATGGATACATGTCATAGTGGTAACAGCATAGACAAACATAATAAAAAACTGTTCAAGTGAACTGTTAATCTAACATTCGATGTAGAGCGATTTCGACAAAACGACCTCTGTTAGTTCCTGTTTCACTCACCAGGCCCTTGGGTGCATTGCGACGGAAGAACGCCTTGCACGACTCGCACGAGATGGCATCGAAGTTGTAGCCGAGGGCTCGGTCGCCACAAACGCCACACAGTTTGTCTTCTTTGTTCTTGCGCGAACGGCCCGGAGGTTCCAGAGTCAGTGAGCTGTCGGATGATATCGCGCTCATCGGACTGTACTCTCCTCCTTCCAGGAGCACAGTGTTTGACGGCTCCATCTTGATGTGGTTGTCCATCCCGTACGGGCCGCCAGGGTACAGATAACTAGTGTCTGCGATGTGTATACCTGTGTGCAGAAAGGGGGACATGATTAAACATGGAAAAGGCGACGGGAGTATGTGGGTTAACAATAATGTCAAAGGTATGTTCCCATACAGCGCATCATCTAATCGCTTTACACATCACCCCCTCTTCATTAAAACACCAACTCTACTTCTCTGGGAAGCACTCAGCCATCGCTGCGCAACGACTATCTATTGTGTACAGTCATCTACTCATTTATTTTACTGAATCAACTGAGGCAGTGGGGAGTGTACAAAACTGTCCAAACATCCTAACGACAGCAAGAGGATTCGAACCCTTGATTGAGTCTGTATTTATGTTACTGTATCCCACAATTATTATGTATGTATATGTATATGTGTATAAGTTGTGGTTTTATCTTACAAGTGACACCACATCACACTAATTGGACGTAATAGTGACATATCTGACAGATTGCAGCCAGAATTAACCAGATACCACAAAGTGAACTTACGGTAACATTTTGACAGAATGAGGTCAGCACACACTTACAAAATAACACCACAAACGTACTGGATGCCATTTGAGCACCGAATAAGGCTGCCATATCAACGAATCGGCTGTTCCAAAAACAAAACGACTCTCACTGTGTCATGCAAAACACATTTAACTAATTACGGATATTTTTTATGCACCAGATTTAATGTCAATGTTTAACATATTTTCTGTGCTGTGGTGAAGTCCTCTAGTAACAACTTGACAATATAAATACCAGCTGTTAAAACAACACTACTACAGATACCATCATTGCACTTGTACCACTGCCATTGGCTAGTGTCATTAGACATTTATAGATCTTAGGTTTTAGTTGCTCAGTTATTTATTATGCTTTGTGACGTTAGTGTCCAAGTCTTCAGCTTTAACATTGTAATAATAATAACAATTTCACTTTCCTGGACCATTGTAATAATAATAACAATTTCACTTTCCTGGATATTTGTAATAATAGTAACAATTTAATTTTCCTGGACCATTGTAATAATAATAACAATTTCACTTTCCTGGACCATTGTAATAATACTATAAATTTCACTTTCCTGGACCATTGTAATAATAATAATTTCACTTTCCTGGACCATTGTAATAATAATAACAATTTCACTTTACTGGACCACTGTAATAATAATAACAATTTCACTTTCTTGGACCATTGTAATAATAATAACAATTTCACTTTCCTGGACCATTGTAATAATAATAAAAATTTCACTTTCTTGGACCATTGTAATAATAATAATAACAATTTCACTTTCTTGGACCATTGTAATAATAATAACAATTTCACTTTCCTGGATATTTGTAATAATAATAACAATTTAACTTTCCTGGACCATTGTAATAATAATAACAATTTCACTTTACTGGACCATTGTAATAATAATAACAATTTCACTTTCCTGGACCATTCTAGTGATAATAAAAATGTCTGCTTTGGTAATTAAAAGATCTATAACTATTGAATAAAATATCTTAAATTGTAGTGAATGCTCGTACTATGCACGCATGCACATATATAAACACAAACACACAGTATTGCAAGTATTCAACATCAAAAGTAAAACACCACATAATGGTCTTCAGTATAATGGGTACCACACAAATGAATGTAAATTGATTATACCATAATCATTGTATCTTTATGGTAATGTTATTCCATGAGTACGTACAGCTCCTCACAGCTTACGCTCCTGTATACAGATGTAAAGAATTCACTGTTTGCCTGAGAGTTGGACGAAGGAACGATGTGATTATAGCCAAAGGGAGAAAACAGATGGAGACATGGAGTCTGGCGGTCGGTAACGATGATTGTGACCGGAGCCAGCCCCAGCCACTGGTGGCGCCACCGAGGACACCGACTGCTTGCACAGCGGCCAGACGCAACTCGATTAGCATAATTGAGTCCGCCAGAGTACACTAAAACAAACACACATCCGTCCGCAGATTGGTTGTTGTGATGATGCACTTTTGTAAGCTGCACGCACGCACACATGTGTGCATGCCGCCGGTGGAATGCCGCCGCGGGAGCGAAATTAAATTATGTAAACGATTAAATGATATCGCAGATCTCCGGAAAGAAAAACCTAGCGGCTAGTAAAACAACTCATACAAAATACATTGCAGCCAGTCCCCATGTGGAGGCCATTTCAACGACTCTTCTGCAATTAGACACGACATGTTGTATGTAGAGTTGGCGGTAGGCAATTGAGGGCGACAATGTGGCCAGAAGCTGGTATTCTGCCCCCAGGATGTAGACATTGATTAAATAGGTCCTACCAAACAGTGGCCACGGAGGCGAGCCCGCAGCCTGAAACCACAATGCTGCAACGGCAATAACAGGAAATTGAAGGCGCCATTGCTGGTGGCGTGGCATTATTGTTTCAACACGCTGAATTAGGAATGGCTAACTTTTCCTGAGCTGGTCGTGTCATTCTCTCGGGAGAGACAATTAATCCGACCTGGATGAGCTGACGATGAAGATGGAAATAAAAACCAAATTAAACAACCTCGTTTTGTTGTTATTAGTTACAGAGCAACATCACTTGACATCCCATCCGTACAGGACCACGTTTCCTTTTAAAGACCACAACCAGTTATGTTACTCATAATAACACATAAAGTACTATCAGCTTATGTTAGACACAGCGGCAGTACAGTTGTGAATGGCCACAAAATTGTTATCAATATCCTAATCACAGAGTTGGGAAATTTGGCCCGGAAACCCCATGGATCCACAAAGTTCCCGCGGTGCCTCCTCCTCAGTGCACAGTTCCCATGAGGTACTGCCAACACCCAGTAGCTGGACGGCACCAACACCTAGTAGCTGGACGGCACCAACACCCAGTAGCTGGACGGCACCAACACCCAGTAGCTGAACGGCACCAACACCCAGTACCTGGACGGCACCAACACCCAGTAGCTGGATGGCACCAACACCCAGTAGCTGGATGGCACCAACACCCAGTAGCTGGACGGCTCCAACACCCAGTAGCTGGACGGCACCAACACCCAGTAGCTGGACGGCACCAACACCCAGTACCTGGACGGCACCAACACCCAGTAGCTGGACGGCGCTAACACCCAGTAGCTGGATGGTGCCAACACCCAGTAGCTGGACGGCGCCAACACCCAGTAGCTGGACGGCGCTAACACCCAGTAGCTGGACGGCACCAACACCCAGTACCTGGACGGCTCTAACAACTCACCACACAACATGCCTGCTGCCAGCATCTGTGAGCAGTAATGTTTCAACACAAGGAAATATGGGTTTAAGAAAAGCTTCAAAGGAGCTCCACTGGAATGCCTCCCTCCACATGCTCTCTAATCATCACTCTGCCGCCTCCGTGAATTCCATCAAACTTTAGTGGCAAAGCAATTCAAGCAATGTCCTCAATTAATCTGCCAGTAAGTAAATATCAATGTCCTTGTTCTGATCTAGGTCCTCACTAAATGGATAAATGGCTAAATGGACAGGAGAGTTCGAACAACAAAACAATAAATTCTCACAAATAGAAATGACCTTACCTAACAAAGACGCAGTTAACAAAATTAACAGAACATTCCTGTATTATTTCTTATTTTTTTATTGTTACTGACTATTTTATGTAACATGCACAGTAAATGTATGTCGACCGCTGTATCAAGAGGGAGTGTAAAATTATATATTCAGTTCCTCCTTCGTTGTTCTCTAAATATTTTTTTGTAAGGCACATTCTGTGTAAGTTGCAAAGACAAACAATAAACTATTTGATAATGTTTGATTTTTATAATTTCGCACACGATTTATTCATTATAATAGATAACACGACATATTCAGTTATGCTGCTGCTCCAAAATAATAATAGCATTAATAATTACCAGTATACAGTTATAGATGTTAGCTAACCATAACAAATGAATTAAGTATGTGGCTAGATAAGAAACAAAGCACCTAAAGGCTTTTCCGAGCACATCTGACGATAAACTTGCTGCAAGTGCAAATAATACACATTTAATTTCCGGTAATTTCCATTCGTTGACCTACCCCCGAGGCAGTGATCCAGGTAGACCAGTAGTTATTCCAAGTCAAGGTCGTGAGCACAATATGGGCTATCAACGATGGCATCAAATGCCAATTAAACAGACATTTGGAACTGGTGTGTCGACCAGAGTTTAATGCATTCCCATTTCTCTGCAGGTCATAAAATGGGTTTGTGAAGTAACACAGACACAGAGATACCACGTGACCCCCCCACGCAAGCCTGTTGCATTACTTCTTCAGTGGTATTCCAACACAGCTATTCAAAGACCATTAAACTTTCCCATGCATTAATGTGTGCCATTCAGGCAAGCCACACTGTCAACTAAGCAATTAGCACCAACACCTAAAGTCACCCTGCCCAATCAAAGGGCAAAGAAAGGGTAATTAATCTTTCAGAAAATTGTGGTCTGAAACACTGACTTGAGCGGGTGAAATTGATATTTCCATGCTGTTTGCCTGTGGCTACTTTTAACCAGTAAAAATAAACAATAACACAAGCTTGGTTTTGTATAGATATTGCAATAGCTGCTCTCTTTAGATCACCACACATTTTGGAATTATACAAAGGTAAAACCATATGTAAATACATTTGTCAGGGTGCAATTCTATGGACTTTAGTTTTCTTCTGATACAATAAAATTTGATTCGCCATAAGATGCCAAACGGAAACATGTTTCAAAACATAAAACACCAAAATCTTAAAACATGGCAGTAAATGATGTTACAATCATTACGTGTTTATGACCTCATCTGTCATTAAGTAGCTTCTTCATGGATTGCCTCTGAAGTCCTGGGTATCATGTTTGTGTCATCGATGAAATAAAACACACATAAAAAAAATTATATGGAGTGATAACAACAAGCGTGACTGGTTCAAGTTTCTAAATTTGAAACATCATTGTATTGTTTATGCAAACACTTTAATTATTGTCATGTCAACAAAATGAATTGTCAACCATTTTGTTGACAACTGTGATAAGACATAAGTCTCTTAGAAACTTTCCAAAATCTTTCATATTCTACTCCCAGGCAACACATATGAAGCTTAAATACAATATATTTAATTTTACACAAGTACAGTTAATATGGAAGATGCAGATATTTCCAGAACATTTAAAATACATTTAAAATTATTACTTAATTATTATTTAAATTTTTTATAGTTATCATTAACGCTCCTTCTCCAATTCTATATTTAGCTTGTCTCATTCTAGAATCCTTTTGAGAAAACTAAAACCTATCTAGTATCCTCTATGACATGCTAGCTCATTTATGCCATGTGTCATTTAGTTTTAATCAAATCATTGTCCAGTCAAAGTCATCAACAATGGCTATGTTCTCTATGGTGAACATCAAACTGTTTGTGTGCAAGATGTTTCTTTCACTTTTTGACTTCCCTTCCACCTGTTTCTAAATGGGGGGGGGGGGGCGGGGCTAAATGGGGGAGGGCGGGGCTAAATGGGGGGATATAAATAGAGTTACATTTCAGCTACAATGAAATGTTTATGCGGTGGCAGGGTTTTGGAAAAAACTCTGCAATAAATAGCACCACCGGACAGAAATGTCAACCTTTCTGTGAATCGTGATACATTCTGTCTAGACGTAGCAATCTTCGCTCGGTTAGTGCTACGAGGAAATGCTTTCACAGCTAATTGTACTGAATGACAAGTTCTACTCCTGCCAGCATAACTAAAGAGAGAGACACAGTCCAGGTCTTATGATTGAAAACTTCTGTTGAAAGCTCACGATACCTATTGCGTGAGTCCAGCAAACAATAAAGGGGTCAGTCAAGACAATGTCATAGTTCCAAGATAAAAAGCTTGTAAGGAAATCAGTCTTAAACAGAATCTAACGTTTCATTTTTTGAACATTTTCAAAATGTGTTTCACTAAGAATTCCCATCACAAGCTCTACAACACGCATAACAGACTGAAAAGGTGTCAAAACGTGAATGAAAATATGTTCCATCGACCAGTTTTGAACAACCTTTCATATTTCTCGTCACTAGGTAAAAAAAAAGCAAAACATAATATTATCAAAGATGCAACTAAAAGCGTGATTTTATTTGACTAAATTTATTATAAAAAGTTATCATTATAGATAAACCATCATGTGATTCTTCATATGACCAGGCGGGTAACCGACCATGTGTCCATTATAGAAAGTTGTATGTTATGGCAAGGGTCCTTTATAGAAATTGTTGTCAGGCATCAATTACAGACGTACCCTCCAGTATGAAATGTTGCACTGCACCCAGGTTAGTCTATTTATACCATCCACAAACATACTACATCAGTGCATTGCACACATCATGAATTCATAAGAACATTGTGATGTAATCATTATTTCCTCTGCTGGACGAATGTATAGCAACGATATAACTTGCAGATTTGCTTGATATCGCATCAACTTAGGCTGTTAATACAAATATGGAAATGTGTAATTAATATACATGAAGAATTACGACCACGTGATTCACCTCACGTAAGGTGACATCATATGGCGCCACATGACGTCATCCAACCACACTGCAACTAAGGATATGCTTAAGCCACGAATATGGCAGCTTTAGGCCATGTTCAAACACGTCGTCATTGCGTCAAAGTTTGATTGCAACAACATCTATCACAGAATCTACATTTGCCAAGGCGGGGACCGAAAACCATTTCCACTGTTATGTCACTGTTTGTAAATATAGATTCGACATTTTTGTTTACAATCCTGCTATATCTAACAGATAGAGTTCCAGGTTATCAAAAAACCTGACAACAACCAAAAGCTGCACTGCAGGAAGTGGAGAAATAAATTTTGATCCATGTCAACACATTTAGCCCAACTCACAGCTGCATTCAATAAACTGCCAGCAGGACTCCACATTTCGTCAGGTCTAGTCTTACGGGTTGTATCTCTATGTTTTTCAATGCTTTAAACCTTAACATAGTTTGCAGCAGGAATGTGTATTCAGATGTGAAAAACTGTATCCTGAAAACTCATACAAATAGGTTGCAGTAAAACCCATTAACAAATTAAGCAGTAGGATATATATATATATATATATATATATAAATAAATGAAAAGGATATGTAGGACATTTATATGTATATATATATATATATATATACACACACACATGCACACACACACATCTGTGTGTGTGTGCGTGCGTATGTAAATAAATGAAAAGTCCTACTGCTGCAAACTATGTTAAAGTTCAAAGCATTGAAAAACCTTGAGATACACCAGCAAGACTAGACCAAATTTAGCAGTAGGACATATATATGTATATATATATATATATATATATATATATATATATATATATATATATATATATATATATATATATATATATATATATATATATATATATAAATGAAAAGGATATGTCCTACTGCTTAATTTGTTAATGGGTCTTACTGCATATATGTATATATATATATATATAAATAAATTAAAAGGATATGTCGTACTGCTTAATTTTTGAATGGGTTTTACTGCAACCTATCTGTATGACTGTTCAGGATACAATTAGATTTTCATGGCTCTTCATATATATATATATATATATATATATATATATATATATATATATATATATATATATATATATATATATAATTATTAATATATAATATATATTCCTCAAGTTAGGTCTTTAGAAGTCCTTGAATTTTAGGAAACCAAACATGATGCTTTTAACAAATTGTGTGTCCAACAGATGCTGCATCCAAAGGTAATTAAGACCTGGACTGACCACTGTGTCCACAACTTCAACAGCTCTCAGTCTGGATAATTGTTGAGTAATCACTCATGCATGACCACAGACCAAGATGTTTACAGATAAGAGCCAATGAATAGGATATAATGTGGTCATTTGGGAGTGACTAGAATATTATTCCATCTGTCTGTTTGAACATGGAGTCAGGACAGTTTCTGTTAGTCCCATAGTTCACTGTAATCATACAATATGGATGGCGTCATCTTGGCATTAACATAAAATCAGACCACATAAATAAATAAATAAAATCCAGCATTATTTAATCATTACTGGTGTCATTTTGTATTAGTAATAACTACAACAAGTTCCCTAATCAACGCCAATACATGACAATACATGACAATACACACACAACACAATTGCCATCTGCCTGCTCAACTAAATATCAATTTCATTTGTCTACCTGTGCCAATGAAGGAGACTTAAAACAACTGCCACACCAGTCTGACCAAGCAAAGTTTATACAGTTGCAGCCAACTGGAAATCATTGAGTCAACATTCATCAGTGAAAACTGGAGCTGAGAACGTGTCAACAACACCACCACCAGAGCAATCTCTGGAAATCTTTGCAAATGTCCATTACAATTACTATAATTATTTTGTAAATGCTTTTACAACAGCCCTTAAACCAGTTGTATTTATGAACTTGTTTTCCCATGGTAGACCGAACATCACCCATAGAAATGTGTTTTTATATTTATATCCCCACAGTTCTGTTTTAAAAAATAACTGGGCATACAAACAGTGCGCTTCGGGATGTGGCCACGCCATTGATTCTGTCATCTTGTGTGCAACATATAGCTACAGGCACTCTGCCTAATGCAATGTCTTTGTAGCTGTCACTTAATAAAAACAGTCATAAGAAGGAGAACGGCAGGTTATCTTTTATTATTTATTCAGCTCAATCTTGTTAAATTTGTGTGACACTACGCCACTTGTAGCACATCAACCCTAATGGCCATTTTAATCTTTGCCATGCTAGACTGTCAGTACTTTGGGTTTTGATCAATAAAAAAAGAATATTACACATAATGTCTAAAAAAAATTTAGTAATCAATGCTCTAACTATCTACAAAAAAGTTGTCTTGCTTGTGAGAGTGGATTTTTCTATCGATGGATTTTTACATTTGGTATACGACCATAAAGTCCATTCAAGTCCAACAAATCCAGCGTACATTCTTATAATGTAACACAGACAGATGTAGTAGTAAGAATGAACGGACTACAATTTGTCTGTCCCTTCTCTCTCTTCTAATTGAACAAATTAAGAAAACACATAAGACCACATATTATACAATCGAATCTCAGACATCTAGCGCCCAATTAAAATCACCTGGAAAGGAGCAGGGTTCTAAGCCTTCAAGGTATAACAGAAATTATATACACACAATTTTTCTATCACAAATCTGTGATGTTTCAGCTTATGGAAATTACTGCTACAATTCAAACAATTTAGCTCACTAAAATAAATGTTATCTTTCCAATTTAAGTGTAGTTGTTTACCTTATGGAAAGTCCACCTGTGGTCAGCCTACTGACTGTGACAATGACCATGGCAGATGGCCATTGGTCAAGCTATCAGTGCACACTGGCAATCAAATGAACCAATAGACAAACATTGAGATAAGGTGGTCAGGTATTTGCTATTATCTGTTGATGTCTAACCACTAGATATGAGATGAGCCTGACTTGCTGATCTGTTTATTTAAATACTTTATTTATATAAATTATAATTATACATAGGCTATCTCCAATATATCTACGTGCAAAACAGGTTCAATAACTGTGCATGACAAGCCCACTTACACAGGTGATACATAACATTAAAACATTACTTCTTCATACTATATGGAATTGTAGTTTTCAATGGCAATCTTGTTGAATCTATGCACTGCCCTCTGGTGAGTTTATATTCTAACCATTATATCTAACATTAACACCAGGAGGCAGCAGCATTGTGTTAGATGCAGCTGTCTGTGCCAATGTAGAACAACATGGTTACTCCTCAAATAATTGGAACAAATTTAACATTTATTATATATTGGAGTCACACAATGTTCCTGTCAAAAACCAATAACATTCATGATAGAACCTAATCTGTTTACTGTACCTCTCAGATTCATTACTATGCATAGTCATTCACCACAATTGCGTCCACTCTCCCTGGTCAACTTAGGCCTCATCTGAAGTGTAGAACCACTTCTTAACTGTGTGTTCAACTCTCTCTGGAAGCTGTATATCTTTAGACATTGCTGTACATGTTGCTTATCCTCCCCATTATTAACAGCAAATTAACGGTTAATTTTTCAATTGCAAAAGGGAAATTTGCTCAACTGTCTCTCTTCATCTTGGATTGAACCATCAATGATTTGGTCATCACAAAATAACTATTAATGACACCTGTGGCGTGTCGCACCCAGTGCCTCGTTAAAACTAATTTCATCAACTACAGAAAAAATCAGACACATGTAGACATATTTAAAAAAAAACCATGGCTGCTTTGCAAGACCTTTTGCTTACACTGTAACTACATTCGTCAACAACTCAAGATGTCTTATCTCCATTTGTTGACTTTGGACACACTTAATTCTGTTGGTCAAGACTTTGATGTGACAGCAGTTGTAGCTGAGACAAGGCCAACTCTGACAACTTGAAAATGGCCTGGGGTATATTTGTAACCTGATGTACCAGTCTCAGTTACTGCCCCTCCAGGGCAGAATTAATTATACAAGCCTAAACAGGTCAAGCACCCCATCAGACAAAAAGTTCAGGATAAACAGCAACACCACAAAACTGACCAATGTCCAGAACAACTGACCATGGAAACACTATCCTCAGTAGCCGTACAATCAATCCTTCATGCTATAATGAGTTTTGACAAAGAGTAGACTGGTGCCCCAATGGAATGGTGACTTCTCATTTCTGATTGAAAGAACCAGCCACCCCTTACAAGACTTCGCCTCCACTCTAGGATGTCGGTCAATAAAATCGATAGCGTACATTTGCCAGATAGACACGTTCGCGCTCTGGTCGTTTTTCAGGTCAATCATCGATGTTTTTGCCTTATATAACATAACCTTGACAAAGCCCGGAGAAAGAAACGCACGGCTCAATTACATAGCGAGTCTAACATCCTGTTTGCTGTATTCCTTGAGGTATTTCCGTCCAACTCATGCGGGGCAAACATGAATAAGTTAGCAGTAAACAATTACAGTGAGAGAGATTACTCAGCATCGATAACTAGACGCGGATCAACATTTCGTCCATTATCTGCAGTTTAAAAAACAGGAACCAAAGCTGGAAGAGATAGGATGAAGCACGGAAATTTGTAGCTGAACTCCCACACGAATACCAGGAGGCAGAGGAATAAATCAGCCTATCACCCTTAACTATCATCGACATGTTTTCTCAGAACATTGTGCAAACCTTAAGTTAGCCAAAATGCTGCCTAACTTCAATGCAAACAAACTTATGCACTTCTTAGCTTCATGAGAACACCTATCCAATTCATCATCTATTTTCTATGTTTAATAATAATAAAAATCGACGAACGTAACTTTCTACTAAGTTACTATTCCAATTCAAATAAAATGATTTTCCATGTCATCTTCCTATCCAGCAGGTGCTAAGCAAGCCACAAAACTGCTGCATATAAAGATAGCCAGTGCTGCCACCTGGTTGACGTCACACAGCACCTGTCAATGTATTGACAACCAGCAGCTCTAAGATGACATTGACAGTTATCTGGCAAAGAGCTGAACACATGCAGTGACAGTGTTTTCTTGCGCTAGCCACTCAGTCGCCAACCGACTATTCATAGGTTATCAGTCCGCACACGCACACACATACACACATGCATTACGCATGACTTGGCACACGTTATCTCACTGCGACGATCTACTTCTCAGAAAGCACAGCTCCGAACACAAGCACCATTAGCTTTGCCGTTTGCATAACTGATCGTGCTTTGTTCAGCCGCCATGACGGAGCCCGCTTTTCGACGACGACTCGCCAGTGTTGTTATTACTCGATTCAACACACACCGCCCATGCTATCTCAACCGAGCATCAAATATCGTGGCTTCTATGCGGTACGACTGAAAAGTCACCAACGAATATGTGAATCTTTCGTCACTGACATTTATGCTAAGAAGCGGAGGTGTGGCCCCCAGGTAGATTTCAAATGTCAGAGTGGCCTGATGTGGGCCAAATTGATGAGGGAGAAACTCGAGTTGTATAATGGCAACTAAGTAATTAGCTACCACTCAGTATGACTCAGCATATGACTGATGTTTGGTGCTGAAAAGCATGTCTGTTTGACAATGGATAAAATATTAATTTCTGCCGTTCACCAGTAAGTGGAAATAAATCTAATACCGGCCATTTGCAGAGATAAAACTACTCTGAATCTACAACATTCTATGCTGCCGGTTTTTAGTTTCAGTCGTAATGGACGTGAATATGTTAGCATTCTATTATTACCATTAGGCCATGTTAATGATGTGTGTATTCTATGGTTTATTATCTACAGGAATGCCTGCTTATCACAAAATGTAGGATAATTATGTGTGTAAGCAGGAACTGCCAGTTTTGTGTGCTTCAGTATTTCTGTGATATATGACACATAATGAGAAATGCCAGTCTTACTTATAGTTTTGCATAGAAAATAAACTAAATATCACAACCGACAATTTAAGTCATGCCAGTAAATACTAACTGGTACAAATAATCAGGTTTTAACATTTGTAATATGTGCTTTCAAACATCCTTCTGGCTCCATAACATGTTATACATAATTTACAGAGTTTTATGGATTCGTTAATTTGTGCCTATGGAAAACACTTTTAAATAGTGCCAAAGTCTGTACAAGCTCACAATAAACTATTGTTGTATCTCTGTAAACTAAGCAGGCTGCCGGGAAATGATAGAAAGAAGGAAGAAGAGACAGAGGGAGCTATATGGGTGGCAGACATACATTGCCACGCTGAATCCACCTGGCTGTTATGTCCATAGTTTACAAAAACCCAACTACTTCCCATATTTCTTCCTGTTTGGGGCAGCTGGCTTCTCTCCACATCTGCGGCCCATGTCAAAGATTAATGATTCCCTTCCTACCAGCCCCAGAAGCACACATTATTTATCCGTTATTTATCCAGGGCAGATTGACCCCAACATTAACAACCCTTTCAGAATGGGTGAAATGATCCAGGGGCTCCACCAAATTGTATACATTTTCACTGGGATAATGAATGGGAACCGGCTGGGACCTGGGGAATGTCCCATAAACAACATCTGCCATGGGAATAATGAATGAAGGTTTTAGGAGTGAATATACGAAGTAGATCACATATGCAGATTCCCAGAGCCGGAGCCTTGCCCGCAGTGCAGCATTGCAGTCGTCCCTGCCTGCACTGATTGTCCATGGAGCGTGATGTATGGCTGCTTGGCTCGGGCCTCTGTACATTCATCAAGTTCAAGTGGCAAAAAACAACCTGACAATGCCAGCTAAAACGAGCAACACTCATCTGTATGGAACACTGGCATGGCAGTAATGTCTATGCACCATAAAATAGCACCACCGTGCACCATGATATAGCACCAAAGTGGGCCATGATATACCACCAGGGCGACAGCCAATTTTGTGCAAATGCACATATTTTTATCAACCAAGATTTGTGCTCGGATTCTGGGCTGATGTCCAGAACCACTCCCAGTGTACGGAAATCAGGCAAATGTCGGGTAAGCCTGCACAAATAGAGCTTCTGATAAATGTCAGATCTAATGTCCCACATCGATACACTTACCAGGGTATATTGTATAACATCACACACATGTATTAGCAAACACAAGAATGACCCAGTGAGATTTTTGATAGCTTTATGTCCTACAAAACCTATTAAATCAGTCAATAAGTTATGCGTTTTAGTTCTAGCGCATTCACACGACCTTGTTTGACTTTAATGCACAGGTATTCATGGAAAGATACCATAAATAGTAATACTTAGCACTGATCAACAGTACTGTCTTCGTCATAGATTGGTTTGTTTGAATAAATCTACTAGTCATAGAATAATCAATTTCTGAGGCAGTGCCATTGGGTCTTTGCTCTATGGAGTCTTGCATGGACCAGCCATATGGAGCCAGACCACCATTTTCTCTAATGGGGACCATGACAACATTTCCATTAAAAACAAGAACATATTTTTGAAACTTCTTGACATTCGCTATTGAAGATTTATATTTATGTGATTTTGTGCAAAACATCATTAATGTCACTAATTGACTCATGCAAATATTTACATTTTTGCAAATAGTTAATACCACGAGAATTATTACATCACAGTAAATAATGTGTTACAGTTGCCAATTTTTAAATACAAACCTAATTCTGTGCTTCTCCCCAACTGCAAATCAATGCATGAGGTCACATTTCATTTCCCCATAGCCAAGGCATTACTTTACATGCACCTGTCAACCCAGAATGCAGCTATGAGACCTGAAGTGCATCCATTGGGCAAAATAAAGAAATAACAGAAAGGGAATCACACTTTCTTGTTTCTCAAAGGGAAACAGCCCGGGATAAAATCTCGTGAGGAAAAGAATTACTGCTCATATTGATAACATATAATTTTTTTGCCAAACACGTGTGTTTGAAGCAGTCTTATCACTTAATCTTTGATGTATATCATACACTTTGATGTATAGAAAATGCTGGCTACATTGGGTACCAGCCTGTTATTGACAGGTGACAGCAGGGTCATATACGTAAATTATACCTTTCTTAAGAAATTATGTCACATAAAAAGGGGACACAGTCATTTTTAATTCAATGATATACGCACGCATGCACGTGTACGAGCATGCATTTATAAGTATGCATAATATTTGCATAATATATATAATACATACATACACACACTCACACAAACAAACATGTACCTAAAACACTGGAGCAAACCATTTAATGACCAATTAGAACACACTTGGTATTGGAAAAAGTGACACATTCATCAACTGTTGGTGGAACATGACAGCTGACACGTGTCAACATAACATTACACAATACAGACCGAGGTAACAAGATGCAGTAATCTTCCCAGCAGGCATTACTGACCAACAACTGGCTCTCGATTCTGTACAGTTAATTCCAATGGGTTCTGTCTAGGACAATATAATTTGTTGTCATGATTCCTAAAACAATGCTCTGCTCTACTATCATAATTATTATAAATCTAGTGTGTGTTGTCATAACTTGCCTGGACCTTAGGATTCTAGATAAGGCTTTTTAGTCTTGTAATGCCTTCCTTTATTCGTTATAATTTGTTGTTGTAAGAATGTGGCATGTGCGAATAAATTGTGGTTATTAAAGTTGCCTCCTCAATAATTTCTTTTGCTACTCTCATTTCAAATTGATTTTGCGAAAATTCAAACCTACCTACCAGGTAGTATCCACTACGACATGCTAGCTTGTTTGTGCAACTTTTGTATGTAGTTTTTGTGAAATCATCAGACAAACTATTAAGTTATTTAATTCTGCATCCAGAATTTATTGAAATTAAAATAAAAACGCTGAAAACTCAAACTTCACCCTTGGTGAAATTTCATAACTTTGTCATGTGATCGGTGAGATGATGGAAGTCACATCCAGGACATCAACGAACTGTATTTGCTAAATCAGTTGAGGATGCAGTTTTTAAATTTGAATCTGTCCATCCTTCAGGCATTGTTTAGTCTTTTTGAAGATGAGGATGCTTTCTGGTTCCTCTGTTGACAGTGGAAGGAAGGTCATTGCAGTACTGTCGTGAGAAGGCATATTTTCTGATGTCAAGCCTGCAGGGTTTCTTGCAGAAATGCCATGTGTAGTAGACTTGAATCATGTCCTTCTGTACGCTAGACTCAGTAAGATGAGATGTTTCAGTCATATCTGCACAGCATGCATGACCTTCACATATCGGCAGAGCATGCATTACCTTCACATCGAGGTGGCGTGAGGAATAGGAAGAGATTAAAAAACATTGGCTGATGTAAAGAACTTTGTGCAGTGCAACTGTGCTTGCCATGAGCAGATCTGGACAAGTGCTTCACCATAAGTGCTTCACTTCAATGTATCGAACCACCGAGATGGTCTTATCACCTGATCCAATGACCAACCACCTTCTGAAGAGGTCCAATCTCTAAAGGACCACCTGGCAAATAAACAACATTCACACCACGTAGCTATCGCAAGACTTACAGATTCATAACTAAAGTTTTCCATAAGCACGGCAGAAAAAACTGTTGCAGGTGGTTCGCTCGTGGTATAGCTGGGTAAATATTATGTACTGAATAGGCCTACTGAAGTATTGCATAACCCATGAATCCCAGCCAAGACGGGCAGGGTTGCATCATAATCTTAAATTTGCCATTTTATTTTGGCCACAATATTTACGGTAAATTTGAGTTGCGAGTTGTGAAGTCTGAAGAATAAGGGCCCAGGGAAGTAACCTTGAATGTGAAACTTAAGTGTCCCAACTGGAAGACTGCCTATGTTTGCCAGGATGACCTCTGATTGCAGCACTTATGATGTGCCCATGTTTTGTAAAAGCAAGGATGACTTTGATGAATGTCACAATGCCAGCGTGTGACAAACTGGCAAGGCGCCAGCCGGCACAATGAGTCCCTGTCAGGTTTGTTTGGCGTGATAAACGCACTGCTCATGTCCCTGGTGAGGAGTGGCCAGGCGTGCCATCAGTCAAAGTCCTTAAGGAGACCCCCCACAGTCTCACCGATGGGGCACGTTGTGGTGTAGCATCGGATTCTCAATCGAGAGAACTCGGGTTTGAATCCTCGTGCTGCCGTTTCGAAGCTTTCGTTCATCGCATGCTTCATTCATTCCACAGTTCACTCAGCTGTATAAATGAGTACCTGGCTGCAGAGAGAGGTGGATATGTGAACAAATAATCTGTGTGTAGTAACTGCAGTGTGGCTGAATACTTCCCAGAGAGGTCAAGATGGCATTGGAATCAACAGGTCTGCCAGGGGGTGAAGGGTTACACTCTTTGAGCAGTCCTAATGACTGGATATGGTGGTCTCAAAGATTTTGCAGAAATCGAGGGGGAAAGGTGAAGGGGAGAGAGAGGGGAACCAAAATTCAGAGCCAGGAGGATTGCTGTTTAGTCCACCACTGCTGGTTACATGGTCTCCCTCCTCACACAGCTGGTTACATGGTCTCCGTCCTCATACAGCTAGTTACATAGTCTCCCTCTTCACACAGCTGGTTACATGGTCTCCCTCCTCACACTGCTGGTTACATGGTCTCCCTCCTCACACAGCTGGTTACATGGTCTCCCTCCACACACTGCTGGTTACATGGTCTCCCTCCTCACACAGCTGGTTACATGGTCTCCCTCCTCACACAGCTGGTTACATGGTCTCCCTCCACACACAGCTGGTTACATGGTCTCCCTCCTCACACAGCTGGTTACATGGTCTCCCTCCTCACACAGCTGGTTACATGGTCTCCCTCCACACACAGCTAGTTACATGGTCTCCCTCTTCACACTGCTGGTTACATGGTCTCCCTCCACACACTGCTGGTTACATGGTCTCCCTCCACACACAGCTGGTTACATGGTCTCCCTCCTCACACAGCTGGTTACATGGTCTCCCTCCTCACACAGCTGGTTACATGGTCTCCCTCCTCACACAGCTGGTCACATGGTCTCCCTCCACACACAGCTGGTCACATGGTCTCCCTCCTCACACAGCTGGTTACATGGTCTCCCTCCACACACAGCTGGTTACATGGTCTCCCTCCACACACTGCTGGTTACATGGTCTCCCTCCACACACAGCTGGTTACATGGTCTCCCTCCTCACACAGTTGGTTACATGGTCTCCCTCCTCACACAGCTGCCTTTTGTTCTACTCACAGCTTTTGCCCAGACAGATAACTCTGACCATTGACATCACCAGGTGCAACCCAATTAATCTCCGTCAGGAATCCCGCTGTTCATAACAGGAACACTGTTTCACTGAACATGCCATAACATGTTTGTCATTTCAGATGTCAGTGTTCAGAAAAAACAACAAATCTGAAAAACTATGACAATGCCGGACTTTGTCAATGGCGACATCGATATCACTCCGATATCACTCCGTTGCTGGATGACATCTAACTGATGCAGGACTGCTGACATCGCATCAGCACTCAGTGCACACACAACAATTGCCTGTCTGCTGCCAATGTCAAGCTTATTTACCAAAATACCTGCCTGCTAACTAACCGAAATTAAACAAATGTTAATTACAACAATCGCAGTAAAATATAACAGAGTGGTTCAGTGAATAAGTCCTGTTGGCTGAATCTTAAGAATGCCAGTAATTCTTGTTATTCTCCACAGAATCACGTCGGACACACTCAGTTGCTGAATCCACGTTGGCATGTGGTCCGTCCACAAGTAATTTAATTACTACAACTGTACACAAGTGGTATATATTTGAATTGGGTATATGAAATTAATTATTGAAAACTTAAAAAGTCTTAGTATTACAGTGTACTACTATTAACAAAAAGCGCAATCATGTTAAAATCATTCCTCCATTGTCTGCCCTGCCTACCAAACCTAAACGTGATCACAACAAGTTATATCTATAAGGCTACTTAACCAGGGTTTTGTACCCCAGATAACGGCAGTACAACTACAGATGATAGCAGGACCTTGCACCAGTTTACTGAACCCATTTAGTGCTACCATTGAGATATATCAATGTCAGGCCTGTGAGAGTGGCCAATGAGCAGTGGAATTGTCCCAAAGTGCACAGCAGGGGATTGTAAAGGTCACCCACAGTACAGCAGAGAGCCAACTTACAGAAGACAAAATACAGAGTGTTTGCTCTAAATGCCATGTTTAATGTGCCCAGCATCTGCACAGTTTATCATGTAAAAATCAGCTATTTAATGCATAATTAAGCAGTATTTATTGAGTACATATGACACAAATTGAGTAGCATTTCATGTATAGTAGTAAACCAAACACAGACATTTCTGGATATCAATACCATCCATACAGATCATGAAAAAGCACGGAGAAGTGGAAGCAGAGATGGCGAATGCAGGATGTAGATAGAAACAACTTAAAACGCAAGAACAAAACCGGTGGTGTCCGGTGGAAAGGAACCGGCAATGGCCTGGGGGTGAAAAGGCTTAATTCAAAGTTACAACAGATAACACACGAAACACAGACATTTCTGAATAGCAACACCATCCATACGTATCAAGAAGAAGTCGACAAAGCAAACAGTTTACCAAGAGAAATGTTTTACGATTAACCAGGCTGTTTTTTGCCATCACACTAGTCGTTGAGACATTTTAACAGTCTGCGCGGCAATTAAACTTGACGATGAACACAGAACATAAACTCAACATAAAACAGTCAACGTTAGCTGACTGGTAGAAAACATAACACCGACGATAATCTGGTGGGACGAAATGCAAAAACCTTTCATGTACAGCAACCATCAGAAATATACAACCAATTCACTCCCAAGTCCCAACTATGGACAACATTCTCCTCTGTCTAATCACAGAACAAATCTTCACAGACATAACCAGAACTCTGACAAATCTTCGAAGTTATGTTGAAAAGTAAATTCGTCAGCTGTCTCCTTGCTACTGATGTTGTTATGCAAGTTCGAGTTTGATGAAAGCAAAGACATAATCAGTATCACACATTTCTGATAAACCCAAACTGTTACCTAACTACCACCATTATAATTTGTTAATCATTGAACATACACAGTGTGCACACGATGAACATCTTTCTTCACCAGTTGAGGCAGTGGAAACATTGAAACAAATCTCCATGGAAAACAGTGTAATCTAACGCCGGAATGCTTCCGAAACCTCACATGCAGAATAGACAGCTCAGCGGAGACAGGAGACTTTTTGGCGACAAACTAGTTAACCTGATTTATTCCACATGTGCGTCCATTACCCCCCCAATCACAGGCAGATGGGAGGTTAGTTTTTGTCTTGTCTGACTCCCGTTTTTCTTACTTCCGTTCCGTCATGAGCACCGAATGTTTACCAAAACGAAATCACTGTTTCGTTATTGATACAATTTTTTTGCAGGCCACAAGACGACAAAAACAGCTGGCTCCACAAAAGACCCTCAAGAACATCGCCACTAATTTCTCTGTGGGCTTCACCAAAACTTAATTTCTGGGTCTGAGAACTGCACCAAATGACCTGCAGGCTTCCACGTTGCTATCTGGAGCAGTTGTCAGGTGCAATGGTTGTTCTATTAGGGATAGCTTGGAACCCTGAACCAGGGTTTATCTTCATCTGCACAGCCAATAAACAGAGCCAAACCATCTGCTGCCACAGTGGGGGAATTTGAAGCTGATGGTCTTGGCTGCAGTACAGATTAAGTCCCCCCACTGGTCACTCTACTTATGGGGTTGGTCAAGCTCACATATTACACAGTATGTCCACTGTGTTTATTCCATTACAATTTGTCCACATTTTTGCAATCAATTAACTTCAAATGGAGTGCATAAGGTTATCTGAAAACTAACCAATTTTACATTGCATTATAGAGTATTGTATATATTTGACACTGAAGTTCTTCAAACATTAGATGCATCTATTTTAATAATACTGTTTCTTTGATATGCCCTATAGTGCTTTTAAGTAAATTATTACAACTGAAAGTGGTACACACTGAGTTAAGTTTACAACAAAAGCGTAGACTAAGTCAATTAGTTTCTTAAATATTCAACACAATTAATAGATAACATTTGTCCTGCACAATACTAACACTCTTGCATGCCACTGTTAAATGTTATAGTTTTTTCAGCTATTATTTTACCATTACACAACATCCAACCAAAGGCCACTTTTGGGTAGACATAACTGTCAACATCAGGCCACACAAATTAACTTTGCACTTTTGTCCAGATAATATTTCCTTCACAGCATTTTTTGAAGGCAGATCATTACAGGTGACAGCAGCTGGACAGGAAGTGTCAATTCACTGTTGATCTGGTGAGATTTAAGAAAGAAAACATGATATTCTATTTGCTACACCAACTGTAAGCATTGACTGCAAGTGTCTGGTTTCAAGTCTAATTCTGTCAAATAGATACTGAAATGGAATGCAGAGACTGCCTGCAGATTCTCAATGTCAAAGGTAATCTGCAGCGGATCACAAGGTAGGAACACTACATCATCCAATGGGACACTTGTTGATTTGCTAAACTAAGGCTGAAGGAAAACTAATCACTAGACACTGGCTCAGACATTTCTAACACAAAGTCCATATTAAAAATACCAACACAACACCTTGCATACAACTTTCCATAAAGAGAAAATATTTGATGAAAAGAAATTTTCAACGTGCTTAATTGTATAAAAGCTACAGGAAATCTTTATACATGCTGCTATTTAATGAAATTAATCTGTTACACAATTCAAACTATTTTTAAAGTAAACACACACACTCAAACTAAATAAATACAGATTATTGTTATGTTAGTGTTTCTCGGCTGTTTGGTGATGTTATTAGCTGGGCTATCAAACCTCAGGTATCCTTTTAAAATTATTTCAAAGTCTTTTAACACTGCCTTCTATTAACTTTAAAATGACTGATTACTAGAAGGAAATTTGGTCTACTTTGACTATATTTTAGGCATTGCTCTTGTTTCATGGAAGTCCTGAAGAGCTTGTAAAAATAAACACAGATAGGAAACACATGTCTAGTAGTGGGAGACTTACACGGTTGTAAAATCTAAATTATAAAACCATTGTGATTATAATGTTAAAACGTCTTGCCAATAGCAAATGCCAAACTTGCTGAGCACGAACCAAAGTTCCATTCCATGTGGCATTTGATAGAACAGAGAATGAAAAAGGAATTTAAGACACCCACACTGCTCTTATGTTTTTGCTGTAGTCTAGTGCTGTCAAGTAAATCAACATACATGCCATTGAATCAGAAGTCATTGCCTGGTTTTAACATAATAGCACCACACATTGCAAGGATCCTGCCATACATTTGTCTGTCCAGATTTCCAATCACAGATAGCCTTTTTTGGCAACGGAACGAGTCACGTTCAGTGTGGTGAATACACGTCTCTCGTTGGACGTTCAGTACAGTGAATACACGGCTCTCTTTTGACGTCCTTCGTTTTCGTAGTAATCTATCTAGGTCATGGTTGTTTAGCCAACTTGTCTATGCCCAATCTGTGTCATGTAAAATGTTAATAATCACAGTTTCAGTTTAACAAAGGTATTTCATTTGATTCCTGATTGTCTGTGTTGGCTGGCACAGGGAATGACAACACATACAGGTCATATATAACGTCTAACACAAGACGCCCTTAAAGTACTACCCACAGATTAAATACATTTTATACACGCACAATTTTGTATCAGCAAAATCAGTACTATTTCATTGTTTGTGTGTATGTGTGTGCGTGTGTGCGTGCGTGCGTGCGTGCGTGCGTGCGTGTGTGTGCATGGCTGTGTGCGCATGTGTATTGGATGAAAACGTGATTTAAAATCAGCCCTTTCTACGATGGAATCCCTGGTGTAAACAGTTGTTGCCAAATCACACTTGTAAAATGTTGTAGGCTCTAGTTATTTAATCATCTTTGTGTTAGTTTTTATATATTTGAAATGCACTACATAATAGCAGAGAGAGGGTACATTAAGTACAAGGAAAGAAGATAAAAACAAGCAGAATAATATATTATATTTTAATTTAAAATGTATTGTGTTAGTTGTACAAATCTCATTGTTTTATTATTAATTATGTACATACATTATGAATGCATGCATGCACGCATGCGTTCTTGTATGTATACATAATAATTTACATACTTCTTCTATTACATTTATAATGACGTTGCACGAGAATTCCGGATGCCCCACACATGGTTGATCTTAACAGTTACCACAAGGCAACAACTTTACTATGTAAGTGAAATGTACCTGGCTGCAAAGCCACAGCTATTGAGCTTTAGCTACAAGTTATCACGTCTCACTCAGAGAGTGTTTATGTCTTGAGAGGTCACTCAAACTTGGGCAGTGGCTATAGACCCTGGAGGGCCAACAATCTTTCACTGGCAGTGTACACACAGCTATCATACATCTGATAAAGGGCCTGTCAATGCACCTGTCACAGTGTCACTCCCCCCACAGTACACACTGCAGACAGGGCGGCAAGGGAACTTGTAACTACTAAACCACTGGGCCCTATCATTGGTAGAAACTGATTAAGTGAAAAAATTACTAAATATATATAAAAAAATAAAAAAAAAATAATTCAGAGCAGGATAGATGACATAACAGTACAACTGCTTGCTTCCTCAACATATTTCAGCAGTAGCAAAATCATATCTTGTTGTTGTTCAACCAATTACACTGGCTAAGTTAGGATATGGCAGCTTAAAACATGATAATTATGAATACTAATAATTAGAACATTTCTTTTGCGCATATATCCTCAGAAACCAGGCTCAGACTCCCTCAGAGGCACAGCAAACCAACCTAAACCCGTCTGACAGACAGAGAGGAAAGTACAGCGTAACCATGGTTACTCAAAGACAACCACTCATATTGATGACAATGCCAATTCTAACACTGCAATGTGAATAAACTGAGCTTGCTGTAGGAAGCAATCAATTCGCTGACTGGTCAGATACGACAAGGTCTTCATATTAAAATATGCCATACCAAAGATCACTAAAGTGTAACATTCGACACTTTCTTTTAATGACATTGATTGTCTATATCTCACTTTGTGTATATCTCACTTTGTGTATATCTCACTTTGTGTATATCTCACTTTGTGTATATCTCACTTTGTGTATATCTCACTTTGTGTATATCTCACTTTGTGTATATCTCACTTTGTGTATATCTCACTTTGTCTATAAAGCATACATTTAGCAAATTATTATAATATAAATATATATATATGTATACACACACATATATTATATTATATATATATAATATATATATCATTTTATTATACATACATTATAATATATTACATATATATATATATATATATATATATATATATATATATATATATATAATGATATAGTATATATATATAATATAAATATATATATATATATGTATACACACACATATATTATATTATATATATATATAATATAATATATATATATCATTTTATTATACATACATTACAATATATTACATATATATATATATATATATATATATATATATATATATATATTATATACACACACATATATATATCATTATATTATACATACATTATAATATATTACATACACGTACATATACACCCTCATACAAACAACATTTGTGTACTTGTGTATGTGTATGACAGTGTATTAAAACAATTATATATAAATATATTTATAAACACACACAAATAACACACACACAATACATACGTGCACTGACATACATGGTTGCTCATGAGAACAAAGAGCACACATGGCCTCAATACGCTGCATGATTTGTTGGTCTTTCCAGTGGGAAACCACTATCAGTGTTCCAATGAATTTAGCAATCAGCCACAGTAAAACCATGGGTCGGTGAGATCCACACCAATCAATAACTAAACTGCCACGGCTTCAAAAACCTCAGCAAGAGATCAGTGGACTTAGCACGAAAACTACTGTTTTATGTCCGTTTTACGGCCAACAACATCAGGCGATTTCCTTAACGGCACGTGTCTGGGAACCAAACGAGAACCATGGCGTTCTTCGGTGGCGTGAATGACACATATCAACAACTGTAAGTTGCGGGGTGTGCGCGGCCTTGCACCGACCATCAGAGAGTTCAACCACGCACACAAAGACCCTGCGTAGCCTCACACATACATACAACTATATATAGGGCACACATGACATATAAACTCTTAGACATACCTGACACCTGCATGGCTAACATGATGTACTTTCGCCAGTTGTGAATCTGTCACTCAACCTTGTATTTGATCGTATTACCGCTCTCGGAAACACTCGGAAAGTCGACTCAGAGCAATGGAGACAATTTCGCAATCGCCCGTCAGAGAGAACTACTAAACTGCATCGGACGGCTGACGTAGTCGAACAGGCCAACGAGGCTGTAATGAAGCTTAATCATACCTGTGTGACGAACCACGCAATGCTGATAGTCACGTCCGCCCACGCATCAACAAACACCACTTATAAGAAAATTGTTCTTTACTGAGGATAATGAGTGCAGTACACGGCAGCCTACTCGGGTCGGGGTCACACATGGGCGGTGTGCGCCACTTAGATGCTGTGGTGCCTTACCGCTTTATCAGCAGTTTCTTTTGCCCATGACTGGATATCTATATGCCCTTTCGTGTCAGAAAGTGGTATCAGCAGTTTCTTTTGCCCATGACTGGATATCTATATGCCCTTTCGTGTCAGAAAGTAGTATCAGTATCCCCCCAACATGTCAGCACCCACATTGGCCTGAAATACTCAGTAAAGTTCCGGTTTCTAATCTCAAGCGCATATCCTGTCTGCTCTAACATCAGAACTCCTACACTTCTGACCTAATGGGAAGTCTCCCCTAAACTATAGGAGTCGTCACTTCATGCCCAACTGGCTGTCAAACATAAGGTTACAATCTCACAGTCAAATGTAGGGTTACAATCTCAGTCAAACATAAGGTTACAATCTCACTGTCAAATATAGGGTTACAATCTAAGTTAAACATAGGGATACAATCTCACAGCCTTAGGCCAAACACAAAACACGTTCGGTTCCGGTCACACCCAGTCATGCAAAAACCAAGATCCTACAATTTTAGGTAAATAACACAGCGGCCGCCATCTAACAGAACGACACAGCAGCCGCCATCTAACAGAACAACACAGCGGCCGCCGTCTACCAAAACTACACAGCGGCCGCCGTCTAACAGAACTACACAGCGGCCGCCGTCTAACAGAACGACACAGCGGCCGCCGTCCAACAGAACGACACAGCGGCCGCCGTCTAACAGAACGACACAGCGGCTGCCGTCTAACAGAACGACACAGCGGCCGCCGTCTAACAGAACGACACAGCGGCCGCCGTCTAACAGAACGACACAGCGGCCGCCGTCTAACAGAACGACACAGCGGCCACCGTCTAACAGAATATTGAATAACAAAATGAGTCATTTAGAATAAAAATTATTGACTGGGACAGAATCATTCCCTATTCCTGCTGTATTAAACCAGCTTCTCTGAAGAAATAAGTTATTTATTATAAACCGTAAGTTATATATAATAAAATATTATATCTGGTAGGGCCAAGTGTTATTTCCTGGTTACCATGACCCCCACCCGATAATTTTTGTTTTTTATCTTTCTTTCTTTCTTTAATCCATCCCTGTTTTTTATCTTATTTTTAGTGCAATGTTGCTTATGCTTTGGGCCATTTTTCATCTTTCGATAGTATCACTCAGTATATAAATAAAAGTTAGAAAAACTAAACATACATTTTAAAATATTTTTCGCTTACCACATTTCTCTTTAGGATAACTGGACCATCCAGAATGAGGTAAACATTAATTGCAATCTAACTTTTAAGGTGAAGGTAACCTTCATGGTCAGATCAAGGTTAAATCCACCTGACCAGCCAAATTTAAAATATATTCAAATCAGAAACTGAACAAATGAGATTTGTCCGACCTGTATTTTGAATACGAATACTTTTGTTTCAGGTAAATGTATTCAAAGTATCATCAAGAGGATTTTGCATTATCATAAATAAAAATCCCACACCCAGCCAATTAGATTTGTTTACAATCACACTTGAAGAACCTGATCTACCATCAACAAATCCCTTCATTAACAATCGCACATCACAAGTCAAACATGATCAAAACTGACAGAAAACTTAAAAACAAATTCCGCATGAAAACATAAACCGACTAACAAAGACAGCTTACAGCTGTTGGATCTGCAGCTTCACATTTCCCCTCACTACCAGCAACAATAGGCCAATTCACATGCCAAGCTACAATCAGAAGCCCAATTAAACAGCAACAATAGTATGACTATTATCCTGATAGTGGATGGCAGGAACTGTTATTCCATGAAAGCCAACCCAACTGGCTGATCAGGAGAATCACTGTAAAAATAACATATTCATTGTGAAGTGAATTGGAACAATGTTTTCATGCAATACAGATAACAGTTTAGGGGCCGGGCCAACCACAAAGCTGGTTTGTTTTGTGGTAAAACATTTTTTACATAACAATCTGCACCGGAACTAAAAAGAAATCTTCTTTTATGTAGTCAGTCGTAAGACCTTTTCTTTCCTGTTAGGTCAGAGTAGTCTACACGTTGTTTTTAACAATGTTAAAGAAAATCTTAATGAAGAATATTTAAAAATGAACCAATGTTTAATGCAGTAACCAAGCTTCTCTCCTGTAGGTAAGATTTGCCTAAACCATTTTCTAATTTTAAAAAATATGTGTAAACAGATTTGAAATTTTTTTTTTATTTGTTGCTAAGTTCATGGTTAATTGTGAAGAGATTGCAATATATTAATCTTTTTCTCCTATTTCGCAGTAAATTTTACCTTTTTCTTTGTTACATTTCATCAGCTTTAAGCTTTCACATATTAAGGCAGTCGTAAGCTGCCACAACATAACAAACAAGAAAAGCTAAAAAATATACTGTTTTAAATACGAGAAAAAGATTAATATAGCCCAGTTAATTGTTAAAACTTTTCAATGCAGAAGATCCACAAATAAACTTAAAGATGAATACAGCCGCAGGCGCTAAAATGTTACAAGGAAGAACAGTTAAAAAATATACTCTTTTAAATACGAGAAAAAGATTAATTGTTAAGACTTTTCAATGCAGAAAATCAAACGAATAAACAAATAAATTAAGCTCTACAATGTTGCATGCAGTTGCTACACTGATGCAACGAGAGTCTGATGTAAGCAGCAGGAAATCTGGATTTACAGCTTAGAGCTATGACCAACCAAGTGAAGGGAAGCCATTGGAGGCAGGCTTGTTCCCAGTGGAGGAATCTATCTCAGCCCTGGGCTTAGGCTGTCTCCCCATGACAGGCCCAGCTGGGAAGACTTCACAAGCATCTGCTGGCAGTGAAGACCCAGGCAGCTGGAGAGATATACACTCATCCACAGATTGTACAGATCTTCTCTCTATCTCTGTCGCTTCACTTTTCCCTGCCACTGCAACACAGGCTGTGGCACAAGGTCTGCAAGGCTCTGGTAGGAGAGGATATTCTAGGAGGTGTTCCATTGTTTGGGGTCCTCTCCACAGTCATGTCCAGTAGAACCATTTTGATTATATCCCCCATTTCTGCACAAGGGCTCTGCACTGTCCAGCACCAGTCCTGGACAGTGCAGAGCCCTAAAGCAGAAGTGGGAGATATACTTAATTGTACAATTGTGGCAATTCCATTAGGTCGCCATAAGAGCTTCTTCCTACCAATTACTCCTACCTATGGAATGAACTTGTAGAGGAAATAATCACATCAGTGACACACAACACTTCAAGAAGCAACACTCAACATTTTGCTTGGTGCCTGATGTTAGCACCCATTCCCAGAGTGGATGGGAACAGCTGTTAAGCGAAGGAAAAACCAAGCCTGTTCTATATATATATATATATATATATATATATATATATATATATATATAGAGAGAGAGAGAGAGAGAGAGAGGGAGAGGGAGAGGGAGAGGGAGAGGAGAGAGAGAGAGAGAGAGACTCATGTGATATAATTCTGGACAGTTCAACGTTGATGGATGCACATTTCGGACATTTTAGCCATAACTGTCACAGAAACGTTGTTCCCTCCTATAGTTATTTTAGGCATACAATGCATAGTATTCACAAAAACCACAAATTTCCACCTAATAAAGGCCACATCCACATCTGTGTGATGAATGATGGCATATCTAAAATATTGCGTCATTTACCCATAGGGCAAGAGTTTAATTGTTCACTATACGCAATAAAACTGTTCAGTAGTTCTGCTGAGACTGCGACACAGAGCTTGTGTGACAGAGATTGTGCCATGGAGCTTGTGTGACAGAGATTGTGCCATGGAGCTTGTGTGACAGAGATTGTGCCACGGAGCTTGTGTTACAGAGCAAAGATAATCTGATGTATGTCAATTTAAATATCAACAAAAACACAACATGAATGTATCTGAATCTTATCATACATTGACCATATATTCAGATCTTCAGTACAGTAATATTGGTATACAGTAGGTAAAAATAGTACTTTCTCTACCCTTAAAGCTCTATGCACAACTGATTTAGCCTATCGCAGATCTGATTCATCGGTTTTCAAATATGTAGTGTGTAAATATTTTTTTTTCAAATCATCAAAAGAATTGACTTCAGTCATTAGATCTGGTAAGGATCAAAATAGTAGATATTCAAAATGGTAAACTCTGTGCGAGTCAATGCCAATCATGGGCGTAACTTCCATCCTCTTGCCGATCACATGACAAAGTAACGAAATCTTGACTTTTCAGCATTTCGATTTTCACTTAACTTAATACTTGAACAAGCATTAAATAATTTAATAGTTTGTCTGACGATTTCACAAAAACTACATACAAAAGTTGCACAAACGAGCTAGCATGTTGCAGTGGATACTAGGTAGTTTTGATTTTTTGCTAAATTAATTTCAAGAGATTGGCAAAAAAATTAAAATGAGGAGGCAGCTTTCAAGAGTTTTAACTGGTTTTGAAACACTTTATTTGTACTATATTCACACAAATTTAGCCCATGTAGTTTGATTTAATTTTTGGGGAATAATCTCAAAAGAGAAATATTGTTTACCTTATCAAGATAATCCTACATTGAGCAAATATAGCTGTTAGAAACTGTTCATATCACATCAGTGAAAATATACCTAGGAATACATGATGTTAGATAAACTATTAATTTTTAATATACATATATATTAATAACAATTTATTTAATAACACAAAAACTTATAACAATAGCATAAATCACAAAACTGTAAACAATTGACTGACTGCAGAATTCAAGGACACAATAAAAATTATAACATACATTAGCCAATAAAATTACTACTAATAATAAAAACTTTAAAAGATCTCCATGGATACATGTCCACAATTATGTAGTTACAAAAGTACCAATGTCTTAAATTGACCAAACACTACAAAAACTGCGCAACGTAATCTCATTCTGCATGCGAAACCGGTCAGATTTAGCATCGCTACATAAAGCAAGACAAAAAAGCAACAGGAAGAATGCGTAGCAGTCTCATGTCACTAGTCGGGTGATAAATAAAAGTGCAGGCAGCTGTTTAGCAGTTTACTGGTCTTTGCCGGTAACTTACAGTGACAAACCCTCTGTAAGTTAGTCGGTGCAAACCCGTATGTAAAGATCTCTTCTTACGCATCGCTACCAGTTTAACCACAAATCAACACCAATTATTCATTTATGTTTAACGATACATGCCATAGATTGCTGCTGTGGGTGATGGACAATTTTAACAATGAACCAATGTGGCACGTTTATGGAAGAATGCAGATGCCTTGACATTGGGTGAAGATATCAGGGTTAGGGGTAAGTTAGGAACGTGTCAATCACTCACTCAGGTAAAAAACACACACATTTATTTCGAAGTAGAAACAAATTAAAACTGACTGAAAAAACATTGTGTCATCTCTGGAAATTATCCCCAATGATTAGATAATATTTTTAATAAAATTTTTAAAGTTAACATTTTAATCAGCAAAAATCTGTAACTCATCACAGCATGGCTAAACGTTTGTTTAGCCACATCCGATGCCATGTGGCCTATGTCCCAAATGGCCATCGGCAGTGCTAGCATAGCAATGTGAATGCATCGGAAACCAAAATGTCATGATTGCCACACATTTCAGTTAATAATTCACCAGTGTCCCATTTAACATTTTAATCAGCACAAATCTGTAAGTCATCGCAGCATGGTAAACTGGCCATACAGAATGAACATAACATTGCACAGCATCACTCTGGACGTGAACTGAGAGAAACACAAACAGAAATCAGACCAAGTCTGCGACTGGCAGTGATTACCAAGGGTTAGGAACTAGCCCACACTGGGAAACAGGGAAGACCACAAATATTCCTCATCAAAGGGAACTTGAACGACCCAGGAATTACCTTCATCCTCGCCATAAAAACGGGCAGCTGTGAGAATGTAAATCAAAAAGATAGTGTGCTTACTGACTCCATAAAATACGTGTAGCAGTAATTACAGACCATTGTCTACAAATTTACAATCTGACCATTAATTTGCTTTTTTGATTTGCGAGTGAAAACAAAAAGAGATTCGCTATTCACATTCACACATTCTGCGGTCCATAAATAAAATAAAGCTATAAATAATTTCGAGTAAAAACTAAAAACAGTTTGAATGAAAGCACAACGCTGGGCTAGCTTTAATGTTGTAAACTGTTTTGCCATTTTGTCTAAAGCCCCCAATTTTTTTTGTCAAATACAAATTGCTTTAGCCACATTTTTTCAATGTTCATCAAAAAAACAAGTGCTCATGCGTTCTGTATGCTTTTCAACGAAAATGCTAGTGGCCACACTGGCTAAAACGGGTAACTTTTGTTCAGCCACATCTGATGCCATGTGGCTTCCGGCAGTGTTTAGCATAGCAATGTGAATGCATCGGAAACCAAAATGTCATGTTCGCCACACATTTCAGTTAATAATTCACCAGTGTCCCCTGTTTAACGTCAACATACACATCAGCTCAGTGTCAGAGATGACACAATCGCGGATGTCTCCGGTGTATAAAAACAACCATCATAAATTACTGATTACAATAAAATGCTGCAAAATGTGATCACAGCTGCCTGGAAACCGTCATAAAATTACAGGCGAATAAAATGATAAGGTCGAAGCACAAGAACAATGTATTGTCTACTGGAGACTACGCTTCTTGTTGTTACACAAACAGTGATTCTTACCTGAAAACAGTGGGGTGATACCCCTATCGCTGTCTCCTTGGTTGTACATAATTCCTTGTGCAGACATGGCAGCAGAGGCCGTTTTGTTCTCGCAGTTCTGCCTGCGACAAGCAGATAGATACGTCGCCACACAAACACGAGTGTCCCCTGGTTACGCACGTGGGAATCACCAGCAAATGATAAATCCCAGCCCCATCGGCAATGTGAGCGAGCAAGCGGGTTCAATGACAACAGTTTAAAAATACCGTTGCAGTATAAAGAATTACGCACACACAAGCGCAGCAGCGACAGCGAAAATGCTGTAACGTGTCTCGTCAGTCGTAAACATCCGAATATATCCAAGCGTGTGTCAAACACAATCAACGATGAAGCACGAGCCTGCTCCTACGATGTTGTTGCCCGATTACCCTGACTCCTGTGTTACCCTGGTCACCGACGGGAATGCCTTGTTTCCGCTGAAGGAATGCGCACACACACACACTCACACACCACACTAGCTCTGACCGACTGGCTTGAGCTTTTCACAGCAGCAGCAGCTACAATGGCACAGGCAAGCCAGAAATAGCAGCTCTGATCGACCTGGCGGCCGCTGGAGGAACTGCATTCAACTGTAGTGATATCATCAGCGGCAGTCACTCAAGCATAATGCTCTTATCTGTGCTGGGACTGAGTCTGGCTCATAGTGCCAGCCACGCCTTGACTCCACCACCCCAGTCAGTGAATACTGATACAAAGTCCACCACCGGCCAAGGCTGTGATTCTGCAGTCACTGTACATGTGACAGCAGCAGTCCAGCCATTATCACCGCCAGCCAATGAGGCTTGATCTACGCAGGCCCCCACTGCCTACACACACACAGCCACAAGAATATGCAACGCACCCAGAAGACAGATCGACAAAGCTGCTTGGAAAGCTGCCTGACCTGTAGTCATCTATCTCCTGACCTTGCTGTGCGTAGCCTACATAAAGACCCTTCGCTGGCACACAAAACTTCTAGTAAATCACCCCATCGGCCAGCACCCGGAAAAAATGCACCGGCTGACCTCACACAGGAGCTGGGCTATACAGCTGCAAGTCCGACAAACACATGTGATCCCTAACCAAGGAAACAGCCAGCTGGGAATGCACTCAGTGACCTCTCAAGGGCCCAAGATGGCCACACCTTACACCATCCACAAACACCACTCCAGTGTTGTCAGCTCAGAGCCCATGGTTATTTATACAGTAGAACCCACCTTGTGCCTTTACTAATAGCCTGTATTAATTAGGTGTAATTAACACCCAGTTTACCACCAAAGTGTTAATGTGCCACACAAAACTCCTGCAGTGTGTTTATCTACTACTGTGGGTGTTAATTTTAGTCGAACTGTTTCCTGGCCAGCTCAGTTACCAAGAGCAGTAGATGTGTGAACCTTTTCTGAGCATTTCTTTGTAGTTGGGAAACTTCCCAGTGGGAAGTGGCTGCCCCTGAATCATGTGGGAGTTGACTGATGCCCACAACAGTTCTTGGAAAGTAAGAGTATTTGTAACGCTTTACTCCAGTGGATATCACTCGTAACTACATCTGATGACGGCTTCTCTGCAGAGCTGCATTTAAACGATTTTCATTGGTCAACTGATACACGGCTAGTCGTGGGTTTTTCGTATAATTAAACCAACTGAATACTCTGATTTTTTCTTTCAAATACATCTCAATTACAGATCCCTCCTCAATTAAAGGTCGCTCAATTCGATTTTTTCACTAGTCTCATTTCAAATTAATTTTATGAAAAATCAAACCTACCCAGTATCCATTGCAATATGCTAGCTCATTTGTGCAATTTGTCTATGTAGTTTTAGTGAAATCATCAGACAAACTATTAAATTACCTAATGTTTGGTCAAACATTAATTGATGTGAAAATGGAACTGCTGAAAAGGGTGAAATTTCGTAACTTTGTTATGTGATCAGCGAGATGATGGAACTTGGAAGTCATGCCCATGATTGGCATGGACCCGGACAGTATTTACCAATTTGGATACCCACTCTTTTGTTCCTTACCAGATCTAACGACTAAAATCAATTCTTTCAATGATTTGAACAAAAATAGGCATTAAAAAAATACAATCGACTGCGGATGTTACATAAACTATTCACACGCTACATATTAGGACATCAACGAAGCAGATTGACAATAGGCTAAATCACTTGAGGATGCAGCTTTAATAATGTTATAATTCACGTTTGAACCTTTATTGCTGAATTCTGTTTACCACCAGAAATGACATAAAATGGGATTTTGACATTGAATTGTTCATCTAATTTATGCCCCTCTACGAACCGTCTCCAAACATATCTCTGTTTTGAATAACTATGCACAAAACATGTAACCAACCTCCTCTGAGCACCTTAGATGAGGAACTACAGCACCGAGTTTCATTCATAAATGATGCATTGTTTGGTATAGATAATCTGTCAAACACCTCTTTCTAAAACAAAGAAGAGGTGCACTCATTTCAACCTGGTTTATGTTTACAGTAAACTAATGCACATATTGTTTAAACAGTTTATGTTTACAGTAAACTAATGCACATATTGTTTAAACAGTTTCGTGCATATCTTAGTATGGATATTTAGTAACGGTTTTATAGTTATTACATAAATGTATGTATGTATGCATGCATGCATGCGTGCGTGTGTGCGTGCATGCGTGCGTGCGTGCGTGCATGTGTGTGTGTGTATATATATATATATATATATATATATATATATATACTTCATGTCAGAAGCCATTAAAATCTGATCAATCTGATTGCCATTTATAAAGGTGTTACTCCAACAGTGTCACTAGTAAAGGTTTTTACTACAATACTTTATAAGATTAGACAGGCTTCTTGTAATCGGATCTGCTGTTGTTCCTGCCAATATGATGAAGCTGCATCATTTGATATGTTGATAAACACAACAACCATCATTCTTTATAGATGTGTTGGGGGTGACAAAGAAAGATGAGCTGGCCAACACTGTTATTATTGGCCAAAACTGTTGTTATTGGCCAACACTGTTATTATTGACCAACACTGTTGTTATTGGCCAACACTGTTGTTATTTAAAAACAATGTTTGCTGGGCATGCGGGTTCTTCTAAGAGTAATCCACTATTACACTACACAGAATGGTGGCGTGCATACTGAATGTTGACCCAATAACATTGTTTGACAGGATGTACAACTGAACTTTCTATGAAACTGAGACTTCGTTAACTATAGAAGCAACTCAAATCTGACCGCAATTTTCTGGTAATTGAACTTCCTATGAAACTGAAACTTTCACATCCACATATACATATTTTGTTGATTGGATGCAAGTTGATAGTGACATATATATATATATATATATATATATATATATATATATATATATATATATATATATATATATATATATATATATATATATATATATATATATATATATATATATATGTCACTATCAACTTACATCATTGGCAGCGGAAGCTGTTTGGGGGAAGAAGTATATTAATGAGTCGAAACCCCTGTTCCGATGCCTAATTACAATATCACAAGATACAAATAAGATAAAATTGCATTACTACCTTTTTATTAAACTCAGTTGTGTATAACATTTGCTAGCGACTATAAAATATAAGTTTTCGAATTATCGTTGCAATTGGATTAATTTCTAGATATGTTCTGTGCTTCGCCTAATGCACAAGCAAATATACTAAATACACTTTACCCTCTGTTATGTGATTTGTAAAGATTTCGCTAAGTAACAATGTTTAGTTTGACAAACATGTTTCTACCATACACAAGTTTTCCTGGCTACCTTGGCATATAGTGGAAATATGGACACATCCACCCATTAATCCCGAGTATCCTCTAGGACAATTCTCTAAACATTTGTCTGCATCCAATCAACAAAATACTTCTTAGGCATCGATTAGAGATATTGACATCACATTTTTTTGGGTTTGAGAGTGAACACAAAAATGTCAGATTAACTATCAACACATTCTGCAGTCCATCAACAACATAAAGTTACAAATAATTTTAAGTAAAAACATTTGTTCCATTGACAGCAATACGAATGCATTGGACACCACAATGTCATATTCGCCACACATTTCAGTTAATAATTCACCAGTGTCCCCTGTTTAATGTCAACATACACATCAGCTCAGTCTCAGAGAGGACACAACCGCGGATGTCTCTGGGGTATAAAAACAACCATCATAAATTACTGATTCCAATAATACAATATTAAATAAAAAAAATCATACACAAAACACAAACTGAGATTTTCCCCAATATCAATCACATCCTGTCCCTAGCACAGCTCAAACTGCTCAAACTAAACTGATTACCAGTAGTTCAATTACATAATGATTAGATAACACACTATTCCCACAAATGACCTAAAGTGGTCAATGTTTTTTGGTTTTACTCCAATAACCATGTACCAGTTTACCCTAGTAGGGGTATCGTCAACCAAGCTGAACATGTCACATGCCTTTGTGACACCTTTAGGCAATTGATCAGTTTTATGACTCACCTAGATGCAATAAAACAGCTGCAAGAAATCTGTATATAGTAAAAGTGACTGGCTCAGTTAATTTTTCACGCAATAGGAAGCAGCAAAAAGATGACATACATTTTATTTAATTGCATTTCCACCCTAAATCCTTTTTTACAAATTTATTTAAATAAGTCATAAGAACTTCCGTGACTGATTGATTGATTGACGAAATGCCTGAAGTGCAAATTGTTTTTGACAAAATCTCCTCTAATTGTTTATGGTTGTATCGACTTCTTTTCTGGGAATTGCAAACATAATTTTTTTGAGAACCACATGACAGCGGCTGTCAATCATGCTGAAAGTAAAAATGACAGCTGGTAACATGAAGATGTTGTTTATGGCCAAAATGGCAAACAAAAATGACAGAAGGTAGGACAAAACGTCATTTGGGCAACAAACCCTGAGGATGATGGGATTGATTGAATGCCCATGGAGTTCAGATGGCTGGCATATAATTATGTAGGCTAACTTCTGTTTGACATGAAAACATGAAATACACATATGGACAATGTTGTGAACGTTGAGGGTTATGAACCGCACAAGTCATGAACACTTTCAAGGTCATGAATCATGGCCAAAATCTGCTGCTTAAAAAAAATCTTAATAAATAGCTCTCACCTCTGTGCTTACATTGCAGGCTGAGGGGAAGTAATCTCACAGATATTAAATGATATGCCCATCACGAGATCCAAACAATTCACCCTGATCAACTTTGTCCACAGACATTGGAAATCATGGTTAGATGTTCACGAATGTATTGAACGGCAAGGTCGATATTTATAAACAGATAACGGTCAAATTATATTTAAAAATTGTGATTCATTAAAACGCATTCGGGCAGTGAAGATGGTAGGGCAGATATAGGTTATACTGTAAACTATGATTTTATGATAAAAAGGGTCATACTTGTATTGATGCCCACATGGGGGCTGGCATATTTGTACGTTGGGTGTGCATGAGACTATATTTGGTAGCTAAGGCCGTATGAGAGACTTTGAGAGTCAGTCTACCCAACAATAGTCCAGAGTCCCACAGAAATATACCCCAGTATTAGATAAAGGGCACAAACAGCGTCAGAAAGAATATATGCATTCAAACAATGATCTCCACTATCAATGGTGCAGAAAATACACCATGCTGGTGAGAGATAAAACGACACAAAGACAGTGAGAGAGATAAGTCCATTTGACTATGTTGCTATCAATCATACCATGGTAAATGCAAACTGTGAACACAGAAGATGAATCGGTGCGCCCCTTTTCATGTGAAAACCTACACCCTCAGTCTTGTGGTCTGGGTGGTATGTCAAGTGTTCAAGGTGCGGAAGAGAAGAGAAAAGAACAAGCCTCCATCCATCTGGTGATGACTCCAACATTCTAAACTGACTGTGAGATTACTTAACCCTTTCGTTTTGTTGCGCCTCTGAGCCCGGTTTTCCGAGGTCTTCTGCGAGATAGAAGTGTTCATGTTGTTGTTCTCTTTTTTATTGGGGGGGGGAGGTTGGCACCAACATTGTTCATAATTTTTTTTTCTTTCCTTATACTTGTGTCTCTGATCCTGTTTCACTGCTGAATAATTTATAATAATATTTGGTAGTGGCTGTTTTTCAGAACTTATTATCACTGATTATATATATATATATATATATATATATATATATATATATATATGAGAATAATTATGAAAACATTAACACACGTCTAGACTGACAAGAGCACTTCTGTGTACAAGGGTGATTTTATATCTCATATCTTGACATTTCTATGTACAAATGGATCTTAAATTGAAATAAAAATTATAATTTTCATGCATATTCACATATCTACAGATGAACAACTTTGAATTCCCTGACTACCAAATATGTTTCACAAGTGAGTCTTTCTGGCAAATTAATGTCAACAGAAAGAAGAAAATCAATATATATTCGTGATATATGAATATTGCAGCAGTGTCAAATATGCAATAAACATTTGATATGACACGATGCAGCCAAATATAGGTTGTATCCTACAAAAAATTACGGTAGATTTACCCAACCACTTCATACCAGTGTCAACATTATACGGCTTAGTCTACACACAATGTCTTTGTGTGGAATTTCTCCAAAGTCCAGATGATGTCAAAATGCAACCAAATATGTTCATTATACATCAAAATTTAGGAAATATCATTCACATTTTGACAAGAGTAACTCATAATTACTACTGATGGTGATTTCACAAGGAGAGATATGAGTAAAGTGGGAGATCTGATGCCATGTACACGGGGGAGATCTGATGCCATGTACACGGGGGAGATCTGATGCCATGTACATGGGGGAGATCTGATGCCATGTACACGGGGGAGATCTGATGCCAGGTACACAGGAGATCTGATGCCAGGTACACAGGGGGAGATCTGATGACAGGTACACAGGGGGAGATCTGATGACAGGACATGATGGAGATCTGATGGCAGGGACACGGGGAGATCTGATGACAGGTACACAGGGGGAGATTTGATGACAGGACATGAGGGAGATTTGATGGCAGGGACACAGCAGGAGATCTGATGACAGGTACACAGGGGGAGATCTGATGGCAGGTACACAGGGGGAGATCTGATGACAGGACATGAGGGAGATCTGATGGCAGGGACACAGGGGGAGATCTGATGACAGGTACACGGGGGAGATCTGATGACAGGACATGAGGGAGATCTGATGGCAGGGACACAGGGGGAGATCTGATGACAGGTACACAGGGGGAGATCTGATGACAGATACACAGGGGGAGATCTGATGGCAGGTACAGAGGGATCTGATGGCAAGAGCACGGGAGGATCTGACGGCATGTACAAAGGGGGATCTGATGGCAAGTACACAGGGGGATCTGATGATCTGAGTTGGTACTGGAAACTGACGCTTGCTCCACTCATGTCAGTGAATCCGTTCTGAGTGCAGCGGGTACAGTCTACAAAATGCACTCTGAAATACTCCTGTGGTGCAAGGTAATTGCCGTATGATACTGGGACATGGCTAACCATGCAATACCAGCGGCACCATTATATCCCAGGAGATGGCAAATAATACTTGCTTTCTGGTGGAAACTTTGTTGTTTCCAAAATAGGTCAGTCCCTGTTGTCAGACATGAATTTTTATCATGTATCATACACTTCATTCGATGCACTGCATGCTGGGATATCAAGTGCCAAAACGTTTACTGCCATATATCGCAGGAACAAACCATGACACATCATCATCATCATGTCACGTGTCTACCATCCTATAGTCAGTCTTTCTAGGCACACAATGAAAAAGAAACTATAACACATCATCAATGTCACATATCAACTGTCTTCCCTCATACAGTCAGTCATTCTAGGAACACAATGAATAACATGCTGTGCCGGTGGTATTTGCACAAACTACAAATTTCTATGTAAAAAAGGTTATGTCCAAATCTGTGTGATGTGTGAGGGCTTATTGGAAATACTGTGTCATATGCCGAAAAGACAGTAGTTTACTTGTTGACTAGACCCAATAAAATGTTGTGTATGTGCACTGAAGAAATAGAGAAGAATTTGTTGTTGTTTTCAGCGTTGTCCTCTATTACAATCAAACGGCTTTATAAAAGCTTCATTACAACATAACAATATACAAAATTACATTGTTTCAAAAACATCAATTACAACTATTCATAAAGAGTTAATTGCAATCGCTCATAATTTTTTCATCCAAATACAATATAGGTTAAGTATAAGAAGACCAAACGTATCAATACTGCTCATTTTTACCATTACTGCTTATTTTACCATTACTGCTCATTTTACCATTACTGCTCATTTTACCATTACTGCTCATTTTACCATTACTGCTCATTTTACCATCACCGTTAATTTTTAAACAGGGTTTTTCCAAGGATTAGGTGAATTTGTGCATTCTTGCTGCCAGTAATTGTAATGAAAAATTAAGCAATTACAATCAAATCCAACCGTGATCCCAGTGCATGAGAATGGGAGATGGAAGAGGAAACAAGCTAGAGGGTAGATGGAATAGGGAAGATGAAACAAGGAAGAGGGAAGATAGAAGATGAAACAAGGAAGAAGGAAGACAGACGCGGGAACAAGCAAGAGGGATTACGGAAGAGGAAGGAGGATACAAGCAAGAGGGAAGATGGAAGAGAAAACAAGCAGGACGGAAGAGGGAACAGGGAACAAGCAAGAGAGAAGATGGAAGAAGAAAACAAGCAAGAGGGAAGAGGGAACAAGCAAGATGGAAGGGGGAAGAAGGAAGAGGGCAGATGGAACAAGCAAGAGGGAAGGTGGAAGAGGAAACAAGCAAGAGGGAAGATGGAACAAGGAAGAGGGAAGATGAAGGAGGGAACAAGCAAGAGAGAAGATGGAAGAAGCAACAAGCAATAGGGAAAATGGAAGATGGAACAAGAAAGAGGGAAGATGGAATATGGTAAAGGGAAAAGTGAATATGGAAAAGTGCAGAGGGAGTAAGTAAGAGGAAACGTACCTGTTTTGTCAGTGTGTGAGAACTTCTCTGTGCCAGCAGAGGAAGGAGATACACACTGCATCGTCTACACGCGGACGCCGCAACAAGCCTCCTCACTGTCGCTGCGTCACTGTGTCGATGACACTATGTCACTGAGTCGGTCAGATGTGTCAACACACCGTGACAACTTCCTGTCGGTGAAACCCTCACTGCAACATCAGTGACAAACATGGGTCAGTTACCGGAATAAATTATTTAGTAAGTTTCTGGTCAAACTAATTATTTATTTATTATTTACTGTTATGTTAGTAGTTGTGTTACAATTCAACTACCAACAGGCCAATGACAAATAATAGAGAGTATATTATATTATAATAATAAATAATTAAGATCTATCAATACAAATTTACATTTAAACAAATTTTTTATTCAGTTTTTATTAAATCAATAGCCAAACAATTTTCAATCAAGTCTGGCTGAGTTCAACTGAATTTAAATAACTGAAATCCTTGAAACTGGACTGTCAGTTTTTACTTTAATTAACCTATATTGCACAGCATTAAGATCTGAACCAAACTTCAGTTTGTGACTGTCAAACTAAAATTGCATCTGACACCTGACAGCTAGTGCCCACTGAAACACGCCTCTGCAATAAGCCAGCTGATTTAATCATCCGAGTTAAAAACGAAAGCGACAAAAAAGGCCAGAGAGGGTTTTTGGAGTGCTGGTGCATCATGGGGACTGTCTGGGCGACAGAGATGTCTGTCTCGTTGTTTTAATGATCTGTTCCGGAGATTGTAGTGATATTATTTTACTGCAGTCGTGATTCATCAATTTCGATGAACTTCGCAATACTTGACGGTAGTGCCACCATGTGGGGAGTGAATAATCAACACCATTGTCGGGCTGGATCAAGGTCTCTTCCAGCATACTTTTGTTTATAACAACAAAGAAGACCATGACTCACCCTGGAGTTGGGAAATGTAAAGGAACATTGTCCTAACTTTGTAGTGTAAAGGGATATTGTCCCACCTTTGTAGTGTAAAGGGACATTGTCCCAACTTTGTAGTGTAAAGGGATATTGTCCCAACTTTGTAATGTAAAGGAACATTGTCCTAACTTTGTAATGTAAAGGGACATTGTCCTAACTTTGTAATGTAAAGGAACATTGTCCTAACTTTGTAGTGTAAAGGGATATTGTCCCACCTTTGTAATGTAAAGGGACATTGTCCAAACTTTGTAATATAATGGGACATTGCCCCAACCCTGTAGAGGAAAGGGACATTGCTCCAATCCTGTAAAAGAAAGGGACATTGTCCAAACCCTGTAAAGGAAAGAGATATTGCCTCAACAATGAAATGGACATTGCCCCAACTTTGTAATAGAAATGGACATTGTTGAAACTCTGTAATGGAAAGGGACATTGGTAAAACTTTGTAATGGAAAGGGACATTGGTAAAACTTTGTAATGGAAAGGGGCACTGCTAAAATTATGTAATGGAAAGGGACATTGAACAAACTCTGTAATGGAAAGGGACATTGCTAGTACTAATATACTTCTAATAATAATGTAGTGGAAAGTGACATGTCCAAAAGTTTCTAATGACAATGAATAGCAATCCCCAACTTTGTAATGGAAAAAGAAGTCCCCAGACATCTCACTGTACAGGCGGCCCTCAGACACTGGGTACAGCAGCTGACACGAGCAGGCAAAATGACATAGTTCAAACACCACAGGCTTCCTCAGTTTTCACTTTTCAAAACTTTATTGACAGCTTGGGAGATCGGCTTTCACATGTCAGTAAGTAAATATCATAAGAATCAGTAAGTAAATAGCATAAGAAAGGCCCCACATGGACTATGAATGAAGTACGTAAATGATGCTGAGGTCACGGTGACCGCAGAGGGCATTCTGATTTGCTGTAACCCTCCTTATATTCTGACTGAATCTGACTTCCTACTGACGGTGGCATCAACCCACCCTGTCACCCACATAAACCAACATGGACAAAAGAATAGGATCACTTAAACTTCAAATCCCCTTCTCACTGATTGAGCCCATTGTGAATTGGGTTCGTTGATGTTCAGATCTTTATGGCATGAATAGTTTGTGACACGCGCAGTCGGTTTAATAGAACGGTGCGTTCTTTAGTTGAACTCATCAAAAACGTTTACTTTGTCAGGTAACTTCTGAAATTTTGAATGACATTATGTCACAGTATATAAATTTTCACTGCACCCGGTCAAAAATAATTTATTAGTTTGTCCAATGATTTTGCTGAAACTAAATAACAAATTGGCAAAAACGAGCTAGCGTGTTGTAGTAGATGCTAGATCGGTCTGATTTTTCATGAAATGAGCAAAAAAATCAAATTGAAGACAGAGCTTTAAATATATGTATTTTGGTTTCACAGCTGAAATGTCACCACGACTATTTTCCTTATCGAAGTGTTTCCAGGACACCACAGGTGCCAACCACCACCTCCGGTCACATCTCTCATCATAATGCTTACAAATCTCCTAACAGCTTCTCCTCTTCCACCCACAAAACACAACCAATTAATTAGTCAACCAATTATACCAGAGAGAACACATACACCTCTGTATAATGACAATAGTAACTGCAACAAATGGCTGCCCCCCCAACTGCCCACACAATGATCCAGCTCTCGGGTCCAACATGCATGCTAACGGAACGTGCTCGAGGATGAAAAACTAGGCATTTAGTATATTATTAATCGACAAGCGCCAGCCGAGCAGACACAGCGTCGGGCAACGGAGCCGACATGTCTCCAACGGAAATGAATGTACCAATCGATTGGCTGCATCGGAAAATATGCAAACAGCAGCAGTGGCCCACTCAGAAAAAACCCACGTCCAATTAACCTATAGAAGCGAAAGAGGGGGCCCAAGCAATCAAAGAGCCGTCTTCCTCGATGGACATTAAATGGGTCTGCAAGATGATCGCTTCAGGCGATAGTCCTGCACTGCTCAGATTAATTTGTATTTTCCAGAGTCTGGGCATGCGAGCATGTAGGTGCATGCATGCATAAACAACGTGCTTGTTGACAGAGTTTCATCTTTCAGCAGTAGGACAGTGTCAATACTGTGATTCAACTGGATTCAAGGACATCAACATATTTACTGCAACACTGTTTGTCCAAATGCTGTCGAACCACCAATCATTATCTTCAAAGGTCTTGTATAATTACAGACACACGTCTAAATTGATATAAAGATAACACCATAGTAATTATTGGTAAGCAGGTCACAGAAGACACCACAAACTTAGCGATTCAGGTGGGACAATCCACGGCTTCATACACATTGTGTAACTTTTGTTGCCGCAGTGCTGTCCTCAATAATTATCTTCAAAGATTTTATATAACTACTTATTATACAATTGTAATTGTTTGCAAACACTGCACAAGACACAAATAAATTTAATATCTAATAAAACATATTGGGCTTAGTTACATATCATTTATTCATATTTAAAAATGTCTTGGAATTGTCCCACACTGTCATACAGCTACACGTCAGGTTTGCAATGTGAAATGTTCATATTTAATTTAATTGTGGCTATTTTAACATCATAACGATTAACATAAATGAAATAAATTGTTAACACTGTTGAGCTTTTGAAAGTAACATCAACTTCAAACTTGTCTATTGGATTTACGTTAAATAACAATGGTGAGAACCAGCGTTATACTTGTTATGCAGATGTTGCAATAACTTTCATTTGATATCCTCTGCAAAGCAGAATTTAAAATCAGCAGATCTATTATTCCTGCTGTGCTTTGGCACCGTGCCCACACACTGGCAGATCACCAAACAGTCCTGTATATTCATTACGTAATTGGCATAAAACTATGATGTAATACTCGGTGTTCGAATGCACGTGTATCAATCATCATTTCCATGACAAGAACATTGTGCCATCTGAGCAAGCGACGTCTCTTCACACTTCGGTGCTTCCCCAGTCTATATAAAAAACCTAAGATATAACTACTAAGACGAGACCAAATAGAAGGGTTTAAAATAGTGAACGGTTATGAGGATGTTGACAGGAATATGTTCTTCAAACTTAAAGAAGGCAGTAGAACCAGTGGACACAAAGCAGCAATGTAGGTTGGACATGAGAAAGTACTCTTTCTCACAGAGGGTGATAAATGATTGGAACAAACTGCCAAATGTTTGTGTTAAAGCTAGTAGTGTGAATATGTTTAAAAATAGAATTGACAGATATTTCATATGGGCGGGCTACAGATATATGAGAAAATTGTTGGACTCTTGATAAGCCAATGGCTTCCTTGTCCACTTGCCATCTGGAACTTGTTGTTTGGGATGGCAATCTTGTTAAATCTTGTTAAAAATTGTTTTGAAACCTACTGTTAATGCACTGGGCACATACAAACGGCTTTGGTCATAAAAATAACCACCAAGTAACACAACTTCTGATACATCAACAGAACAACCACAATTAGAATATAGATTCTCAACAACATTGGCGTTGATAAAAAATAAAATAATTAGATTTTAAACTATATAAAAAACCTAAGATATAACTACTAAGACGAGACCAAATAGAAGTGTTTAAAATAGTGAACGGTTATGAGGATGTTGATAGGAATATGTTCTTCAAACTTAAAGAAGGCAGTAGAACCAGAGGACACAAAGCAGCAATGTAGGTTGGACATGAGAAAGTACTCTTTCTCACAGAGGGTGATAAATGATTGGAACAAACTGCCAAATGTTTGTGTTAAAGCTAGTAGTGTGAATATATTTAAAAATAGAATTGACAGATATTTCATATGGGCGGGCTACAGATATATGAGAAAATTGTTGGACTCTTGATAAGCCAATGGCTTCCTTGTCCACTTGCCATCTGGAACTTGTTGTTTGGGATGGCAATCTTGTTAAATCTTGTTAAAACTTGTTTTGAAACCTACTGTTAATGCACTGGGCACATACAAACGGCTTTGGTCATAAAAATAACCACCAAGTAACACAACTACTGATACATCAACAGAACAACCACGATTAGAATATAGATTCTCAACAACATTGGCGTTGATAAAAAATAAAATAATTAGATTTTAAACTATTAATTCTGTCGCTGTATTTAGCACCAGTAATTTCCTGGGATTACTAAACACTGCTGAGGTAATAAAATAACATTGAGCAATGTGCAACAATGTGCAACAATGTGCAACAATGCCAACTGTACAATGGCCTTGGGCAGTTAGTGGGCAACACAGACATTATCAAATATGGGTGCCCTTAGGCTTCGAAAGTGATACATGTTGGCAAGTGCCAATTCATAACCTTGGGCGCCCATTTACAGTAACATATGTCAACTTTTTAAAACCCACTTTCAACTGGAACTACAGCAAGGTGCTACGAAAATTATATAATAAAAATTTTGCTAATTGTTGCACACACACGTTTATTGCCAGGAAATGGTAAAACCGACCGCAACCTCAATGACGCAGGCCTGCATGCATCGTAGTCGTAAACATGTTCCTGAAACGAGCAAAACATTCAAACGTGTTCTCTTTGAATGGACAGACATTGCCAGTCTTCAACGGGCAACAGGAAACTAACGGCACACGGCCTCACTGTGCCATCTAGTGCAGACCGATGACAACAAAACAAACGTATGACAATATTGGGTGGAACTATGTGCACCCAGTGCACCAAGAACTGGGAGATTATGTGTACACAATTAGAGTTACATCATTGCTCAGAGAGTAACAAATGGATAACTCGGTCCACAGCAAATGAAATGCACCAGCTCAACATTGTGTGGGGAGGAACCTGGAAATCGCAAAACTGATTCCGATTCGGGACTTCACAAATGTTAAAACGACATTCTGGTGAATTGCGAGTCTGACAAGTGCACTATTTTTGCATAAAAAACCCCCCACAAAATTCTCATACGATGAAACTTTTGTGTCTTCTATTAATAAATAACAAGAAACCTTAAACACAGCCTCTGCTCTGTACAGTGTACAATACGAAAATGGTTACAAACGTGGCATTGAACAGATGGATTAAAGCGCAAACCGCACAATCATATTGTCCTGTGGCAAAGCAAACGTAACAAATCAGGCGATTGTAACATTCTCCACAAATTGTCATTAATTGGTAAACAGCTATATTTACTCCGGTCTTTTGCAGAAAAAATTGCTTTCTTAGCAAAGATAGGGCTTAGTCTCGACCAATTACGAGATTAGAAAATAACCTTTTCACCGAGTACAATGTTTGTGAGTGAGCAACACATTGCCGAGTTGTGTTCACAAAGTCTCTTTCAGGTGAAATACGGCGGCTTGATAGGATTTTTCTAGAGTAGGTCTTGCTGAATAAAAAACGTATTGAGCGTTTTTCAGCCACACCCCTCATTTTCATGGTAACAAACAAAATGGCCACCATTTTAACAAGTATACATAAATTGAGAATCTATGCCATTCTTTGTTGAAGAAAGATGTCATTATAATTCTTACAATATCATCTCCAATATACATGCTATTACACAACTGATAGAAAATATTTTAAATAAGTTTTTTAATAAATTGTATACAACTTCAAAAAGATACTTATTTTTTGGCAACAAATACAGCATCGTGGAAGTGGACATATGGGTGCCTTTTGTTCTGTCGGATGAGCTGCATTCTAGTACACCAGCCTAGAAAATGCGTGGGGTGCCATTTCCAGGCCCCAACGCTCTTGTTACTTGCTGCAGAACAGTCTCTTCTAGGGAGCCTGCACGAACCGCCACTAGGTTCTAGAAATGTCTCCATTTGGCACAGGCCAGATTCGTGTTTTGCCAGCACAGCAGAAAACAACTCGAACCATATGGATGAGAGGATTACGAACAGGGAAGCATACCTACTGGCCCTTTAAGGAACACCTGGACGTACACCATGGCGCCACACAAGAACCCAAGGAATCTCTATCTGGTTTGATCTGGTTTGATCCAGTCTGCATGCTTCAATCAGCCCCACTAGATGGCGATCCTGAGTACAGCTGATGTATTTTTCACTTTCCCTGCTTACAGTTATGAGAAAGTCCTTTCACAAAATATTGATCTGCATTTTTATTATTATAAAAAAATTTTATTTTATGAATATTGTATATCCTAATTTCCATTATTTAGTTTCTCTTGGGTCATAAATATAAGAAAAAGTTCTTTCACAAACTATATTAACTGGAATTCTATTATTTATTTGATTTCATTGTTCACAACTATGAGAAAAAGTCCTTTCATGAAATGCATATTCGCATGTTTAGCATTCGTGTACTTTGTGCTCAAAATTTTTAAATAATCGTTTCATGAACTGTAGATCTGCATTTTTAGTATTTATTTTGTTTCTCTGCTCACAATTATAAGAAAAAGCCCATACACATATTGTATTACCTGCATTTTTATTATTTGCTTAGTTTCTTTGCACACAATTATAAGAAAGTTGTTTCATGAACTGAATATTTAGCATTTCTAGTATTTATTTACTTCTTTTCATTGAGTTTTTTTTCACAAACTGCATATCTGCATTTCTATTACAAGTCGTTTCATGAATCATATATCTACATTTCCATTATTTATTCACTTTTGCTGCTCACAGTTGTAAGAAAAAATCTTCTCACAGTACATACACCTACACTTCACACATATACCTACACTTCACACATATAAATCACTAAGTGGATAGACGTGGGATCGCCAGTAGATATTATCTACTTAGATTTTCAGAAAGCTTTTGACAAAGTGCCACATCAAAGATTGCTACTTAAATTAAAAGCCCATGGTATCGGGGATGGCATAACTGACTCGATAGAACAATGGCCGACTGACAGAAGACAACGAGTTGTAGTAGATGGAGAAGTTTCAAATTGGAAATCGGTTTTGAGTGGGGTACCTCAAGGATCAGTATTAGGACCTATATTATTCTTAATTTATATCAATGACTTGGACGACAGTATAAAAAGTAACATACTGAAATTTGCGGATGACACAAAACTGTTTAGAAAGGTTAATACTGATGGTGATAAACAACATTTACAAAACGATCTAGACAGATTAGTGAAATGGTCTGAGAAATGGCAGATGCTGTTCAATTTTTCGAAATGTAAATGCCTACATATAGGACATGGGAACTTGAATGTAAACTATAAAATGGGAGATACTGCTCTGGGTACTACTGTAAAAGAAAATGACTTAAGGAGTTACAATAAGCGCTGATATGAAAGTTTCAGAGCAGTGTGGTATTGCAGCTTCAAAGGGTAATCAAATTCTTGGATTGATTAGAAGAAACATAACATACAAGGGAAAAAAATTATACCTCTTTATAAAACAATAGTTAGACCTCATTTAGTATACTGTATACAAGCATGGAGACCATATCGTAAGAAGGATATAGATACGCTTGAACGCATACAAAGGAGAGCAACTAAAATGATTCCAGAACTGAGAGACCTTAGTTATGAAGAATGCCTGAAAGAATGTGGTTTAACAACTCTAGAGACAAGGAGGTTAAGAGGAGATCAGATAGAAGTTTTTAAGATATTGAATGGGTATGAAAATATTGATAGAAATATGTTTTTCTCACTCAAGAAGGATAGCAGAACTAGAGGACATGAGGTAAAATTAGTAAAGGATCAATGTAGATTGGACATCAGGAAGCACTCGTTCTCACAGAGGACAATAAATGAGTGGAACAAATTGTCTACAGATTGTGTAACTGCTAGCAGCGTGAATATGTTTAAAAACTAGGTTGACACATATCTCAGGAGGGCAGGTTATAAGTAGATGAACATTGTTGGACTCTCGATGAGCCAATGGCTTCCTTGTCCACTTGCCATCTGGGCCTTTGGCTTGGATGGCAAATCTTGTTAAATCTTGTTAAATATACCTACATGTCAAATGTCTACAGTGCCTTCGATGTTGTTTTGGTTCATACAAGTGTAACATGTTATTTTGTATAATATTATGTTCCACATGTGCCGTGAAGAAACTTCACATATATGGGCAACAGAACCACTCAGAAGTGAAACTTAAGTGGTGAACATAATTAATGGTATCACTGTAAACAATTTGTTTACAATACAATGGCTTTGTGTGCTGCAGTCAGAAAAGACTGATCCAATCTGGCAGCAATCACTGTAGATAAAAGGAACCTGGTCTAATAGCGGAAAGAGCATTCAGATGCTCGCATTATTTTCATTTTCCATGTCAGAACAATTATGGGCAAAAACCAAAATTTAGGTCTAACTAGGCTCATTTCTGTTTGATGCAAATTATTTGTGGCATATCATCATTTTCTATTCAAAACATCAGTCAATAACACAGCTGCACCCAGGCCCATTGGAATAGGTCTGGACACTAAAACACACAGGCCCACTGGAATAGGTCTGGACACTAAAACACCCAGGCCCATTGGAATAGGTCTGGACACTAAAACACACAGGCCCACTGGAATAGGTCTGGACACTAAAACACCCAGGCCCATTGGAATAGGTCTGGACACTAAAACACCCAGGCTCATTGGAGTAGGTCTGGACACTACGACACTCAGACCCATTGGAGTAGGTCTGGTCATTACAACAGGGTTTCATATTTAACTTTATAAGGCATGCCTATCTAATGTCACACATTAAATAGTAATTTTGCCACAGGAAAGTTGTCATTTCCTATTACATTTCTTGAATCTATAAATTACACAACACCAGGAATTGCCAACAGCAAAGAATAATTCACAGTAACGTCCAAGTTACTAATGTATATTCTTGTAGCGAGGCAACAACGATGTCAAGATGAGGCGTACGTAGATATGATATTCTGAAAAGCCAACTGGATACATTTTGTGAAACTGCACTGTCAGTTACTATGCAACGAGGTAGATGTTGTCTTACTCGGCTCCAGGAAATTACAGCCTGTGGGGCTCAGAAGTCGTACTTGCTGCAACCACTTCCAGGAACAATGCAGCAATGACGCGCTAGAAGATGCTGACAAAGCCACGCATTGCAGAATGGCGCCACCCGATGTCTACCTAATGAGACGCGAGTATTGCTTGTTTGTTTGCGCATTGTATGAATAATCCAGGCACAAACACGCACACAAACAGCACATTATTCTCTATGCGTGACATCGTAACACCGAGCCAGAGAGGACAAGAATATCTCGAGGTGACTCATAAAATTTTCCCTTTTCATCGAAGGCAATTCTGATAGGAACTCTTAACATCTCGATGTTTATCTCGGTGATTTTGTGTGTGGTTTTATCTTGGCATCGGTTATCTGTGGGTCTTTGTCTGTCTTCTTCGCAGCAGTTGTCTTTCTCTGTGTGGATGTGTCATGGCTTGCTGCCTGTCTTTATGTGCTTATTCTTTTCCATATCATTGGGTTTTTCTTCTGGGCGTCCCTGAGTCTCTCTCTGTTTACAGAGGCGGCTTTCATGTAAACCGCTGCTGAAATGGGCCTTTCTCCATGTGTTTCCACGAGTATCAAGACAAACAACTATGAAAATAATGACACAACACCCTATTTAAATCACATATCTTAGATAACTATCCTTGCAATTTATTTCTCTTTTTTAAATCAGCATCATCATCATCAGTCATTCTTAGACAGAACAGAAGCAGTTGATCGAAGGCTTACATCTCTGGCGAGTTGGTCAATATATACCTGCTACCTAGGCATTCCTGCCCGCTTAGCTGTCAGCCTGTCATATCATACCTATAAATTATTCAGTCTTACCATAATGCTTATGAACATGTCTTTATGGGCATAATTTTGTTATTGTCCTGTGGCATACAACTAGTACCAGTGATTTCTATGCCATCTACCAAACTAGACAGCATGCCGACACAAATCGAGGTCTCCTTAAGTCAAATGTTTGTAAATAAGTCCCTGTATACACACAAGCAGTTATCACGGCACACAATCTCTGGCTAGGCCAAAACATTTCAAAATACACCGCCTTATCAACCCGTGGAATCAACAAACAATAGAGAAAGATGAACATGTCTGAACAAGTGATGCGCGACGTGCTCTTTCACAGATTACTGCGTGCAGCCGCGCGTGACAGCTTGCACAATGCCTGCATTTTATGCCCAGCACCTCCGACGCAGAGTCTGTTCGTCCGAATGGGCGTCTGTCAAACGAAATGATAGGAGTCACAAATTACATGTGAGGAATGTGGCTAGCGACCGGAACGAGCGCCTCGCCACAAATGACAAAGCAACTCGCTCGCTGCAGGACGCCAACGTTGATGCAATGTTTGATATGTATAAATTAGGCACAGACGAAACTGAAGGGCTCTGATGCCAGTTGCAGATGAAACAGGCCAGCAGTGTGAAGCCATGACAACACTGCAGCGGTGTCACAGACTCAAGTGACTTCAAAAGCGCATCAACCGACAGCAAGATTAGCATGTCCACCTAAAGTCATAGGCATAATTCACCACAGCCGCAAAACTCTGGAAGAAAATACTTGACTTGTTCTACAATACTGAGTCAAGACTCAAATGAATTTATTTAACATGAATTCAAACTAAGGTTAGGGAGACCCCCATTAAGACGTGGTGTTGCCACCCTATTAGTGTAAAAAAATTATAATTAAAAAAAAAGCACAATAATTATTTTGTTGTGTTTATTGATGATAGCACAACAATGGGACTTGGGGGGCATGACAAACAACAAGACCTACAATAAGATCAAAATAAGAAGAACACATTAATCAAAATGGAACGGAATAAAACAGCAACTCTTCAACGAAATATAGAAACACAAACTAACACTTTTTGGGCACATCATCAGACAGGAAGGAACACATACGGAGACATTGGAGGGAAGGGTTGAGGCAGGGGAGGAGTGTGAAAGAAGCAGGGAAGACCAAGTGTCACATGGACAGACAACATTATGGCACGGATGGGAAACATTAAATATGAAGATCTGATAAGAACGGCTCAGTGCAGAGATAAGTGGCGACCCATGACAGCTGATCTTCCAAGAGGAGATGGTATCACATGATGATGAAGACCCATCATCATTACCATCATCTACGTTTCTGTCATCTTCTTCTCTCCTGACCAACTCTGTTGGGCAGCGACCATCTGACTCCCACGACTTGCCTACTGTCAGCACTGCATCTCTTTCTGGTCTGCCGTGATGGCTTTTTCTACTGATTCGATTCCATTCGGACATTAATTTAGTCCATCTGCCACCTGTTTGCCAAGCCAGAAGACCCGCCCATCTCAACTTACGTTAGTCGATTGCCTACACCACCTTCCCTTTCTACTTAAATCACATTCGTCACCATCAGGTGCCACGTGTGTTGCAACCAAAGGTGATTATGACCCTCCATTTCCCATGATCAGTTCTGTTGTACTCTTCTCTAGCCAGGCTGCTAGGCCATCAAGGATTTTCAATCTTTGTGCCGACCTCTGTTTGTTTTCCCCTCCATCTTTCCCATTGTCACTAGATGTTCTAGATTTCTCTTTCTCTTCACGTCAAACGTTGCCTAGAAATGATGCTCGTCTTCTCCTTATTTTGATCTTCCTTCTATCGTTAACGCTTCTTAGCATTCGTTGCTTCAAATGACAGACAAACTACAGTAAAATTGGACAATTGTTGTGGAGCAAAGTCAAACAGGTGGCCAAAGACAGAGTGAGTTGGCGAGAGAGAACACAGGAGCCTCATTATGGACCGACACACAGAGAAGGTGAGGTAAGGTGAGGTAAGGTAAGGTAAGGAAAGGTGAGGTAAGGTGAGGTAAGGTAAGATAAGGTAAAATAAGGCAAGGAAGAAGCTGATGTTGTTTTTGTCAATGTGTCTGTGGGTTGCCGTAGACCTACCTTAGCTCTGGAATCCTGAGGAAGACCTTTCACAATAACAACTGCATCGTCTCTGACAAAGCAATTACAGAGCACACGACCAGAACCACTAAACATCTCTCTCTCTAACAACGAACAACACCCTGCAAGCTGCAATAAACAGACAAATTCTGCGAAATCCATGTGGAGTGTGCAACACTTAGGAATACCGGAGGTGTTGCCTGGTGTTGACAACCATTGACATCAACAAGTCTAACGTTAATGATGTAATCTCTGTTGAGAGGATGCATGGCTGTCATTGTCTTCCTCCAATTAGCAGGTGTGACCGGCAGCAGCTTCCGGCTTCCTGCGACATTGTTCTCGTTGTTATCTTCAACAGCTTTGTCTTACACAATTTTATAGCCCTTGGTACAATGTACCTTCAAGAACTGCCCAAGACAAACTGCTCTAACAGGCGACAGAGCGTCATTGTTTTTTCCCATTGAAACCAAATCTTAAAAGTCAGTCAGGCATCTCCTCACTGTGCACAAATGTATGGTTTAGTTACAATAAAACTGTCCTCTTTATGTTTGCCCTCCCACTGACCAGCAGTGGCGCTTTTGCCAAATCCAACATTTAGTTTTTAAGAAAATCAACGTGGAAAATGTTGTTTTATAGAAATATAATCTTCTGCGCAGTGTGGTGTGTCGTAGTCGGCAAATGCGCCCTCTTTCTTGTTCAGAAAATATTTTTTCAGGGTGTAAAACATCCACGAAGGGGGTACCGTCTCAAAGTCATTTGCATGACTTCCATAATAAAAAGTGTGAAAATGATTAACAAAAAGTAGATTATCGAATCTGTATGCTATGAACACAGAAATAACAAAAGATTTGTCCCCACCAAGCAACTACTGAGTTGTAGGAGAAAAGCAGTACATGTGTGACAATTACCTTGACTACTAGCAATTTTATCAAGTGCCCAAAACCAAAATGTTGATGGGTTGAAATACATGATTCCAGACGGAAATGTCCAATCTCCCAGCCAATGGCAAGAGTTCTTGGTGACAGGTTTATGACTGCAGGTTTATGACTGCGTAATGATGCGGCTCAGCAAAGTCTGTATACAATACCCGGTTAGGTACTTTTTGTCCCTAGAGTTGACACTAACACTGAACAAGGGCTTTCTCGGTTGTCGCACTGACTTGACGAAACTCTCTCCCTCTTGTTAGAATAGTAGAGCATGGTATACAATTTCGCCGTCATTTGAAGACACATTTTTTAACTGTGCGGACCCTCCATGGCTTCTTAGCCGAGCTTTCCATCTGTTGACAACTTGATTTTCCTGACTGATTTCAACACTGACTAACCCTTTTGTTTAGATGCATCTCTGAGCTTGGTTATCAAAGATATAAGTACAACATAAGTTACCCAAGATATAAGTACAACATAAGTTACCCAATATATAAGTACAACATAAGTTTTGATTTTATTATTATTACTATTATTATTACTATTATTACTACTATTAGTAATATTATTACTACAACTATTGTTACTACTATTGTTACTATTACTACTACTATTACTACTTTTATTACTGTTACTACAACTATTGCTACTACTATTATTAATACTATCATTACTATTATTATCACTATTAATTTATATTCCCACATAAAAACAATACCAATTATATTGCTGAAAAGATAAAACAAGTTACTTGAGAGGCAGAACAATGTCAGATATATTGCCCAACATACTTGAGGTGTAACTTCAGACTAGTAATGCATTGAAACAGTCAAAGTGATATTACAATATTGTTGATAGGAAACATAACTATTGATAGTTATCATCAATACTACACTAAACAATCGATAGTAAGAATAGTTGGTAAAAAATAAATCAGCCAGGCTGTTTGTGGCACTAATATTTTGTTTGTAACATTCTTTTTTTCACTTCTAATTGGTTATTTTACTTATTTATCGACCTAACAAGGACAATCATTTTCCTTATTTATCGACCTAACATGGATAATCATCAATCAATGTAGGACTGCTTTCCTCATTATTTGCTATTCCACAATACTATCGCAATAGCTACGAGCCTATTGTAATGATATTGCAGAAGTACAGTTATTACAATACTATGGTACAGTGTAATAGTAAATCTGTCCCAAAAGTCACCCCTACTATATAGTTAGTTCATCTTGAGAGACACAGCTCTATACCACAATAAACATTATTATTACTGCCAGTTTCTCAGCCTACAATACATAGTTATCATGTCAAACTCCAGACACTTTTCACATAAAATATGCTGGTGCATTAACAGTTAACAAAAACATCTCAAGTGAATTCACTCTGACAGGAAACCTGAGTGGAGTGAAACGAATATCTTGATCACCATCAATTCACAGACTGTCAAGTACCACTTGCAGTCTCATCACAGCTGTGCAGCTTACCAGCCAGGACATCAAGAACCGATTTCAACAGGTCGTTGGTATGAAGGTTAATGCCCATCTTGTACTTTACCCTTCGCCCCATCAATTCAACTGATCTGGGAAGTATTAAACTACACTGCAATCATTGCACAAAAGCCGTTCACCATATAATTTCATAAAGTAGTATACCATCATTGTCTATTCCCATGAACTCATTTGTACAGTTGAACAAGTTCCTGAAGATTTAAGTGCTTTACAAGATTCAGTATTACTATATACAACAAAGACATCGGAAATTAAAGTGACTACCAGTACAACACAGCTTCACATTGTGTGTCAATTGTAATAATGATGCACCAATTTGTGTATAAATCAAACCATTTATGCTGAGACCCACAGCCAATCAGCATAATAAGTTTTCATTACAACTTCAATGTCCATGACCAACAAACCAGTCCCTTCTGCACTGAACGAGATCTATAATTACCCAAACCCCAACTGACAAAAAAAAACATAACCTTTGAAAACATCATTGATATACTATAAACAACTATGTTTTTGTATCGCCTGTATTGAGAGCATGCACACCATTTGTTGAAACCTCACCATTCATTCCATACATGATATTTAACTATCATTCACAAAACATTAATTTTATTCACTTGGAATATCTACCAACAAAAATACTGTTTATTTGACAACAAGCAGCATATTGTTGCACCAACTCCATCGGCACTGGGAACATAATATGCTTGTCCTGTGAAATCCCCCATCCCCACCCCCCCACAGAAACGGAAACAATCTACCACTATTGATCATTAGTGTAAAGTAATTCAACCACAGTTTCAGATAACAAGATATTGATTGCTGTGGGGAAGAACAGAAAATGGCTAAAATTAAAGACATCAATATCATGCCGCACTGCGACAACAATTACATTGGAATCATCGGATCTATTCATTCTTTTATCCATAATTACCAATTTTTTAGGTGCTTATCCATAGCGCCCGAACCATGCTAAACTGTTATGGAAATTTTGCAAAAAACCACAAATGCTTAGCATAATCAGGCAACAAACTATGCAACATCAATGAGAAATGCAACGAGGTAACAGACGAGAGGATGACGTAGGGCAAGTGTTGTATGTTAGTGCATATTCATTTCATTGACGTCAGTTACATTATATTCCCCTGACGTGCTGGCATGCGTTGCATGCAGTTATTTCACTGGGTGTCTTAAAACTTTAGTCTGAAGGGTGGCGGGGAGGGTCTACTCAGGCACACAGGGTGCCCCATACCGAGCAGGCTGCCAATGAAATTTTGGCCGGTATTCTTTCATCGTGGGTTTGTAGGTATTGATTGAAATGCAAAGAACTCGTGTCCGGCATTCAGATCAGGGCAATGTGCGCCCAAGTGTCAAGCAGCGCTTGACAGGTCGTGGTTCACTTAACACGGGAGGCGTGTTAAGTGAACCAACTCCATTGACTCGAACCCAAGATTGAAATAGTTGATGCATGAAATAAGGGAAGATGTATAAAACCTATTGATGTACAGTACTGCACAATGCCTGTGTTATTTAATCTCAGAACATCAGCTACATGGAACTTTGAATTACATCGACCTGTGTGCATCTTCAACAACTTCTATTCGCCACATCTGTCATTTCAGCCATCAAAACCATCTAAATGCACTTACAGCCAGTATCTTTATGAATCGTGATCGAAAAATAAACAATGTCTCAAGATCATCCCTTACTCATTTGTCCATTAGTTGACCACTCAGTGACCATGAACGGTCTGACGGTCATGTTCACCCAGGCTTTTGTCCACAAACAAGCATATTCAATTTCACCTATAATTATTTAAACACATATACTTTACAATGGTCATTTTGCCAATCTCACAGTGTGTCAACAAGATACTACTACGTCTGCTATTTTGTTTTGATAATAATAATTATAATAATAATTATAATAATAATTATAATAATAATAAAAGTACTTGTATAGTGCCTGACCAATCAAGATTGTTCTCAAGCGCTTTACATGCACATGACAATTATGATTTAAAATTATATCAAAAACAGCACAAACAATAATTATTCTAAAACGTAGTTCATTACAATTTTTTTTAAACATAAACATTCAAAATATGTTTTGTGTACATTAATTTTCCCAAATGATTAGTTTTACAACAGCCAGGAATTGTAATCGGTGTTTTGTTTTTAAAAGTAACTGAAATTGGAATTGGTGAATATGTAATATTGGTATTTTCAATTACATTTCAGTTATTTTTTTCAATTACATCACGTAACTTTTAACTCAAATTGTTCACTACAGATACTCAATAAAATGTAATATGTTGCATATATCATATTACACGTTGTCTGCCATCTTATTGTTGGCGATACATATGTCTACGGACATACATCTGCACTGATGTTTTAATATAGAACTAATAATTGGAACTGGTATTTTGTAATTGTAATTGGTATGTTTGAGGTATAATTGGAATTGGTATTTGTAATGGGTGTGTAATTGGAATTGTTATTTGTAATGGGTGTGTAATTGGAATTGGTATTTGTAATGGGTGTGTAATTGGAATTTATCTAATGTAATTGAGCTCAATTCTACTCAAGCAGCATCCATCAGTTTTTTTAGAACCAACTGACACCAGTTTCAGTGGCCTGGGGCAGTGGAGCAGACGGTCTGGACATAGTGAACAGTGGATCGATTGTGTAACTGGCATATACGATATTCTGATTAACCTCATACTGGCGGCATCGTAATATATATTATTAAAGTTAGCTGTGTCCCATAACACTTATTATTTAGTAATATCAATCAATATAAATAATTTACACGATGTACAGATATAATGTACATGCACGCATATGTGTACATGCATTCACGCACAATTATATAATCAAGACTTGTTTTTTTTATTATCAATACCTATATAACACTTGCACCAAATGTACTTAACCAAATACCAAGTATGCTTCAAGTAGTCTATTAAAATTAGTAGTATATTTACAATATGAATAAAATGTTTTTGCAATTTTTATCTGCTTGAAATGCTTCAAATGCACAACATGTGAATCTTTCCTCTCTCTATTATTAGCTACAACCACTTATTATATTAAGCACAACTGGCGTTCATTATCGTAAATACACTCCATGTTGTTTAATCTAGACATAAATCAAACATAAACAGTAGGGTGTAATGTCATATTGCTGACCAAGCTCATTGGAAGAGAGCAAGATTCTGACTACCAGTAAGTAGCGATGCCTGAACCCGAAACTGAAAGCGAGTGGGAGAATGAGGGTGATGGATGGGGGAGTGGAGACGGGTGGTGGAGACGGTAGTGAAATGGGACTAGTGATGAAGAAGAAGGGGAAACACAAATCAATGACTGCTATCGGTGCCAGCCTCACCCCGGACTACAGGGATAAAGAGGTATCGGTGCCAGCCTCACCCCGGACTACAGGGATAAAGAGGTATCGGTGCCAGCCTCACCCCGGACTACATGGATAAAGAGGTATCGGTGCTAGCCTCATCCTGGACTACAGGGGTAAAGAGGTATCGGTGTCAACCTCACCCCTGACTACAGGGATAACGAGGTATCGGTGTCAACCTCACCCCGTACAACAGGGATAAAGAGGTATCGGTGTCAACCTCACCCCGGACTACAGGGATAAAGAGGTATTGGTGCCAGCCTCACCCCGGACTACAGGGATAAAGAGGTACTGGTGTCAGCCTCACCCCGGACTACAGGGATAAAGAGGTATCGGTGCCAGCCTCACCCCGGACTACATGGATAAAGAGGTATCAGTGTCAGCCTCACCCCGGACTACAGGGATAAAGAGGTATCGGTGCCAGCCTCACCCCGGACTACAGGGATAAAGAGAGCAAGTACAACAACATATAGCTCAAGAACAGGGATAATGTCACTTTTAACAGCTCAGGAATTCCCCTATGCTAACACCAATTACTAGTATTTGTTTATCTATTTATGTATAGTATTACATTACGTAATTGAATGCAATTACCTAGTTAGTTATTTTCACTAAACTATCCATAAACTATCAAACATAAACCATGTGTGATCAATCAATCAATCAAGAACATTTATTCAAACAAATCAGTTTTTGTTACACTTTAAACAGACAGTTTATAAGTGTACAGCTAGAAAGTGGTAAAGCTGTTCAAAGTAAATACTATCAAGTCATCTTGCTCTGTTGTTACAGCAGCTAAATCTAAGATTATCTTCTTCAAGTTTCATCAATAGTTACACAAAAACACGAACATGTCATCAGTAGATGATACTTAGCACAACTTTCCAACAACTGTCTCCTGTAATGTGCCTTAAAATAGTAGAATGATCTAGTATTAGCAATACTGACATTCTATGATTTCCACGTGTTTGTCCCACACACAATCAATGACATAGTTCTTCTGTAAGTTGATGCGCAGGTTTGAGAAAAACTAAACTAAAAAAGAGAAATATGTGAACCATCTGCGACACGTCATTGTACCATTCTCGTGAGACTTTTTTCAGAAAGCTCCTTGTCTGACAGAATACAGATGAATAGAGACTTGCCTTGTCTCACCTTTCTATGCCACTGCCATCTGAGTAGCTGTTGAGTTAATTTTTTATTTTTAAGGGTAAATTACCCCCCTGGGTTTGTGTTCTGTGTCTGGTTTTTTTAGGGTTAGTCACTGGTGTGTTTGGTGTTTCGGTTTACTCAGTGAAACCACAATTGCTGGTTTCAAAATGGAAGTAGAGTGTTTTGTATACGGCAGCATTGGAATGCATGCTTCTGTAATGATTGTTAAAATGGAATGCACACATACACCAATGCACACATGCACGCACACCTACAGACACACACAGACATGCACACGTTTCTTCTACACACATGTGCATGCGTGCTTTCCGTGCATGCATGCCTGCTTGTGTGCATGCATATATATTATTATGAAAAAGCATACATTTTTATGTCATAAAATTAACTGGTTGCACAATAATGTATCCAATGATAGCGTTCAACAGCAATGCAGCAAGTTTAATATTTTAGTCTTCATTGATTCATGAATAAAAGATATCTATATCAATGATATAAATATATATATATATATATATATATATATATATATATATTATATAATTTTTATTTTTTATGTACTACGCAGCTTACCTATGAAAGGTTTCATGTCTGCAAAACAGGGCTCAAATCAAAACAAAGCAGGAGTCCCAACTTCTGAGACCCCAAAGTTGACCATCTGGATGCCAGATGTCTGTGAGATGTTACCAGCTCCTGGCCACACAGGGATATCGCCCAAACCTATCATGTGACTTTGGGCGCCAAATATCTTTCCACAAAACGTCAACTCATTTTACTGATTTCTCTCCAGCTTCCTGCCGCTGCCTTGCTGCGACATGGGATATCTTCAAAAAACATGTAAGTGTAATCCCCATTCCCCATAGAAATGTCAGCCATACTCCCAACTTTTAAAAGGATTTCCTGTTTATCCCTAAGTGTTTCCTTACAACTGCTACCGGAGGCCGACATTTCTTGAATAGTCTTCAAGTGTAAGCGATCCCCCTTCAAAAGAGCAGCTATTAAGGAGCACCTTAATCAGATATAAATCATCTGTCAACATAGCAGAGGGTTGCCCAGAGGGGTGGGGTGGTCCAGATAGGGTGGGGGTGTTTTCCGGAATGCTGGCTAGTGCACACAGGTAATATACATGTGTATCAGATATCTGGCAACTGACTTTTCATCAGAATGGCAAGTGATAGTTCAATTCAAGATACCCCCTCCCGCCATTGTGCAATGGCCACATAAATAGCACAGTAATTATGTTGGGAACAGTTTATCTTTCCTGGTGAATCACATTTATAAAATACCTGGCATCTACGGTTACCTATTCAATTCATTAAAAAAACCTCAGTTAATGTTGATGTTCAAATCTACAGTGTGTAAATAGCTTAAGTAATGTGTGAATAGTTTATGTAATGTGTGAATAGTTTAAGTAGTGTGTGAATAGTTTATGTAATGTGTGAATAGTTTATGTAATGTGTGAATAATTTAAGTAGTGTGTGAATAGTTTATGTAATGTGTGAATAGTTTAAGCAATGTGTGAATAGGTTAAGTAGTGTGTGAATAGTTTATGTAATGTGTGAATAGTTTATGTAATGTGTGAATAGTTTAAGTAATGTGTGAACAGATTAAGTAATGTATGAATAGTTTAAGTAATGTGTGAATACTTTAAGTAATGTGTGCAGTCGGTTTAATAAAAGGTCAAGGTTGATCCAGACAAAAATAATTAAATAGATTGTCCAATGATTTCATCAAAACAAAATAACATATTTGCATAAATGAGGTAGCGTGTCGTGATGGATATGTGTCGTCCCGGATACTAGATAGGATGGATCTTTTGCAAACGATTCTAAAACAAGACGAAGGAAGAAGACACCTGATTTGGTAAAGCCAATAAGAATGAAATGGAGTAAAGTCTAAGCCCTACATAATCTTGGTTCTCCATATTCTTCACACTGGACTGGGTGCTGCTAATTTACCAGGTACACCTTTTTGTCCAAACAAAGGTCATTCTCGGCAGGTAAATCAGAAGACGGTGAAAAATATCCACATCCCGCTGATCTACCACTGATGTATTTGAGTGTTTCTCACTGACGTTTCTCAGAAATTTAATTCCGTGGGCACTGACCCTGACGAATGCTCATCCTCTTTGACCTTGTTTCTGACCGACACACCTGGATACTCATTAGTTGTATTTATGACATATTATATGTGTATCGCTATTGAGGATGTATTGTATGAAACATTGTGCGGAACAATGCTTGGAACATTGTGTGGAACACTGAATGGAACATTGTGTTGAACACTGCGTGGAACACTGTGTGCAACATTGCATGGAACATTGCATGGAAACTTGCACGGAACGTTAAACTTTGCATTAAACACTGTATGGACTATTGTATGGAGCACTATATGGAAAATTGTATGGAAGATTGTACGGAAAATGGCATATAACATTGGGTGGAACGTTGCATGGAACATTATATGAAACATTGTATGGAACATTGCATAACCAGTAGTTTCTGTATTAACATAACCCTGAGGCTTGTGGATATCCCAAATAATATTAGTACTTTAACTCACAGCTACTAGCAATACAACTAGATTGTATTTGTAATTTTATATCAAATAAACTATGTGCGTGCATGCATGTGTCATGCATGAGTGTGTCTGTGCATTCATGCACGCATGTGTTCAAAGTGTCACGGATGTGGATCACTGAGTTAATTAATCACATTTACATTTGTCATTCGGAAAAAAATTTATGTGAGCTATATTTATCAAACCAAGACGATTTGTAGCAACACATCTGATTGGTTGATGCAACAACTAGCACAAAGTTCAGTTCCACATTATTTTACTCAGAATGTTTTCCAATGTCTTCAACATGCTACACAGTATTACTGGTCTTTTACATTTGATGCTAAAAGTCACTCAGGCAATTCCACACTGTGTGTAAAGTTACGATTCAGTTACAATAAAAATTGTACACATCGAAATTTAATAGTTTGCTAATGTGTCCTTTTTCCCTGTTTAGAAACTATATTTTCCGGATGCAAAAATCCTCGAACGGGGGTACCGTCTCAAAATCACTAGCACTTGATTTGTATGCCGTAAACACAGAAATAAATCAGTGATCTGGCCCCACCCCATTAGCATATCCTGTTCAGGATGTCGAACCTGAATTTTTTCATAAAATCAATGCTTTTCTCCAGTTATTCCACCTGTTGTTACATAAAGTCTCCTGTCTCTGTCATCGTTTGCCTAGGCTCCTTTCCCATACTGCTGTTCCCTCAAGAATAGACTTCTCTAACCCATCTTAACGTGGCTAAACTATTTAATTTTTTGGTGTTTCACAGAATCAAACAATCAACAAGTTGTTACATGAAACTACTGTGACATATTCACTGGGTAGTATACGGAAACAGCGGATCTATTTGAGCCTAACATGACATTTGAACTTATGGCAACATTAAATAGCCCTGTGTTCCCCTATTTGCCAAGTCTGTGCATATATTAAAAATACAGAATTCATGAAATAAAAAACAATCTAAACAGGATTTCAAAACTACTACAGACAATCCACCAATTACATAACCATAATTATTTATAAGATCCTATGTACTATACCCAATGCAACTACAAACACATATCTTGAAAACTATCTAATAATTACTGGGAGCGGTACCGATATCCTCTGACTGGAACAATCATGGAATTCAGACAGCACCATATAAACAAGCGAGGATCGTGTGCACTAAATAAGCTAGAACAGCGGCTACACTGATCCAGCAGCTTCTTGACCACGCAACCGGAAATCACCATGTGAGCGTCAGCCGCGAGCATGCGAAGACGCGCATGCTAAGTCGGCGGAAATTAAAATGGCTTGATGGCGTCGATTCACTTAGACAGCTTGTCAATGGAACAGAAAAAGCAGATTTTTGTCGCGCAACTACGCAGGCGGACCCACGGTGCAGTCGTATCACGCAACAGGGGTTGGACACTCATGCAAGGAGAGAGACAGATTAGATTATGGGTGACTAGTTTATTTCCGGTTACACAACATAAAAAAGTGCAAGTGATTTTGGAAATTATTGTAGAAAGCAGTGAATATTAATTAATATGCTGGTTGTTTAGATGAATTATACATATATTTAAAGGTGCTTAATCAGTTAAATTTTTTTGCTAGTCTCATTTCAAATTAATTTAGCAAAAAAACAAACCTACCTAGTATCCACTGCAACATGCTAGCTCGTTTGTGCAACTTTTGTATGTAGTTTTCGTGAAATCATCAGACAATTAAACTATTAACTATTAAATTAGTTAATGCTTGTTCAACCATTAACTGAAGTGAAAATCGAAATGCTGTAAAATCACGATTTTCTTCTTTGGTGAAATTTCGTAACTTTTTCATATGATCGGCGAGCGGATGGAAGTCACGCCTATGATCAGCATTGATCCACACAGTGTTTACCATTTTAGATATCCACTATTTTGATCCTTACCAGATCTAATGACTAAAGTCAATTCTTTCGATGATTTGAAGAAAAATAGGCATTTTTGTATTAAACAGACTGCGCACATCACTTAAGCCAGTCACACACTACACGTCTGGATGTAAGTAAACTGGATTCGTGATGGGCTGAACCATTTGAGGAAGCAGCTTTAAGATAAGTTAGGGGGACGGGTGTTTCTTCTATGTAAGAGGCACTTTGTGTTTGTATGGGAATATGGCAAAAATAATAATATAATAAAATAAAAATAAATTTTTACATCAGTATCATGCCTCAGTATGAAATCAAGTTATGTTAACTTTTTGCACGTGTTGCATATTTATGTGGAAGGCACAACTAGCCACTAGATGGCAGCACAGTCATATTACGTCCCAAAATGAGTTTGTCTCACTGGTTATTCAAGATAATTATTTAAACATATTAGTCATTTGTTATATCACAAACGTTAATCATCGACTCAACTAACACTTTGTATGTTGAGGTCCAGAAAACATCAAAATAACGGTTTACTCGCCGGACAACCAGATGGCAGAGTGGTTTGCAGCTAATTGGCACATATCCCTATATCTCAGTCAGATGCCCCAAAGCATCCAATCATATCACACTGATCTAAACAAATTCAAACTTTTACAATCAGCTTAACAAATGAAACAACGTAAATACGAATCGAATCAAACAATTTGAACATCTTAAACACACAGCGTCAATAAACCAGATATAAGACTAACAATTCTAAAATATAACAGTTACTTTATTACACCTGCTGATAACTTGGTCCCAGATTCTTGACACACTTTCCTAATAGAATTTCAGGAAATGTCCATCGTTCGTACAACATTTCTGCAATGTAGAATATTTCATTGCAATGATCAGGCAATGTTTGTATGCACCAGATCAGTTGATTAGAGCTACACAGGTAGACTAATGACTATCATGACTCACAAAGATAAACTAATGAGAAATGTCTTCAATGTATCATGAATCACAAAGATAAACTAATGAGTCCTGTTTTCTATGCATCATCGACCACAAGCCTGATATGTGTGCGCTGATCGATCACATCACCAGCTAGAAATGAGCAAACTTTAAAAAACAACATTACTGTAAAAAGCATCCATAACTTTTTAATGACATAATCCTTTTATGTATTTATTTAACATATTTGATTTATTTTAACATTGCTAGAGCCTTAGACTTGATCTTAAACGGATATATGGCTCATTGTGAATGTTTAATTTATTTATAATTTTAAACTCGGCTTAATATAATCTGATTCTAAAACAATTTAAATTTAATTCACACACTTCAATTCACACACTTCTTTCATCAACATGATTCACCTCTGTAACACATTTTAAATAAGTATTTGTGTTTCAACCGCTATAATGTTGCTATAAGTTTATACTCGTGAGATAAACACTAGAAAATACGTACTTTATGAAAAATTCCCATTTGAAACAAATCCATATAAAAAGGAATACAGCCCAAAAATCCACATGGGAAACCTGTACTTTGTAACAGATCTGTGAGTGGGCACTGGACCCTGAAACAGAACTCAGGGTCGCCAGGTCATATAACAACTGCTTAATCATCGGAGATACGTGTCTCTGGTATTGATTCTGTGTCAAGACATGACGCGTCACTGTCAGTAGGGCTTCCATTTGGCGCCACCACTAATTATGTGTGGGGATCACAAGGACCGCTTTTTCATTTGACAACACTAGAGACCTGGAGACTAAGAGGAGACCAAATAGAAGTATTTAAAATAGTGAACGGTTATGAGGATGTTGATAGGAATATGTTCTTCAAACTTAAAGAAGGCAGTAGAACCAGAGGACACAAAGCCGCATTAGTTAAGGAGCAGTGTAGGTTGGACATGAGAAAGTACTCTTTCTCACAGAGGGTGATAAATGAATGGAACAAACTGCCAAATGATTGTGTTAATGCTAGTAGTGTGAATATGTTTAAAAATAGAATTGACAGATATCTGATAAGGGCGGGCTACACATAGATGAGAAAATTGTTGGACTCTCCATAAGCCAATGGCTTCCTTGTCCACTTGCCATCTGGAACTTGTTGTTCGAGATGGCAATCTTGTTAAATCTTGTTAAATGGTCTCACTGCCAGTTCTGCAGAAGACGCAAGTATGTGTTTTGGAGAGCTGTAAGAAGGTCAAAGGAATTTCACCTCAAGACCAACGATAAGTTCAACTTGATGTGCATGTGTTTGACATTACAAGTATTCACCATTGCGAATAATTCTGAATGTTGGGACGTTTGACAGTAACCCGTTTTTAAATTAACCAGATAACGGTCAAAGTATATGTTTAAAACGTCGTTCAGTAAAACTCATTTGGGCGGTTTAAGATGATATACAGCTTAAATATATACAGCTTAAAGATATATAGCTTAACCTGCATAGTGCATAGTATGCTTTTATGATAAAATTTTCAAACTTAGTAACTTTAAAGTTGAATACACTTTACAAAATTTCTATTCTACGATTAAACACTGGAATCATTTTCTTCTCCATCTTCAGGTTCCATGTTTGGTGAAATTGGTGATCACATCCCTCCACACAAATGTGTCATTTGTCAGCTACTGGACATCACTGGCTGGTCTTTCAATAATAATAATAAAAGTATTTATATAGTGCCCGATCAATCGAGATTGCTCTCAGGCGCTTCACATACATGCAATCGTAACTTCTTAAAATATTATTAATTATATTAAAAATAAATATATTAATTACATAAAAATATATTAAAATATTACATTAATTATATTAAAAACAATGCAAATAATAAATATTATAAAATACTGTAAAAATAGTCCTACCATAAATAATATATAATGAAAAATTAAAACATATTTTTATACTAATAAAATAATAATAGATGCATATTATATGTTCACATCAGCATATCATAAAAAACTACTCTAAAAAGATGTTTTTAAAACTTTTTTTATACTGTGGCAGTGTCTTCTCTGTCCTCACTGAATCTGGCAAACGATTCGTGCCATTTCTTTAGGTTATTAATGCATTATATTCCTTGCCTGCCGCTAGCTTGATGCCTTTTCAGTTTTCATTCAAGATGGTTTTTTTTTCAATCTGACTGTTTCTCAAGATATGCCACAGAAATTGCAAATGTCTTCTTCTTATTGTGTCATAAATTGTCTTTGTTGTCCAGTTCTTTGCTGAATGTCTTTATGTGTTGTGTTTTGCTAAGACATGTTTTTTTTATTCTCCCGAGGAACCAAACTTATGTTGAGCGCTGCTAATCTTTCAGCCATCAGCTTTTTGTATGGTTTAACTTTTTGTATTGTTTAACTTTTTGTATTGTTTAACTTTTTGTATTGTTTAACTTGTTGTATTGTTTAATTTTTTGTATTGTTTACATTTTTGTATTATATAATAATGTAACATTATGCTGAAGAGATGTGTGGAATCAAAAAAAATTACTTTTAAAAATAAAATATGATGACACAATAACTCATGTTCATAACTGAAGACCCATAAGACTAATTATTTTGGTATTTTGTAATGCAAAATTGCAATTTGTGTAGTTAGACAAATTTATTGGTATAATGCCTTTCAAAAGATTCCTTTGAACAGCAAGCAAAATATCGTTTGAGAAACATTCACTCAACGAAATATGAACAATTATCTTTATTGTTCATGATTATGCTTAGTGATTTTGTTTTGTTGCACCTCTGAGCTCGGGTTCCTGAGGATATAGGCACCATAGAAGTTAATTCTTAATTATTATTATTTATTGCAAAAATTTATAGATAAAATAACGTTCTGCCTTCCTTTGGTATAGCACGAAAGATCAGCCATCAAGAAGAGCTCTGTTAGGATAGTTTGGGTGATGAAGACAAATCGAGGTCAGGACACATGCAAGGCGCCCTAGACAAATCCCATGTCCCAACCAGTTGACAGGGATATCCCAAACAGGAGCAACAAAAACGGGAATTGACAAGCTTCATCCTGCCTGAAGATAAATGAGGAACACCGATGCAAATTTATAATCTATTAATGTACAGTAGATTACATGCAAACATGCACCGCTGAAATTCAATCAACTACATGGAGCAAAAACGTCTTCTGTGCTTACATCGGTGAGGTTAATATATATGACATTCACCCAACATTGATTTAATTCAATATACTGTCACCACGGAAGAATTGAATTCAATATACTGTCACCACGGAAGAATTTAATTCAATATACTGTCACCATGGAAGAATTTAATTCAATATACTGTCACCACGGAAGAATTTAATTCAATATACTGTCACCACGGAAGAATTTAATTCAATATACTGTCACCACGGAAGAATTTAATTCAATATACTGTCACCATGGAAGAATTTAATTCAATATACTGTCACCATGGAAGAATTTAATTCAATATACTGTCACCACGGAAGAATTACGCAGCATCTTTTTCACTGTTCTTTGCATCCTACTGAGCCCGACAAAAGCCTTAATTCCACTACATCTCCATCTCTTCTGCTTTCCTGAATTAACATCAACTCCCGATTTTGGAAAATGCACGCACATGTCACAAGATGTCTATATTTTCTTTCAGGTAAAAACACGATTCACGGTTTTCAACAAGACATACATTTTGTGGTTGATGGCTTCATGTGTCAACACATCAAGACAAAATGATCGGACAAAAACATCAGCAATAAAAATCTTTGCACTCTCCTCACCGTCTTGTCCATAAACTATTTGCCGAGGTTGTTTTTTGATGATTTTGTTAGCACGTTCTTTTGTGAACGTTATGCCCAATGATGAGGCAAAGAACTTGCTGTATTGAAAGGTAACACAAACCGAAGGAATATATTCAGTGCAACAAGGAATGGCTGGCAGTTTGGGTATGTTTTTTTATTATAAAAAGGTAAAGATAAATTCTCATTATAGCACAGTATCCAGTCATTAATATTGCTCAAAATGCTTTCCACTTCACCGCTGTTCCAATGCCAACTTGAATTCTCTGAGAAGCATTTTTCACATATACACATGACAATATTACCTGTATGTCTACTACTGCCTGTAGCCTGGTACTCATTTATACAGCTAAGTGGACCAGGGCAATTTGGAGTGAACAAAATGCCCAAGGTTTGAAACAGCAGCAAGTGGATTTAAACACTGTCCTCTCGAGTGCGATTTTCTCACTAGTGTACGCACCACTCGGATTGTTTCTCAAACAGGGAACAGTATGTACACAACTTTATAAGTGCCCCTTACATGAATTATATTTAACGTCACCTCTCTCTCTCCTCTCTTCTTTCTCCTCTCTTCTCTCTCCTCTCTTCTCCCTCTCTCCCTCTCTCCTCTCTTCTCCCTCTCTCCCTCTCTCCTCTCAGCTCCCCCCTCTCTCTCTCTCCTCCCTCTCTCTCTCTCTCCTCCCTCTCTTTCTCTCTCTCTCCTCCCTCTCTCTCTCTCTCTCTCCTCCCTCTCTCTCTCTTCTCTCCTCCCTCTCTCTCTCTCCTCTCACCTCCCTCTCTCTCTCTCTTCTCTCTCCTCGCCCCTCTCTCTCTCTCCTCCCTCTCCTCCTCTCTCTCTCCTCACTCCTCCCTCTCTCTCTCTCCTCCCTCCTCCCTCTCTCTCTCTCTCTCTCTCTCTCTCTCTCTCTCTTCCCGTTAAATAAATAAATAGAGCAAGAACATCACATAAAAGTCTGATAGTTTTGATCACAAACGCATGTTATAGAATATAAGCTACACACATAATACTCCACATCCTGATCACCCAAATGTGTATTAAAGAATCACAATTTCTAAATATTGTTTACCTGGTTGTTATCTGTTGATAAATATCTACCTGGTTGTTATCTGTTGATGAATATAACCTGGTTATTCAGCAGGGGCCACCTAGTAGGCAGACCAGAGCAGCTGGATGGACCAGGTTACTTAGATAGCATTCGGAGTAGTTGTTTATCGACATTTATAAAAAATATTAGCTCATCCTCAGGGTTTACACTGTCACATTCATTATCACTGACGTCCGAGTAGCGATCGAAAATACTCCCGCTGTCAGTGTCCAATTTTTAATCCAGATTGGCTGCTAAGTTCGCCATCGTAGCTTTTGATAATCCATCACTAAAAACTGCGAAAATCTCTGTAAAATGATATTGAGCGATAATCAACAATTGCTGCTATTGAATAGCTAATTCATTCGCCATGACAACCATATATAACAAGTGGCTCCACGTACAGTAGTAGATAATTATGAAAAAAAGCGATTTAAATGGTGAACGTAGCCAATGCTGAAAATTCGGCCTGTCATACTGTAGCATTACACACCATAATACTCCACATCCTGCACCCAAATGGTATTAAAGAATCTTTCTAAATATTGTTTACCTGATCTGTTGAATTTGGTTGTTATCTGTTGATGAATATAACTGTTGCAGGGGCCACCTACAGACCAGAGCAGCTGGCGGATGTCCAGATATCCATTAAGCTCACTACCAAGCTTGTCTGTATAACAACCAAAGATGCAGCGATAAAACTGTTTCTGAGAACAGACAATGGTCACTTATATACAACCAGGGCGATACGACAACAACAGAACGCAGAACAAACAGTTGTTTTGTGCCACTTTCCACTATTAGAAGACAGCAAATTACAGTTATCTAAATGAAAGATGCAATCAGAAGGAATAACCACAATCTGATGTGTGGTTGACGCAGACAACGGATGATGCCACTACTTTTCAAAGGTGCAATTATTATGCGTCGCTGAAGGAGAGGAGACATCGACGATAGTCATCAGGTTTACTAAAAATTATGCGTGATGTTAGGGAATAGGAACATGTGACTGAGCTTGTCCCATGACCAAGGAATCTGGCTGTGAGATGTTAGGGAATAGGAACATTTGACTGAGCTTGTCCCATGACCAAGGAATCTGGCTGTGAGATGTTAGGGAATAGGAACATTTGACTGAGCTTGTCCCATGACCAAGGAGTCTGGCTGTGAGATGTTAGGGAATAGGAACATGTGACTGAGCTTGTCCCATGACCAAGGAGTCTGGCTGTGAGATGTTAGGGAATAGGAACATGTGACTGAGCTTGTCCCATGACCAAGGAATCTGGCTGTGAGATGTTAGGGAATAGGAACATGTGACTGAGCTTGTCCCATGACCAAGGAATCTGGCTGTGAGATGTTAGGGAATAGGAACATGTGACTGAGCTTGTCCCATGACCAAGGAATCTGGCTGTGAGATGTTAGGGAATAGGAACATTTGACTGAGCTTGTCCCATGACCAAGGAATGTGGATGTGAGATGTTAGGGAATAGGAACATGTGACTGAGCTTGTCCCATGACCAAGGAATCTGGCTGTGAGATGTTTGGGAATAGGAACACGTGACTGAGCTTGTCCCATGACCAAGGAATCTGGCTGTGAGATGTTAGGGAATAGGAACACGTGACTGAGCTTGTCCCATGACCAAGGAATCTGGCTGTGAGATGTTAGGGAATAGGAACACGTGACTGAGCTTGTCCCATGACCAAGGAATCTGGCTGTGAGATGGAATTAGGCAAACAATAACTGAACGCAAACAGTGGAAGCTATTCACCACCAACATTAATAAAAAAACACGAGCTACGATAAAATTTTGAAAAAGGATAAACACAACATGATAACAACAGTTTTTTATAACATGTATAATAAAAAGATATGATCTTACTTTAACTGATTAAAATCAAATTGATCTGTTGGAAAATCCTGTATGTATATCTTAATTGAAATATATTACTGACTGTTAACACTGTTATATTGACTATTCCTGAGAGCAAGTACCGGGTACCGCCATAAACTGATTTGAACAGGCAGGCAGATCAAGCCTATTTTCAATGTAATATGCCGTTTTGGTGTGGGGCAAATATTCAGTGCTGTGGTTGCCAAAAAACTCAAGGTGGTTTGCGGCCATCGAAGCTGCTGGCTTATCAAGAATGAACAATAGTTGATCTGTCTGCCTATTCAAATCAGTTTTTTACCACAGATACGCTCGGCTAGCAAAGCATACACTTATTGCACAGATTCCATAGCATGTTGCCAGATTGTGTTGGTCACTACAGCAAAGTCATTTACATCACGATTTAATCGTCCATGTATGACCGATATCTGCATAAGAACATATTAATTTTATCTCCCAATCGTTACGCAATAGAGTTCTCATCAATGTGTTGGCGCTGACCCAATAAGATATGCCCACGACTGATGAGGCAATGCATCATAGTCTGATAGGCAATGACAGTAAATGTAATAGTTCTTACAAGTTACGTACAGACCCTGATTGGTGCGATGTTTTGTTACTGCTGTTCTTCAAATGGATGACACACTCAGAGGCAGACCCCTATAATTGGGTAGAGCTTTAATGCATAAAGTCTTATCAATAATTTATCATGTTTATTGAAAGAAATGCTATCATTATAGTATAAACTACATCTTGAACCACAATTTTTTAAAGGTCCTTCACAATAAATTTTTTGCTTTTCTCATTTTATACAAATAAAAAAATCAAACCTATCTAGTAGGCCATACCCACTATGACTAGCTCATTTGAATGAAAATTTAATTTAGTCTTGATGAAATCATCAGACAAACTATTTAAATTATTTTGACCAGATCTAGTCAAAATTCAGCTGAAATAGGGCAAGAGTACTCATAAACCTATTTACACTTACAAAGCACCTGATGAAAGTCAATTCTTTTGATGATTTAAAAAAAAAATTTTTTTTTACACGAACCTAATTTGTGAAGGGCTCAAATCAATTGGGATTGAATGTAAATTTGTCCATTATCTGCTTAATTTGAGTGTTTCATTGCATGCTGAGCCACAATTTCAATATTTGCAAATAGCTAACATTTAACTTTAACTTAACTTTTAAAAGAGATTATGGTCAATTAAAACACATTATTTGGCCAGTTAAGATGTTAGAATATATACAGTTTATACTTTATAACAATATTTTACTTACAAATTATGAGACTTTGTACCATAAGAACCCACAAAGTTAACGTTCATTGCATAAAAAAAACTAAGACCAATACTTGACAAGAAATCTAGAGTGGCCGTTGTACTTTATTATGTACAGCTGTACCTGGATAATAGGGAATACCTTGTATTACTTTAAAATAAACTTATGTCAAGTGAGTCAAGTGGCCCATCTATCTGCTGAATATATGCCAAAATTATGTGACAGCTCCGAAACCATGTTTTGTGTTTTATCGCCTTAGTACAGTTGCTTTTTTCTTAATATTTTACCTAAATGTGTGCGTGAGTAAGTATCACAGTATGCCGGACATGTTCGGCAAATGTCATAAAAATCAGAAAAGGTCGAGGACGTTGCTGGTTGACTTTATATTTTATTCGGAATGACCCACATGTGGAGTTGATAACAAATGTTTTACCCCAAGTTTGATAACATCATATGGGCACATCAAAAAGTCAACACAATGCAACCACACAGAACGCCAAGATAAGTTGATTTATGAAGGCCCGCAACGAACTCCCAATCACTCTAACACCATCAGAAACTATAGGGCTCTCTCTATCGTATAAAAAATCTCAAGATGTATTTTTTTAAATGGCATTTCCACACTACATCCTGGGTGGTCGCTTGTTTTGATGATGACTTTAGAGCATACCTGTTTGTGTTTAAACGATTCTGGTTTGAGATTTGTTGGATCAAAAAAAGATCAATAAATCAAGATGATACATACTATATATATTCAGAGGCAGACAAAACATGATACAGAACGTATACATTTCAAACGCAAGCATTCAAACACAACCTAAAACACTGTGGTCGGCACAACCTTTTTCACAGATATCAGATATCACATCATTACATGATATCATCGATTCAGATATCGTATCATTATGCAACATAAAGGCCAACCAGGAATAATGATATATATCCATTTGTCATTCCAGTCACATCACATTAGGGATGCCATACACAACTGAGATAATGTGGTCACATTATAAATAGTGGCCAGATAATGATAGGCTGTCCTGTTTCGTGCACCCATTTAACTACTTCTCCCAAGAATCAATACATTTTCAGTGACTCATGGGTAAATATAGTGCTACTGCAAATAGGTACCTGTCATTGTTTATGGTAGGACAGCCCTGGATACCAAGCAGACATCAACAACTGCTTGGCCGCTATGTAATGTCTGCCTGCCAAGGATGGGGACAACTCACTTATTGATATGGGTATATTTTGCTAAATTCCTATCAAAGTTGTGTGGGGCGGTGCAGTTAGAATGCTAGACTCCCATTCCAGAGGACCGTCGTTTGGTTATCTTGCTGCTGTTTCGAAGCTTTGACAATTTTCTTCACTCCTGCACATGAACATCTGGCTATAGACAGTGGTGGATATACATGAATTATAATTTTTTGCACAGTAATTGCAGTGTGGCTTAATGCTTCTCAAAGAAGTCAAGTTTGTATTGGAATGAACAGGGTTGAAGTGCTTTGAACATTTCCAAAGACCAGATGCAGCGTTACATCTTACCTATACCATTAAATAAAGGAATATACATTTTCATCACACCTTCAATGTAACATTGTAATCATTGCAATCAGTTAGCAGCAAAATTTTATTCAACACCCTTGTGTAACACATCTTCAAGCAATTTACAATGTTAGCATCTACAAATCTCTACCAATTCATTACAAATATTCACCAATTCATTACACATCTCTACTAATTCTTTACAAATCTTTACTAATTCATTACAAATCTACCAATTCTTTACAAATCTTTATCAATTTATTACAAATCTGTACAAATTCATTACAAATATCTACCAATTCATTACAAATATCTACCAATTCATTATAAATATCTACCAATTCGTTAAGATGCAGACACCAAAGTGACACTTAAACAAGGCTCCAACGTAGACCTTTTATTGCACTTATCATTGGTGTTAACGCAATGGTAAGCTGTAGGTGTTACACTGCCCAGAAACAGAATGGCAGGGACCTGTGATTATTGATTGTGCTCCTTGACTTGACTAGGGCTCATTATAATATAACTGTTACCACATAAGTTTTATAATATAATTATGTCATCAGTTTGATATAAGTTGTACTCGTTATATCTAACTACATGTTTTACAGTATCTTGCCAGTGTCAATGCTGGGGTGTCAGTGCTGGGGTGTCAGTTCTGGGATGTTAGACAAGAGCCAAGGACCAGCTTCACCAGATTGATTAGAATTAAGTGTTAATTAATTACCCAGGGACAGTTGCCTCATGAGAAACATGTGGTGTTAGTTAGTTTGTTCAAACAAGAAGGGGAATGCCACCAGGTGGTAGCGCTGTGCCCACTAGGTGGCATGGCAGCTGGTGAATTCACTCTTATATATAAAAGGTCACTTTAGGTATTTCCTTATACAACACTGTATCTGATCATTGGAACCATTCAAAGCGCTTTACACTTCACCCCCTCGCAGACCTTTTCCTTTACATTTCACCCCTGGTAGACCTGTTCCTTTACACTTCACCCCCGATATACCTATTCCTTTACACATCACCCCCTGATATACCTATTCCTTTACACGTCAACCCCTGGTAGACCTGTTCCTTTACAGTTCATCCCTGGCAGACCTGTTCTTTTACACCTCACCCCCGGCAGACCTGTTCCTTTACACTTCACCCCCTGATATACCTATTCCTTTACACGTCAACCCCTGGTAGACCTGTTCCTTTACAAATCATACCTGGCAGACCTGTTCCTTTACACCTCATCCCTTGGTAAGCCTGTTCCTGTACAACTCACCCCCTGGTAGATCTGTTCCTTTACACTTCCCCCTGGCAAACCTGTTCACTCCAGCACAAACTCAGGTTTTCTGGGAAGCTTTCAGCCATGCTGCAATTACTGCACTAAGACTATTCACTAACACATATCCATCATAGTCTATAGCCAGGTACTCATTTATATAGCTAAGTAAACTATGCATATATATGCATGCATGCATTTGTGTGAGCATGCGTGTATGCAAAAATGCCAATTCCAATCTGAAATTGGTGTTTTGTTTTTAAAAGTAATTGGAATGGATGAAAATGTAATTGGCATTTTCAATTACTTTTCAATTACATCATGTAGCTTTTAATCTCAAATTATTCACTACAAATAATTAATAAAATATAATATATTGCGTAGATCATATTTGCTCGCCATTATGTACCATAATATGCAGAAATTAAATAAAGCTTAAATAAATAGACGTTATTTGTCTTAGTATGTCTGTGGTTGCCCTGTTCATACATCTTTACTTCGATACATTGAACTGATAATTGTAGTTTTGTAATTGGTATTTTTTAGGTGTAATTTGAATTAGTGGATTATTGGATCTTAAATTTACACAGTGTAATTGCCCCTAAATCTAAACATGTTGCTTACAAACATACTTGAGTACATTGACTATACATGGTCAGATATATATACCTACATATCCTGCATTTCATAAAGACATAATCATAAAATATATCGATCTAGATCAAGTATTGTACTAGGCCATTATGACAAAAATATCCATTCAATTGAGTAAATTCCTTTACTTATATATACTATACATAACCCTCAATGAATGTCTAATCAAGTGCGCGTTTGCACATACTACATGGAATAAACCATTAAAATTTTTTGTATAAAGATTCATTATTAATCACAATGATACGCATCAGATACCATGGTCATTTTTCAGGGCCAAATGTGACAATATACGAATGTTATCTGGCATCCGCTTTCAAATGACCAGTTGGCCGTGGGCCAGAATTATTCATGACATTTGGAAAACAATTCTGGAATTACCATTTATTGCCACAATCCTAAATCAACATAAATCGTACAATTATCTCCACATAAACTAACGTATAAATTATGTTGGTAGCATTGAGCAAATAAAGCAAACAGATAAACAAAGACACATGTGTAGACATTATAACGGTGACATGTGCATGACATTACAACAGTGACACAGTCCCCCAGGGATTTTATTACCAGACATTCGTGTCAGAGATTACAACTTAATCGCGTGAATCTCGCAATAAAATACGTCCATCTGTAGCTGAATGGAACTACGTAGATTAGTTTTTGCCAACCGGTAGCTAGTGTTAGTTTATGCGATGAGTTTGCTATGATTTCTGATACAAAGAAAGTAAGTGTTTTCAGCCCGGAGCCCGCCAGTAACAACATTGCTTACATCCTGCTCAACACAGAGCATATCATAGCAGACCTCTGAGGAAATATACAGCCACGGCTCTATCTTCATCCTCTGGATGAACATAATGAAATGACAGGATAAGACGGAGATGATCAATTACTTTGTAATACTACACGACACTTATTTTATTCTAAGTTAAGAAAAACGTACATATCCTTAGAAGGAAATGAGGTGTTCATTTACAAAACGAGTTACATTTGGTGCGTTTTGAGATCAATCGTGTTTTGTGTTGCACGTTATTATGCGATAGATAGGACAGCTGGCATTTCATCAGTCCACAGAGTGGCCTATAATAATAATATATATAATATATAACAAAACCACCAGGCCCTTAGCCAGAGACCCGTCTGCCCATCTTGAAGATGGGCAAATGTCTTACGACGACGGGTAAAATAAAAATAAAAGATGGATTTTTCTTTTTACTGTACAAGATGAGATTTTTTCACAATAAAATTGTTTGAACTGTGTTAGACTTAGTGATGGCTTTGTGCATGCGGTCGTGATTCGACGAATGTTGTTGGCGGCAGAATAGCGGATACCGCCAATCTATAAGACTATATATTTTGCCTTTTTCGTAAACGTGAATAAAATCAGCATTCCTGCGACTGTCCCTGAACAGTCCGAGTCCGCATCCTTTGTTACGTTGGTGGAGATCCATAATGTTGATGTGCCTGTCGCTAGTAGCCGAAAAGCTACTGTATTTTCACCCACTGCTGGCACTCCTCAGTGGTCAAGCACGATCGTGGTAGACTTCGAGTCTGATTCAGGCTCCGATTCACATACATAACCGGCATGTAGGCCCTACTGTCGGCAGCAGTTTCCTGGTTCCTCAACTCAAATGGCAGGCAAACCACAAACGATTAGGCTGTGCTCAGTCTAGTAAATTCATATTGTTTCTGTCCAAAATTAGGCAATACTGAATCTGGATGATTGCTGTTTTATCAAAGAAGTAATGTTTCAATGTATTACTTTCAAGACCAGTTGTATTACTGAGTGCTATATCTTCTATTTTTATTTGTTGTATTGCTTTACTTTTAGTGTCAAGCATTTGATTTCGTGTGTGATTTTAATCATATTAATTTTGTTTACACTAGACGTATTTGCAATGCATGTACTTAAAAGTCCTAAGATGCTTCAAACATTACTTCCATGTTTATTAATTTAAAATAAAGTTTCAAGTTACTTTTTCTTGAACCTTCATGTGTTGGTTCTTCTTCTATTAGTATTATTACTGTGCAGGTGAAATCGCCAACCTCGATGCACAGCTAGTAAGACTCAATTGGGCCAATAATGGTTAAACCAGATTTGGCCTGCCATTGAAAAAACCTAATTCGGCCAATAATGCCTGTCATTTGACATTTGCTCAACTTGTATTGGCCAACCAGTACAAAAGCCAAATGGGCCAATAATGGCTGTCATTATGTCAACCAGCATTGGCTTGCCAATTAAAAAATCAATTGGGTCAATAATGGCTGTCATAGATGCAATGGCTTCCACGGTAGCCATTTGCGCGTTCAAGGTTTTTTAGAATGTTCAAGACCGGCAAAATTTTATTTCTGGCTAAGGGCCTGAAAACCACTCTTAACTCAATTTGTTTATTTTGGCATTTAATGCATTTTGTAAATAAACGCTTCAAATACTGATCACGGTGAAAGAGAAAAGGAAGAACAGGAAATTATTGAAATTGTTATTAATTAGCAGTTCTATGAAGTACATCTGAATCCATGGTTACAAACATTTGTGACAAAATGGTCACTGGTTTCTAGGGATAAACACACATGGAAAGCATATGAGAGTACGGCAGGGTAGGTCAAGGATTGTTGTGACATTGGGGGTGGTCTCAAAAGTATATAAAACATGATTACAATGAAGACAAAATACCAAAGCATTTAGGGCTACTGGTAATACAAGTCAAAATGGAACAGGTTTCATAAAACAACATATCATTTTATTGTCTTAAATGTTCAAGTTTAGTTATTCTGTAGCGATCCTAATTTAGGGGGGACTTTTAAAAAAAATATCCCCACAGTTTCCTGCAGACTTTCCCCATGCCTACATTAGGGATGAATCTCCCTCTCCCTCACCAAGTTATCTGTCCTTGGTGAGCTGTCTACACAGGGAGAGCAACTGCAAATTTTTACTATCACCACCTTTACAGGGGTCAGACCACAGATACATTTCAACCATCATCACCTCTAAAGGGGTCAGACCACAGATACATTTTCACTATCATCACCTCTGAAGGGGTCGGGCTGCAGTTACACTTCTGAACATAGTGCATAAAAATGTGCAAATTAGCAGATGTCAGTGATTTATTTGCCAAGAAATAACTGCGGTCTGCACCCATAAACTGTCAATACTGAGATAGAACTGCGTGAAGAGAGATTTGGCAGGAGTGGGGGGGGAGAACGAAAGCGAAGGATGGGGGAGTGGAGGAGATGGTTGTTGGAGACGGCAGTGAAACATGACTAGTGAAATGGAACTAGTGAAAACAACGACGATCGGTATCGAATCCAGCCGCACACCGGACTTCAGGGATAAAGACGAGAACAAGAATAACCAAGCCTTCCGGTACAATCTTCCCCTCTGTTTTGCCACAAGCCTCACATGCATTCCTTCCAATCGCAAACTCTTCGACATTTTTGAACCCCTGATTTGCAAGATCACATATTCATTTTGTTGACTGAGCATTCCTTCTAAAAGCATCGTCGCCACAGAAAGGAAAAAAGATCGGCCACAGTAGAGAGTCGGCGTTGCGTGACCGAAGTGCGGGACAAGTTATGCGAGAAGATAATGGTAACTGAAAAAGTCAACAACCAGAATGACATTTATAGAACGAGCTTATTGTGCTTCAAGGTGTTGACCCACTTCCACGCAGTCATTATAATCGAATTTGCGCACAACAAAAGGAGGACACAGGTTTTAAATAACAACAACAAACAAAGCCAGTCAAGACGATAATCGGAAAATCTCCTTCCGATTTCTTTCCGATATCGATACCCAGTTTAAAATAACCTCTGTCTAATGACACCGCCACGAGAGGGTCGGTTTTCTGCGGTAAATAACATGATTGGCATTTAATTTAAGACCACAGCAGCCCATATAGGCCGGTATACGATGATGTATATGGCAATCTAAAGCATTGAATCACATTTAAACGCATGACCGCAGTGGGAGGTCTGAGTACTGGGAATAGCTGACATAATGATCTCAGATCTAAGACAGATCTTACAAGTCAGTCCTAATAGCAAACACTGCTACTTCACAGTGAATAAATGTGGACCTGCAACGTAGAGCTGTCTACCAAAAACTCTAAAGCATACATATTGTTGCTCTCCTCTTTATCCCTGAAGTCCGGGAGGAGGGGGGCTGGCAATTATACCGGTCATAACTGTTTTTCAATCTTCTGTCATTGATCCCGTTTCACTGCCGTCTCCACTCCCTATCCCTTGCTCTCATCCCCCTCCCCTCCCGCTCCTGCTGAATCTCTCGCAGTCCTCCCATCTCAGTCTCGGTCTACACTACTAAAATCTGCTTCAAACTCCCTCTTCAACTGATTCAGCTGATTGCGAATCAGGTTCGTTGATGTTCATATTTATAGTAGTGGAAGGCAGCATTAGTTGAGCCATTTTTCATTCTTTTTAATATCTAGGACACAATTATATTCAAAACTCAAAACTGTTTTTGCTCACATAAAGTATGATTAATAGTAGATTATTTTATACAAAGACAATATATCTTGTATGCATAGATAATTATATACAGCTTATTCAAATCGGGTTGGCAAGGTGGCTCAACTAACACTTGTAGTGTAAGTTAGGTAAATACTTTATTTGTAAACTTTCCATATTAATTATTAATTAATATACATTTATATGCCAATCGCAACCAGTATAGCTAACTGCTAATATGTTACCTTGTGGCTATCCGATGTCTGAATTTGCTCGGAAAATTCCTTGGGGTAAAGAACACTCATCTTCATTCTTCAACCACTTCTCAAATAACCATCACTTGGGCCTTGGGTGGTTCAACTAGCCCCATTTCGACAATTAAGCTTTTTTAATTAACTTCTCATTAATGCGCGAAGTGATGTAAATAATCTTCTTCCCTGTGCATAGTTAAACCATTTGTAAGTGCACAAACAATAAAGTCTGGTCACATGCGGTGAAAGTTTACATACCAGCAGGCATTAATCACAATCACAAAAAGTTTTGAAAAGCATCAAAAAACATACTTTTAACTCACATTTTCTGACCGTTGTGACAAATAGCACTTCAACCATGTTCAATCACTGGGTGGTACCAAGTAACTGTCACTGCTGTAGTTTCCTGGGAAACATGGGTGGTTCAACTAACCCAGTGGCTCAACTAACACTGCCTTCCCCTACATCAGTGCCTTCCCCTACATCAGTGCCTTCCCCCACATCAGTGCCTTCCCCTACATCAGTGCCTTCCCCTACATCAGTGCCTTCCCCTACATCAGTGCCTTCCCCCACATCAGTGCCTTCCCCTACATCAGTGCCTTCCCCTACATCAGTGCCTTCCCCCACATCAGTGCCTTCCCCCACATCAGTGCGTTCCCCCACATCAGTGCGTTCCCCCACATCAGTGCCTTCCCCTACATCAGTGCCTTCCCCTACATTGGCGCCTTCCCCTACATTGGTGCCTTCCCCTACATTAGTGCCTTCCCCTACATTAGTGCCTTCCCCTACATTAGTGCCTTCTCCTACATTAGTGCCTTCCCCTACATTAGTGCCTTCCCCTACATTGGTGCCTTCTCCTACATTAGTGCCTTCCCCTACATTAGTGCCTTCCCCTACATTGGTGCCTTCCCCTACATCAGTGCCTTCCCCTACATTGGTGCCTTCCCCTACATTGGTGCCTTCCCCTACATCGGTGCCTTCCCCTACATCAGTGCCTTCCCCTACATTGGTGCCTTCCCCTACATCAGTGCCTTCCCCTACATTAGTGCCTTCCCCTACATCAGTGCCTTCTCCTACATCAGTGCCTTCCCCTACATCAGTGCCTTCCCCTACATTGGTGCCTTCCCCTACATTAGTGCCTTCCCCTACATTAGTGCCTTCCCCTACATCAGTGCCTTCCCCTACATTAGTGCCTTCCCCTACATTAGTGCCTTCTCCTACATTAGTGCCTTCCCCTACATTAGTGCATTCCCCTACATTAGTGCCTTCCCTTATATGAACAGTTGATTTAATATGAGAGCAGACTTTCATCAAACGAATTGACTTTGATTGTTGCATCTGGTAATTTGTGAAAGTGTGAGTAGCTGCATGTCATAGTATAATAAAGCCTTACCACTTTTGCCCGTTTTTGCCAAATTCTGACTGGATCCGATAAAAAATAGTATAATACTTTGTCTGAAGATTTCAACAAAAACTAAATAAAAAAGTTGTACAAATGAGCTAGTTAGTTCTAGACATGTTCAGTTTTTTACAAAATGATTCTGAAACGAGATGAAAGAACTAATGGAATCGAGTAAGGGTCTCTAAAGTTCAAGGCTACTGTAAATACATTTATGAGAGGAGTGCATTTTTATTTTATTAGATTAAAAAGTGTTATTTGTAAAGTACACACAGAGATATTCGTGTTTTATTAGGCAATTTAATAGGCAACATAGTGTACTGTTGACATTTTAATTTGTCTCATTTTATTTATTCTACCCCCGGTACCAGATAATTCTATATTTTTTCTGACGATTTCATTCACACACAAACGGGCTGGTTCCAGTCATAGGGCTCATGATTGTAATAAAATAATATAAGTTATGAATCAGTTAGCATGTGGAGAACACCACATGTGGTAGCATAGTCGTTGGAACGTTGGGCTCTCATTGGAGAAAACCTGGGTTCAAATCCTCTTGCTGCCGTTTCGGAGCTTGGGGCAATTTCTTTCACTCTACGTTGAATCTGTTCACTCAACTGAATAAATGAGTACCTGGCTACAAATAGTGCTGGATATTGACCACATAGTCTTCACTCAGTAATTGCGGCATGGCTGAATGCTTCCTAGAGAAGTCGAAATGGCATAGGCATGAACAGGTCCATCAGGGGTGATGCTTAAAGTGCTTTCAGCGATCCTACAAACTGGAGACAGCGCTATATAAGAACGTACCTTTTTTATTTAGTATTACGTACGACATAAATAATGTCACATCACGTTGTCACGTGTGGATGTCCCACGTGTAGAGTCACTGCGTGCAGACACACAAATAACCCTCTTCACCCTCTACAATTTTTCTGTCCACTACACCTTGCAGTGGCGCTACATAATGAAGTGTTTGTTCGGTCATTAAGTGGCTCACGAATCATAACCGGTGTCTCATTATTACTCGTTATTACTTGTTATTACTTGTTATTACTTACTGTTGTCTTTGCATCCGTGCCTCTCACAAACATCTTCACTCATTGTTCCAGTGCAATGAAGCCACTCGAACGGTGCGCGCATTTGTTACTCGTTCACATGTGCATGCATGCGTGCACAAGTTTTTGTAGGCAACCATGACAGCGGTGTGTAATCAGCAAATATTTCTGGGAATTAAAAACAACTGGCATTGACCGTGGGCTTTCACCCCACACAAATAGAGGACATTACGCCCCATTTAATCTTATTCCTCTTCCTCCACTTCATCTCAGGCCTTTGTATTAGTCACAAACGTGAGACGAGTATTGTTGAGTTGCATTTGCATCCTTGGTTATAAAGGGTAAATGTACATCCTTAAATAGAATGGTAGCTGTTGGACCACACGCACCCCCTGGCAGACCTGTTCATTACAACGCCAACTCGACTTCTCTGGGAAGCATTCAGCCACACTGCAATTACTGCACGAATACTATTCGTTCACATATCCACCTCTGTCTACAGCCAGGTACTCATGTACACAGCGAGTTAACTGAGGAAACGCGGAGTGAACGAAATTGCCCAAGCGGCAGGAAGAGGATTCAAACCCAGGTTCTTTTGACTGAGAGTCGGATGTTCAAATCGCTGTGTCACCGCACCCCACTGATGGGATAGACATAGAGTCCACGACTCTGCAAGTCCATGACAGGTTACACATTTAAACCCTGTGTGGGGTCTTTTAATACCCCTGGCGTAGACACCAGGTAGAAGGGACCAACGGCTTTTAGTGTCTCTTCAAAAGTACACAGGCAGAGTGGGGTGAACGAAGTTGTCCAAGTTTCAAAACGGTGGCGGGTGGACTCAAATCGCGGTCCTCTCGATCGAAAGGCCGATGATCTAACCACAGAGCCACCTTGACAGTCCTGATCACAACACGTTTGATCCTATTTTCTCAACGAGGTACCAATGTCGGAATAACATTGGAAAAACTACGAGGCACCAACATGGGAATAGGCGATAAACGTCTATTTCCAGCCAACACCAATCACTGAATAAACACTGCACTTGTCTCGTCTGATCACAGATAATACACAGCATCCCTACGGACACGAAACGTTACCCAAAATAAGCTTAGAAAAACCATCGAGTTCACTGATTCCAGTGTTTTCCAAACTGCGTTGGCAAGATCCCTATTTTTTCCCACCAAATTCCTTCTGCAAGTGACATGTAGTGAAAAAAAGGGAAAAACAACAAAGAGTGAATCCCTTCATTTGTGATATTTATCATAGAACATTCGTGTCTCACGTCAGAAAACTAACAATCTGAAATATAAATTTTTATTAAGTCTTGGTTGATAAATCAGTGCTGCATTACTTGCTTGGATTTGTTGCTTATAAAACTTGCATACAACAAAATAATGGAAATTGCTGATTTCCTAAAATAGGGGAGACCAGAGCATATTTCAGGATTGCTGTTAGAATTGTTATCCGATCGAAACTTTAACTAGAACTAAACTAGAACTACCAAAGAAGAACAGCATTGGAAAAGTCATGAGCACACAAATCCTTAACAGATAGAAATAGCGAAAGTTTAACAAATTAATATTTTTCCTTTAAAATGGTGTAGTTTTTTACCTTTTCAACGTGACATGCTTTAAAGTACTGATGAACATACTTTATCTTGCAAAATAATTTGCATTAGCAGTTTTTTCTGCAGTATGTCTGCTACAAATTACGCGTGTTAAAAGTTAAAACTAGCCCCGTCTCCCCTACAGTAGAACCCCCCAAGCGACGGCCACCCTATCAGAATCTATCTTTTTGCCAGATCTGTATTACACTATTTCTTAGTCAATTTGTTGGCGTCTTTAGAGAGGTTCTAATTTACATACAACAATATGCAACAAACGAAGTCAATGGGATCTTCATTTTTCTAAATGATAAATCGATGTGTTTGCCTGCCAAAATTATTTTATATTATATTTATATTTATCAGGTAATTAATTCCTCTCTGCTTATGATAATAACACTAGACATTTATTTCAGACCAAAAAGTTAAATATATATAAATATGCAAACATGTTGTGCATTAAAATTTAAATGCATTAAATGTGCATATCGAGGAATGTCTTTCTAACATATAATGGGACAAATATTTCTGCAGTATTTTTTTAATATCTATCCCTGATCAACAGTGACAAATGACGCACACAATCCCAAAGTTTCGCAGCCGTCAACCCAACGTTCCCACAGATTACTCCTGATCACACACAGGGGAAGATATTGGGACAGACGTTCCCTGCCTGAGGCCTTCCCAGCTGAGTGTCCCGCCACGCGGGAGCCCCTGTCCCCTCCCATATGCCTGGACCGAATAAGGCTATGACATCTGGGATCCAGGCATGGGCGGAGATGGTAAATACTTCAGGCTTGAGAAGTAATTGAAGTGTAAACAACACGCCAAAACACTGAGTGACATAAGTGGCTTCTTCTCACAAATATTGGATTATTCTAAATAAAAACTGTTAATGGAAAGTAAATATAGAGACTGCTATGTTGTCGGTGTGCATTGAAAAAAATAATGTCTAAAAATAACTCAACTTTGCATGGCTAAATAACTTCTGGCTGACTACACACAGAACAGTGTGCACGAAACTATATATATATTTTTTTCTAACATTTGTTTTTATTTATATGTAATGAAAATAAATCGTTTATACCTTGACTTGTGTGTAAGCAGTCTAATTGGCCAGGAGGCTCACTTGATGCGATCCGTCGTGGAAACACCAACGTTTGCTTTTTCTTTGTTCATTCAGTGGCAATTCAGCCAGAGTTGGTTGGAAAACAAGAAAGTATTTTCTTTTATTAAAATACTCCCAAAACATTAGGACTGGCCCAATCAACCAGGGTTGTCAGAAACAAATGATGTATTTTATTTGGTCTTACTCCACATAAACTGTAATTCCCAATGTAAGAGCAACTTCATCGATAACAGTATTAATACCTTGTGCCTGTAAAACAGTTGAGAATGATTACTGTTTTCACCCAAAAGGTGGTGCCACTAGTACCACTGCCTAGGGTGAGGCTGAAGTCCCGAGTTCCCTCTTTATAGGCAGAATCATCTTAGGCTAGCAATCCCAGTTAGACCACAGGGAATACTAACTCAAATAAGAACAACAGTCTATTAGGCTGCCACCGTTCAGCAAGAATATGCAAACATGTAATTCACCTCAAATCATTCAACTTTTAATTTGAAACAATTGTGGTTAATTAAAATACATGTTGGCACGCGAGCTGTTAGAATATATAGTTTATACTATGTCAAATTGTTTCATGAGATTTCGAGAAAAAACATGATTGAACTTTTTACCTTTAAAGGGATGGTACAACGGTTTTCATTCATTAACTGATAAGGAGTTACTTGGGCATTTCATGTGATTAAAATGACCCAATTCTTTTATTATTCTTTATATAACAATTCATCTAAATTAACAATGTTATACTATTTTAATCATTACTGCTCTAGTATATAGAGCGTCAACATTTTGTAGGAATTTCACAGGCCAATAAATTATCAAAAATGTTTAAATGTTTACCTTTTAACGTTATATTTCACCATTTACTATTAGCTTGGTATGTCTTTTAAAGTTGTACAACTGTGTACAACTGTGTACAACAGCCTCTATATTCGTCATAAAACTGGCATATTATATTTCATCGCCAAATCGAGTAGTTTATAAAATGCAACAAAGATCACATATTTTGTATGGACGTTATTTTTAACCAACCGAGATATCATAAATATTAATAAATTAAGTTTTGCAACGTCCCATAAAAAAAAGTCATTAAGTTAACCAATGGAAACCGTTACACACTCCCGTCATGATATGCCCTGACATGGCACTCCTACCTGCTGTTTCCGTTGCTTCTGCACCGTTGCTTCTGTGTCGTTGCTTCAGCAGCCGCCGTTGTATAAAGTACACAGCCACTACAACAAGTAACTATCATTTCCATGGGTTTCTCTTCTGGCAACTCAGTCAAATAAATCCGCACATATTTTCACCGAGGAAACAATTGGAACCAACCAGCCCGTGAGGTCGGACCTGGCATTCACGACAAAAGGTTTGAAATGCCAATAACCAGCTGTAGAATAAAGGTGAGCATACAAATCGGTGGCAACAAATTAATTATTAATAATAAATGTCTATGTAGCGTAGTAAATGGTATACTTCTAAAAAAGACATGTAAAATAATAGTTAAATTACACATTCATCTATCTACCTCCAGTAAAAAAAACAGCTGAAAAGCTCTAACAATGTTCAAATAACTAAAATAAGTTATATAAAATATGTTCACGGTGGTATTGCAGGATAGTCAACAAACACTGGTCGGTGGAATTTAGCAACTGGGTCGGTGTACATGCAGTATTGTTAGTGATGACAGGCGATAAACTAGTTGACCTAGTATGACCTTGAACTGAACGCATCAATGAACTCGTAGCCAATGCAGAGTAAAATCCAACATTTGGGTAATCCATAAAATCCAACATTTGGGTAATCCAACATACCCAGCTGAAGGCCAGCCAAACGTCCACCTTATGGCCAAGGCTTTGTGTTTCATCTGTAATATGCCATTCTAAAATAATGTTTGCGGAGGACACCTTGATGGTTCTCCAGGCCCTAGTTTAGGAATGCCTGATGTAAGCTACTTCGTATGTATGGTTTTGTTTGTAGAAGCAAAATCCTTATATCTTCTCACTCACATAACAGACCATTGACGCAGGCAGGACCAGGGACCACATGAAACAGATCATGAACTATTGCAGATTTGCGAAAGATTTTGCGCCTGCTAAATGTGTCATTTGCAAGCAAATAACTACCAAGAAGGTTCTGAAGAACAGACGTCATGTCACATTAGTGTCAGCGAAAATATTCTGACACTATTCTCGCAGTAATCATGTAGTATGTGTCACTGATAGCGTCTCAGTCCGATACAAAATTGCACAACTGCCTCGCAATGACATTGCTTGTTCCCGCTCAGGTTTTTCTCATTAAAATCCAACGCTTTCAGCAGTGAACCCGCCAACGGAGGCAACATGGGATTTGTCTTATAAAACATTACAATTCTCAGACAAAGGCTTTAGGGAATAACGCGTCTGCCGCTGTGTCTTATACAGTGTCTCATCCTGACAGAAATAAGTTCTTCCAAGGGTTACATCGGCTTCGAATGTGTGAAATGTGTCAGCCTGCGAAATAGTTGAGTATGAGGCAACCAGTCATACAGGCTGATGTGCCTAGCAGGTTATAATTTCCTTACTTTCCTAGCCGCTAAGTTGTGGTGGTTACAGCGCCACCTAGCGAACACTGGGAGAGAGTATGCCTATGTTCTCATCTAGTAATTAGTTTTTATACCATTATTTAGTGCTTATCATTTGTCAGACTAAATCTTAAGTTGTCATGGATCACAATGTTATATAAAAAGTTTATTTATTAAAACTGTATTAAAAGTGCCAACTTACACTGTTGACTCATTCAACCCAGTCAATTAACAGTATAAATATTAGATGACCATTTTACAAATTCTACATTTAATACTGCTATAGAAATATCCCATATGCTGAAAGAAAACCAATAACTAGCTGGCTTTTTAACACAAATTCTGAACAAACACAATTAACACCAATATGGAACAAGTCACAAGGTGGAGCAAGTCACAAGGTGGAGCAAGTCACAAGGTGGAGCAAGTCACAAGGTGGAGCAAGTCACAAGGTGGAGCAAGTCGCAAGGTGGAACAAGTCACAAGATGGAGCAACTCACAAAAATGGAACAAGTCACGAAATGGAACAAGTCACAATGTGAATCACATTACAAAGGTGGAACAAGTCACAATGTGAAGCAAGTCACAATGTGGATCAAGTCACAAAGGTGGAGCAAGTCACAATGTGAAGCAAGTCACAATGTGGATCAAGTCACAAAGGTGGAGCAAGTCACAATGTGGATCAAATGAAAAGGAGTCACCGGTAGAAAGCCACTGTTTCTAGTGATAGAGGTATCTGCTCCATGAGTCACAACGGGTACTGACCCGTTATCCAGCAACATGTTTGAGGGTGTATCACATGTGCAGTATGATTATATGCATCAACAATAGCTGGCCTGAGTTGTGGGTCTAATCTCAAGGCAACGCCTAGCACAACCATTTGGAGAAAATTTAGAATAATCTCTGCCCAACAGTACATGTCACTGATGGGGGGGTGTACCCAAGGATGTATTTCCCCCACCCTGGATATCTTCACACCAACACCAAAGTTGTTTTTAGTCAACTAACCCTAAGGGGACATTCACACAAAAGCTTACTAATTCTCAGACCCCCCTCCCCCTATCCCCCTTCCCCCTCCCCCTTGGCCCCTTCCCCTCCCAGAATTAGTACTTTAAAATGTTTATTATTTTCCACATTGAAAAATGTATCAATGCAATAGAGCTATGACATGATGTATGTATACAGAACATACAATAGAGCTATGACATGATGTATGTATGCAGAACATACAATAGAGCTATGACATGATGTGTGTATACAGAACATACAATCGAGCTATGACATGATGTGTGTATACAGAACATACAATAGAGCTATGACATGATGTATGTATACAGAACATACAATAGAGCTATGACATGATGTATGCATGCAGAACATACAATAGAGCTATGACATGATGTGTGTATACAGAACATACAATAGAGCTATGACATGATGTATGTATACAGAACATACAATAGAGCTATGACATGATGTATGTATACAGAACATACAATAGAGCTATGGCATGATGTATGTATACAGAACATACAATAGAGCTATGACAAGATGTGTGTATACAGAACGTACAATAGAGCTATGACATGATGTATGTATACAGAACATACAATAGAGCTATGGCATGATGTGTGTATACAGAACATACAATAGAGCTATGACATGATGTGTGTATACAGAACATACAATAGAGCTATGACATGATGTGTGTATACAGAATGTACAATAGAGCTATGGCATGATGTGTGTATACAGAACATACAATAGAGCTATGACATGATGTATGTATACAGAACATACAATAGAGTTATGACATGATGTATGTATACAGAACATACAATAGAGCTATGACATCATGTGTGTATACAGAACATACAATAGAGCTATGGCATGATGTGTGTATACAGAACATACAATAGAGCTATGACATCATGTATGTATACAAAACATACAATAGAGCTATGACATGATGTGTGTATACAGAACATACAATAGAGCTATGACATCATGTATATATACAGAACATACAATAGAGCTATGACATGATGTATGTATACAGAACATACAATAGAGCTATGACATGATGTGTGTATACAGAACATACAATAGAGCTATGACATGATGTGTGTATACAGAACATACAATAGAGCTATGACATGATGTGTGTATACAGAACATACAATAGAGCTATGGCATGATGTGTGTATACAGAACATACAATAGAGCTATGACATGATGTATGTATACAGAACATACAATAGAGCTATGACATGATGTATGTATACAGAACATACAATAGAGCTATGACATGATGTATGTATACAGAACATACAATAAAAACCACCAGACAATGTTTACAAACATTTGCCTCCAATAATGATGCTAGTGTTGTGTTTCTCTAACAACTTCACAGCGTCATGTTGATAATTATTTTCCATGAAGTTGTCAATTTCCAAGATGTCGGACTGTCCTTCAGTGTCGCCGTGAACAGTTACACGATTTAAGACAACAGTAGTTCTGTAGCAGTTCACCACGTGGGGTAAAATTTCTCATGCGACCGACATTTAAAAAAATGACTCCCCCTAATGATACTTGTTAAATCATGATAAGACTTAATTAATATTAAGTTAATTAGCAGAGTGGAAATGTCTAATTAATTCAAAAAAGCTAACCGCAAACCACTGAAAAGAACAAAATAATAATTACATGGTGAAAGGCCGTCATTTAGGTGTTTATAACTAATAATTATTAAGTTGCCACGGTACCACAGAATGCATCTAAGTAACTATGTTGGTGTTTTACATTAACAGTGCTTGAATTTTGGGAACAATAATGTGATCATTAAGTAAAATAGTGCATATTGTGATTCATATACTGTGATATTATCATATATTGTTGCAATGTTGTCTGAGTAAAAAACTAACCTCAACTTTCATTTGCGCGTACACTAATGTTGTACCCTCGCCATGGCAACAACCGTAAACATTGCCAAGTGAATGGAACTAGAAACCACAAAGGACAATGCAACAACTCAGATCCATCTATATCTACAGCGTGTTTATTGTGAGCATTGTTTATCATAACTATTACTCATTCATTTTTTACTTTCTTCCCAAAGCCATTCTAGAAATAAACACATAATGATGGCAATTCAGCTAATGACTTTAATCATGTGATCAATGAAAGTGATTGTGACTTTCTAAAAAACTTTCTACCAGTACATCAAATGTTTACACTTGATGCGTGGACTTCCTTGCTGTCATGTTAAATCTTCTCAATATTTTCTATATAATGTTTTTACGTTTGATCCAACAAGAAAATCAGTTAACGTTGATCAAGACATTAAATTAATATAAAGGCATTAAATTATTTGGATTTTCTGTCTGGCAGTGATACCGTCTTACCATAATTAAACTAGAGTATAATGTATCCTGTTACCCCTCCTAGACGCTTTTGGGGCGTTCAACTTCCAGGGGGTCATCTACGACCTCAGGAAGGAGATGTTACACTGTTATTTGTTTTCAAAATTCACCCCATCTATCACTCTTCGTAGAATGACTCTTCATAAATCGTTTGCGTGTTTTTTACGATTGTTCCAAGTTATGAAAACCATCCCCTGCTGTCTTTGTTTATGCAGCGCCCTCTGGCACATAATATCGAACTGATCAGTGGGCAGTTTATGTAACTTGAAAAAATCATAGAAAACATGCATAACATGCGAAAAACTATACGTAATAACTACAAATTACCTTCTATGAACTACCAAGTTATCTCGTTGGTAGGATGGATAATTTTGTTAGTGGATATAACTATGCACATCCATCATAATACATCTTCCCCATCAAACATACAAGGTAATTTTGCCATTGAAGACTCATCTCAAGGTCATCACTGATCACTCCATATTAGTTTGACCACAGCCATGCACCCAGTCACTGATACCTGAGCTGTGAGCTGTGGTCATCTGCTGCCAGTTACCTGTCCACTACATTTTGTTCTGATGTGAGTTTTAAATAACAGGTGTGACACTTGAAACGACAGTGCAACAACCGACTGTCACATGACTTCATACCCATCATAGGACCACAGCTACCGGCTGGAAAGACAACCTCCCTGCTTAGGGAATATGGCAATGAGGGCATACTAAACAAGAGGAAACTATCTGGAGCAGTTACCCAAACACAGAATGGAATTTAAAGGATTTTGTTTACAAAATACAGGAATTTAATGGAAAGTATTAAGGGCTTTTTATGAATTTAATAAATTTGTTTAAACGATTGTTGAGTCTAATGCAGGTCTAACACGACTTGTTTCTACCTGAATTATTCCACGAGAGAAATACACTACCTAGTATGCAGACTCAACGTTTTAGCTAGTCAAATTTTCCCAAGACACAAAACCAGAACATTTTTTATTTGAAAGTACAAGTAATGTGCGAGTGTCACATAAACAGCAAGCTGGTGTTTATGCAAATCTGTAAAATGTTTATTATACTTTATTATGTACAGACACAATAAACATATTGCGCAGCGCATCAATGTTTTGTGGCCAGCACATTGCCTAATAATATCTATTCAGTTCACATATGAATCAACATTCATGTTTTGGTGTCAGGTGGTCCTAAAATGTTCATACAAATCAGCATTACAATAATTTGTTGATGTTGGCAATGGATGGCCCAAGATATCCAGATTATAACCAAAAGCAGGGCATAATGAACGTGTACGACCGAGCTGAAGACAATGTCCCAGACGTATCACAATAGAGCGACAAACGTAGAGAGACAACGCAATCATCCAGGACACCAGGAGCAAGGATCATCAGTGCTTAGAACAATGAACCTTACAGAGCAGAAAACCGTCTGCCGTTCTGAGTTGTCTGGTAAACTCTGTTAGTTGTGGTGTAATTTCAACGACGAAACAAAAACATTTCTCTCTCCTCTCACTCGTCTGCACCGCTCTGTGGCACCAGCAAACATCAGAATATGAAGAGCACTTTTGTTGTCTCGCACGGGGAGGTCAAATTACCTCACTTTTTACACCAGGGTAAAAGAAGACTTCTCAAACAACCATTCCATCTGTGTCAAGAATGCCTAGTTAGTCTATTCCTATTTTCTAGTTTCTTGTCAGTTGCACTGTTTGAAAGCTGTACACTCGCCACACAGACAAGTCTCAATGTGCACGCAAACCACATGGATTAAATTTCAGCTCAGATGAATGACTGTGAATACCAATAATCCAGATGTTACCTGTTGAACAGATGTACAATGCATAATGAAGATCTTATCCGACAGATGGAACAACTGAAAAGTAAACAACAAAAATCACACAGCCGAGTCCTCATTCACTAAAACAGATAGCGCACAGAAGGGAGATGTTTGATTTTTCACAAAATTATTCTGAATTGAGATGAGCGGAAAAAATCAAACCGAGGAGGAACCTCAACACAAACTAATCGGAGGCTGGTTCACTAGTACGCAGGCCCATCACCTATTCTTGCTTTATGGCTTGTCTTTTAGGCAGATCTCAACTGTATGGATGAGAGACCCATTTGGTCAAACTGCAGACACTGCCACAAGCCTGCTATACATCTTAACCTTTTTTTTTTACAAAAATACCCTTGAATACCAATAAATTTTAATGCAAATGCCTTCATTTACTGACCACATAACTTGTCGACAAATGTCCAGCCAGGTAACCTTTTAAACCCTGGCTTACATCTGATTATAGTGAACATGGTAAATTTTATGTAATGTTTTCTTACACTGTAATTCATCCTGAATCTGTCCATGTCAAGTTGCCCTGTCACTACAATTTCCTGAATCATGTCCACGGAGGCACTTCAAGGTAAAGATACATGACCTCTAAGACTTCCTCGTCCTGGTGCAACAAGGTCGCCACACTAAGGACGAATCATAACAACATTAAATCACACCTCAATGTCACAGCAATTCCTGGCATGAGAACGATACCAGTGCTCCAAGGTCACAATGCTTTTTTTCAGCATCCAGTCTCATCAGTTGGGTGTCTCAACAGCACCCAGTATAAATGCATGCACTGATACAGAGCCAGATGGACTGTACAATGTTTATCATTAGCTAATTGATATGTGGGGGTTTCATAAACATTAGAATTCCCTATTTCAATTATTTTTCTTCTTAAAGTTCATATAAATTAACAATGTTGTACTTAATGTTTGACTCTTTATTGCTGTAGTAAAATTATTTCCCCGTTACAAATTGTATAAAAGAGAAACTGGTCAGACAAATAATACAACTGATGAAAAACATAACATTTCACCTTCATATGTTACATCTACTGGTCCGCCTTTTATTGTCGTACAGCAATATGTCATAAAACTAGCATTATCATCACCAAATTGTTGCCAAATTCTTAACTAACAATGTTATAATTCATATTTTACCCTTTATTGCTGTAGCATAATTATCTTCCCCATCAGAAATTATATATCATTGCCAAATCATGTGTTTATTCAAATAATTAATTAAGATATGAAAGATCACAAGAGTGACATGTTTTGAATGTATATTATTTCTAGACAACCAAGATGTTACAACCACTAGTATATTCAGTGTTGCAATGTCCTAACCCCAGTGGTAATGTCCCAGCCTTTCAGTTATGTAATGACAATCATTGCACATTCCCTATAAATCACATTTCAATGTCACACTGCTATTCCTGGCACGAGAACGGAGGCAGTGCATCAACGTCGCTGACTTTTTCTCAATATCCAGACATCCAATTGGTCGATGCAACCAGGATCAATGCATGCACTGATACGGAGTTAAACAGCACAATAATTCTGATTGGTTAACTGATACGCGATTCATGCAGTTAAAACTCCCCAGTTCTCTTTTTTTCAACGTCAACGTTCTTCATATTTTACTCTTTATTGCAGTAGTATAATTATCTTCCCCATCAAAAATTGTATATCATTGCTAAATTATATGTTTACTAAAATAATTAATTAAGACATGAAAGATAACATGTTTTGCATGGATATTATTTCTAAATAACCAAGATGTTACAACCACAACTAAATTCAGTGTTGCAATGTCCTAACCCCAGTGGTAATGTCCCAGCCATTCGGTTAGGTAATGATAATTGTTGCATATTCCCTTTAAATCGCATTTCAATGTCACATTGCTATTTCTGGCACGAGAATGGAGCCCGTGCTTCAAGGTCCGACTTTTTTTCAGTATCGAGACGTCTGATTGTTCGATGCCTCCACACCACCGAGATCAATGCGCACACAGATACAGAATTAAATTCGTCGCTCACAGAAAAGTGTAATCCTGAGCGAGAAAATTGAGTCTGTGCCTCAGTGACTACAGTGGCTGGCACTGCATGGTAAGTTGCGTGAAAATAGCAGCTGGCTCTGGACAACTTAATATGGCACCTGTGGCCCGAGGACCACAGCATTTGGACATAAAGAATGCCAGTGATAGGCCACTGACCGAAGGAGTCCGCGTACCCAGGCCCCGGAATCCACTTCTAGGAACCGCAGACAAAAGCCGCTGTCATTAATTTGCTGGGATGAACGCCATAGCGTAATAGATCTCCATAGCCCGTCTGACATTAATGTTAAAGGGAATAAAAGCACCAATTGCTTGAAATCATGTTATATTACATCTTGTTGTATATTTCCATTTCCACAACACAAAAAATTAATTAGAATTCAATTAATCAATAATTCCAAATATAACTCTGTTCTACCGGCCTGCCTTGATTAAGCATATTTTTCCCGTGATTATTGGCAAGCTTCGACGTGACATCCCTGATTACAAGGAAGTAGTACGAGACTGGGACTTTCCATTCATTCACCATACTGTTGACAGCGATAGCGATTGTTTTAGAGCAAGCGTCAGAACGATTTATTATGCGGCATTCGATTGTGATGCAAACAGTAATAAGAATAGAGTAACATGTAGTTGGTTTAAGGTCCTACGGAGCCAAATTTCTTTTAAAAAGCAAACTTCAAGCTGACAAAGCACAGCCGGCTTTGCTCGCTTCGAGAAAACTTGTTTCAACTGCAATCCGGACTAGGGAAGATAGCCCTCGGTTATCCTGGTGCTAAAACCTCTTTGATAGAGAATGTTGTGCTGACATTATTCCCAGTAGTTTAGCTATGTTGAGCATGGATACAGGTGATGTTAGCCCACAGTGAATTCGGACAGCATTCTTTGGAGACTTCAGCCCGCAACTTTGTTGACTTCAGCCTCAGAACACAATGGACATAGTGATCTTAGCCCTAACGATTGCACACTGAGAACATGAATCTTAATGTGTGTCTTATTGTGAATAAATCGCATATTCTCTCATTTATTAATTGATTTAGTTCCACATTAACCAGAAACTGTTACTTTGTAACTGCTTTTATAGCTTTTGCTTCCTTTGCGCATAAAATAAGCGCTATATTTTACCATTTTAATACGCAGTCAACATGATGATTATTAGAACTTGAACATCATATAAAATATTATACCAAAAATTATAATATTATATACAGTTTAATAACTTAAATAAATTAAATGTACTCAATTATATCAAATACAGAGCAATGACAACGATAAGCGATTATTGTATTGTGAATACAATTATTGTATTGTGAATACAATTATTGTATTGTGAATACAACAGAGCCACCTGCATACGGTCTTTGATCTATACAGTGTTTTTCGTCAGATCATTTTGAATGTGAAGCATGGTCTTTTATTCACACCTGCTTACTGTACGAAACAGACAAAGCAGTGTACTTCAACAGTATCTAGTTAAACTTGGCATCCCTTTGATGACAAGTACAGGAATAACAAACCTTTAAAGTGAAGGCAAATCCATTACTAGCTAGGACTGAGATCTTGCTTGTCACCTCAGTCACCGAAATCACAAAGCCGAAATAACATCGGCTGAATTCACCTCCCATTCACGTCATTACAAAGTGACTGGATTCAAGCACATGGCAGCTGGCTGAATTCACTACCACCCATCAGCGCTACTCCTGCTATTGCGATGTTTACTTTCTGACCTAACCATGAAAACGACCACCTACAGTCGCCAAACTTCTCCTGATATATTTACAATACATATACACATGTCACGTGGTCAAATATTACTCTTACTACCATGTAACGATAACAAATAAAAAAAAGCAAAAACCAGCTATATCTTCTACACCTAGCTCGACGAAGCAGGGATGTTTTAATAAACTACCATTTTTTATTTTATATGATTCAACTTCAATAAATTTGTTTCTATATTGCATGCAACTATATTCTATAACCAATTATGAACTGTACAGGTTTTGCACTGTATGAAAAGCCAAGAATAATGAGATTAGTTTTTAAATATTTACGTTGATCTATTGTATTTAGAATTTTAACTCACAATGATTATAAAATTCAACAAGATATATTAATTCAGCATAATATACATGTCACATTGCTATATGACAGTGGGGAATAAAAAATAATAAGTTCCAATATGTAAAAAACACATATAAAACAATAATTTGATGTCACCATTATTTTTTTCATAATCATCAAATTGGAAAAAAATTCTGCAGATTTAAATATACACTTTAAAAGACACATAGTATGGAAGACATTGAGACAATCTTTCCACTTACTTTTGGCATTGTCCAGTCAAAAATAATGTCCAATGATTTCATAAAAATCTGTAACACATTTACACAAACATAGCATGTTGTAGTGGACTAGATAGCATTGATTTTTTTTCATGAAGTTATTCTGAAATGAGACAACAAATATTGAGGCCCGAGTTGCTAACATACCTAACCCAGGTGAACTTTCACATAGCTAACCCAGGTGAACTTTCACATAGCTATCATAGCTTTGTGATCCACAGTGATGTTGCGTAGTCATCAATTGAGAAATTGTTTCTTAGACATACAAATTAATCATCTGTGCTCAAACCTTTAAAGCATTCCTGGATCATTTGTCAGAATCACATCACTAAAAAATGTGGTATGTACACGAGACAGATAAAAAGGATGAATAGTTAACAGGTTTGATGTAGTCTTAACAGTGCTTCGACTGTTCACATGTCAGAAGGAGACTATTCTAATTTTTGCTATGACAACAAAATAAAAAAACATTGGCGTTTTGCTAATGGGAAGTGTCTCCCGGGCATCAAACACCTTTAAACCAAATCTACACCGGATGCAATTGATCAGTTGTGTTCTTATTTAAACAACCATTATTTTTACCTTAGAATTAATATAAATTTTAATAAGTGCATAGTTCCGTGATAAACAAATTCATATAGCTCAATAGATGACACATTAATGTGCTGAAGATATTGTTTTATTAATAACAAAATAACAATATTAAAAAATTTTCTTTGTCAGTAAATCTCACAAAGTCATATAAATCTCATATCTAATAATAATTACTGCCTCATTACTCCAAATAAATTGCTGTGTCCTCCAATACAAGCATGTGTACTACGGGTAAACAATATTTCTTGGAATATACATTACAATATATTACTACAACAAATATGACAATTTAGTATTTCACATTTTTCTTTTTTCTTTCTTAGAAAGAACATACACAGATGAAAGGAGGAACTCCCAGCAAGAGTTCTCAATCCCTGGTCGTACATCACCCCAGTTGTTTATCCTACTCCAGTCCTGGCCTCACGGGTCAAACTCACAGACACATTAATAAACCAAGACCAGAACACACAGTCTAAACACACCTGATAAACATGGATTAGCCATCCATTTGTCATAATTACTAGGCAATTGCTACTTCATATCTGCGTTATTAAATCTCCCAATTGCCTGCAATGGTTCTTCAAAGCACCCATGAGTGATTAATCACGCCAGAACACTATATAATTATATATATATTATATACCACAAATGAATTATGTTTCTGTTCTTCTTTTACATATGAATATCTCATTGATCTGTTACATGGAAAAAACGTATTTATATCTTACTGTCATCGTATTTTATTGTTAGTTTATTAGTAGAGCAATCTATGCTTTGTTGAGTGGAGCAATTAATGCTTTACACATGGCCAGTTTTAAATAACTTATTTGACTTCATTGTAGTTTTGCTTCATTACACTTCTCGTAAGTAGGATACCATACGCTTGTAATGACTTGTATAGCTGTATACATTATACAGGTACTTTTTTTATCAAATATTTTATTGTGTAAGCATGATTTTATATTGGCTGTGATTTGTAAATCCTGTATATGCGCTCGTGTGAACAGAATTACTATAAAGTTATTCCACTTCTAATAATCATAACACAAAATATACAAACATACAATAAAAGTTATAACTATAAAGTTAGAGTTTTACATTTAATCACATACATTCCATTCTAGGACGAGATTAATCGATAAGCATATTTTGACATGTTGGAACATGATTTGGCACAATTTATGCCATCATTTGCCAAAAATACCTCTGGCATATTAAATGTGCTTAGACTCACCTTGTCTCAGAATAAAGTAGACATGTTTTAAAGCTATGGTATTTGAAACTGAAGGTCATTTGACCTAACAGTGATTAGCTAAATAAAATGATTGCACTGCCGGCTGGTTAAACTCTTTTATCTATCTGCCACAAGGTATGATTTTGGCAATGCTTCAAGCACATTGCAAAAATCAAGATTTTTTCGTAACTATCAACCAATAAGATACATCGCTGAAACGGACTTGTATATAGCTAATTCAACATGAATGACTATTCGGAATATCTTCACATTTTGTGGAAACGTTAATCATTTCAGAAGCTAATAAGACACGAGATTGTCCTATTTCCTTCACCTACATAATCTAAAAATACGTACAAGTAACAAATTGATTCTGACAGAAGCTGAGAGATTAGCTGAAACTCGGCTGCTGTGTGTGCTGCCTACGTGTGCTGGCTACCAAGTGACAGGCATCTCAGTCAGTAAGGCTATTAGAAATTTTTAAGAATGGCGTTAATGATTTCTTAAAACAGTCATCACGCACTCCCATGCATGCACGCACGCACGCACGCACGCACGCACGCACGCACGCACGCACGCACGCACGCACACAATAAAAATATAGCTCAACTTCAAGAAAACAAAATAAAATGTTTTTTGTGACCATTATAACAAAAATATTTACAATTTCTTCCAGCATTAAAATGTATTATGTATGTATTTGTTTTAACTTGAAGTTGGAAGACCAGGCAAACAAACATTCAAGTTTTCCACAAGTTCGACTTAAAGAGAACGTACAATGATTGTGATGGCCTTAGGCACCAACTAGGGTATGAAGACCAAAAGTAAAGTTTTTATTATGCACTTACTTGATGGTGTTTTATAATTAAAATGGTCAAATTCATATTACATAAACAGTGTTGTACTTTATGTTTTAATCTTTCAGAAAGTTGAACTGTATTTATTTAGTTTCCATCAAAATTAATTCACATGGACACCTTATATATCTAAAAATGTTACACTTGCTCTAATGTTACGACAATCTTCTAAACTACCTCATTAAGCAGCGATGTATAACTGTAGCACAGACAACCTTCGCATTTTTTGAGACAGTCCCTAAATACAGGTCCAATTAACGAGAGCCAAATGGAACAGGATTTTATTTTTGGATGCAACTCAATCTGATAGCTGACTGAGTAACTTATTAGAAATAACTTCTGCATGTAATCAGACATCATCACATACCACAGGACTTTGACCCTTTGAGAGGGACGCACCACCTAATAACACTGACCACTGCACCTGGGTTACATTTTTCAGGGACATGGCAAAGTCACCTGTATTTGCTGTAAGACCTCAAGGATTATGGCTTTGTCTTCCTCGTAATGACTGGCTCTTTTGTATAACTCACATTTTTACAACTCATTACCCTTTAATTATCAGCTTTTTAACACGTTTTTTAAACTCGTAAATACAAAATTTCAGGTGAGAACAATTTATTGTGCAACCAAAACAACATATATTTTACATATTTATAGAAAACGAGAAATAAAAGTTCAAACCCATCTTTATGCCAATGTCATTGTGACAAAAATATATTATTACAAGACATTTGAAACATATATTTTAACTCCACACTTTTGTGTTTACTGCACTCCGGTTAGGTACTTGCCAAGCACCATATGCCAGCTGAACTTTAATTGATTTAAAAATTACGTTTTCACCAGTATTGATAAACTATGATCAAAAGAAAATGTTAATTTATGTGACTGCCTCTGGTCATGCAGCCAGTCTACATTTGATGGCAAAACACACATGGTTACGAAGTTTAATGAGTTCCTGCGCTGTTGCTTAGCTATATCTTAAATCATAATACTATACCAATTGTTAATAACATATTGGCACATTTGTCACAGAACCCTGTTCAACATAACATATGTTTTTTGCCTTTATTCAGTAGTTCATTTCATGAGATAATGCTATCTTTCATTCACGCATCTCACTATTAGTTGTAGGATCACAAACAATGCACTCATTCACATTTTCAGGTTAGGGGTTAAGGCACCTTTGAATCCCATTTTTTATAGTGAACCTGTTTTTTTAGACCCATGGGGTCCTGCGACCATGTTTTTACTCTAGGGCAAATACTGAATTTATCTTTGCTACTGTAAGATAAGTTGATATTGAACCAACAATGTCATGTCAGTTGACAATGTTACAGTGTTAGTGCATACATTTGAAAAAACAGCAACAAAATAAAAACAGCCCCTGTTGAATATTTAAAATGATATATTCCTTCCCCACTTAACAAGCAGACAGGCAGCAGACAGGCAGGCTTGTCTTGCATGCAATTCTTGTTGTATTGTTTGTTGTATACACACCCATTTATCTTCCAAATGTTTCATTCTTGCTTAACATGTACTGTAAATAAAAAGAAGAATTAAACTAAAATTGTACACAAATTCAGCCAACAGTTTATAGACAGAAGCATAATATATAGTACTAATATATATAGTACTAATATATATATAGTACTTATTAGTACTATATATCTGTGGCAGAAGCTACAGGCATCTGCCAATGTTGGGGTGCTGCAGTGGCGCCATCTTGTGAATCACACTGAACTATTGACGACATGAACAGCATCTTCATAAGATAGTGGCACCACCTTTTGATCAGTCAGTGAGTTATTACACTAAATTGCTTGTGAATTCCAGCCAAATATGCAGCGTAGCATGCCGCTTTATTCCTTAGTGATAACTCTAACACAATATATTATCATACAGGCATACCCATTACATGCATGCATACAGACTGCATAGAAAACAGAATATATTCTAATATGTTTATGTTTAAATGGCAAGTAACTATTTTTATAGCATATATCGAAGAATCTTGGAAGGATACATTAGTTTGACTAGAAATCAACACTGTATGTGACACTAATGCTAACCGAAACTATTTGAAAACTGAGTGGTTCCAGTTTAGATTTAATAAAGTAAACGGGCTATATTTGAATTGTAGCAGTAAAAGTAGAACTTAAACATAAACTCTTGTTTTGTGGACAACAACTGTCATTGTGTCTGTGTCTGTGCTTTGATGTCCTTCCAGTGTTGATAACAGCTATGGCTGCCCATGTTACTATAACATACATCTTGAACAGGTAATTTAACAAATTACCATGACATTTTTCTGATTCAACCCCATGCCATGTATTTGCCTGTGGTTAAGACACATGATGCATTGAAGGAGCCACTTCCAGGGCCGTTGTGGAGGCAGGTGGTCAGCCCATTGTGCAGGAATGTCGGAATATCGGTAAATACGTACACAACAAATGTTTAATTGCATTCAACTGGTCATATCGAAAGCAAAACACATTTTGACTTCGTTCAACAAACAAGATTTAAACAAATTTACAAGATTGTCACCCAAAGCAGATACGCCAGATGGCTAGTGGACAAGGAAGTAGACAAGCAAGTAGACAAGCTAGTAGACAAGGAAGTAGACAAGCAAGTAGACAAGCAAGTAGACAAGGAAGCCATTGGCTTATTGAGAGTCCAACAATTCTTCATCTATGTGTAACCTGCCTTTCTGAGATATTTGTCAATTTTGTTTTTTAAATATATTCAAGCTGCTAGCATTTACACATCATTTGCACATGTGCTAGCATTTACACATCATTTGCAAAGAAACAGTAGGTGTTTTAATTACACTAAGCTACACACCGTGATCACATGGGAAACATATTCTAATTCAACTAATCACATGGAAAATTGAACATATTCTAATTATATTCAACTAATCACACGGAAAACAGAACATGTTCTAATTACATTCAACTAATCACAAGGACATTGGAACATATTATAACTGCATTCAACTAATTTAATATTATTTTTTATTTTAATTTACTGTCCATAAATCTGCTTTTAAATATCCATTAATATTAAAATAACATATATATATAAGTTTTATTTAAAGCATAATGATGAATAATTAATTTAAATAAATGGAAATTATAAACAAGGTGGCGCCAATGATAGCGACCAGGCCTGGTGTTAGTAAGAGTCTCTCAGACCAATGATTACTTTTAGAATTTTTTATTTGAAATAGTCCTACTTTATATTGCATACATTACATACAAAATATACATATGTTTTGTTTTATATAATTAAACTGTCATGGTATTGTATGTATGTATCTATTTATGTATATGATTTTAATTTGCTATTGTTTCGTTATGGGTCTAAGTAAAGTACTACTTTCCTTCATCACATGGAAAATGGAACATGCTCTAATTTAGAATAACCATCATACTCTAAACTAGTCACAAACATTAATCGTATGAAAACAGAATATTTCCATGAAGTGTTGTAGCAATAAATATTTCCAGCAACTTTAACCAAATAAAAAATTGCTTACATAAGCATTATGCTTCTGTAAATTAATGTCAAAATAAAAATAATAAAAATACAACATTTAATCATAATGCAATATGCAAAATGCAATTATAAAAATCATAGTCACGCTGATGTGAGAAAAAACTGTTTATGTAAAAAAATCTATAAACAATGATTTAATATTAATAACAGCTTGAAAAAAACACATCAAAACTGGTTTAATAAATTAGTCAAATTACTATTTAATTATTGCATTGTGCACTTATTACAAGAATAGCAGGCTGTCGAGATGGGAAATTAAAACCAGAACATTTTGTTTGTCAATACCCTCATGGGAAACTGTTTATTTCATTAAATTAATTCCATTAGAAACACCATACAAAAACCGCTGCAGTAAATTAGTCAAATTATCGTTTAATCATCACATAATGCACTTGTTGTAGCCACAAGATTGCCTGATTGTTGATGTCAGAAATAAAATCCAGATGTTTACGTACCCCAAGAACCATAAAACTGTTTAACATGCTAGTAGCCTTGAAAACGACATATGGTCAAATTACCATTTAATTATCATGGGAAGTGCTGTCAGGAAATAGGGTCATGTTAAGGTCAAGAGTTCAAAACACCAGATTTCACATGTCAGGACTGTGAAACTGTCTAATGTGCTAACATCCTTGGAATTTGGAGACAACATGTGAAAATTGCTGGAGCGAATCTGTCAAATTGTCATTTAATAATCACTTAGATGCTAAGGGATCATGCTAAGGGGTAATTGCAAAGTAAAAAATCACAGGGTTTAGCATTGTTTCAGACCACCACTGCCCCTCCAATACCTGGTGTGGGATCATACGTATACTGTCAATCAAAAAGCACTATTATTGGCTAACAGATTCCAGATAATTGACTAGCGCACACTGGCGACTGGGTGTTGAGTTAGTGGCCCGGGTGCGCAAAGACTGCTTTTCGGGTTTTATTGAGTCAGCGACTGGGAGTTGTAGTCACAGTTTCCATGCGCAGTGACGACTTGACTGTTTGCGACAGTTGCATTGAGCAAAAACACCAAACCATTGTATGCGAGTGACGCCATGCATTCATTGTTCAGCCTTTGTTGCGAGTAGTGTGCTTAATTGACTTACAACTGATCAGTCGTGCGATGTACACAGGTCCACAACTCAACCCAGCTCGATATGCGTGTTGATTTCACTGTCACAACAGTTGCTGAACCATTTCGAAAACTGAATCGTGGCAACTAATTTTGTATCACGTATTTCGAAAAATGAATCGCGGTAACTAATTTTGTATCATGTATTTTGAAAACTGAATCGCGGCAACTAATTTTGTATCATGTGCACCGGTCTGTGACAAGACGTGTCGCAGAATCGGTAAATGTACGCTGGTCAGCAAGTCAACCAAAAATCAGTCACAGCAACGAGCCAATAACAGCGCAGCATTTTCTGATATGATCGCTTCTATACTAAACTCGCTGGATGAAGATTGAGAGGCTACATTTATAGATAAGTGGCAGAAGAGGCCGGTTCTATATGAGAATGTTTCAAAAGGATAGTCTCATCGAAACAAGTTCGCCGCACTGAGTTGGATGGTCTATGTGTTCGATACTTCTAGTATGGGTCCCCTGGCGCAGTTTCAAATTGTGCACCATTAAACTATGTTAGTATGTCTTCATTATGTTCATATAATAGCCAGATATATGTGTGCTACTTATTTGAAAACTATTTTCAGCAAATATACAAACTAGCCAAGTTGCATATGAAAAATAGCAAGAGCACCCAAAAAACCATCTTGCCCCATCTCTGGGACAGGACGGCCACCTGCCTGGGGCAATATGGTCCACAACTCCCCCCCTGGTGTTTTTAATACATCATGGTTAATAGACCCAGCAGTGCACTCTAAAGTCTGTTCAGGTAATGACTATTCAACCATGACTTTGTGATATCTTGATTTCAGAGCACAACAAAGACACGCCGTGCATGAACGATTCTGATAAAGAGTAGTAACAAGACAATCTGAAAAATTGCCTGAACAAATATGCATACACCACACAAATAGTATTATAGTACACCAGGCTATTGTATAACTTAGTTGTTAAATTTAAATGGGAGATAACATACAAAATATGCCTTGCCATTCATAAAATAAAAAGTGCTTTCCTTGATTCATTCTGGTGAAACGTTGTAAAATTAAAGTGTTCCATGTACATATTTGTACACTACCAGGTGTGGTGGTGTTTTAATGTTTTGTGTTATTGTAAAATTACAACAAATGCCAATTTTTGTAGTGCAATGTGCGCTGACCCAGTCACACAACCACAGAAAGGAAAATTGTTGCTAATCGTGCAATCGCGCAATAAAGTTTAGAAATGTACGCATTTAGTAGCATAAGAAATCAATTTGCCTGGCAAGTATTAGTGATGATATATTTTATAATAACAATAATATATTTTATTTGGTAGAATAATAATAATAATATATTTCATTTGGCATAACATCAAAATACATAAAATAGTATACAATTGCAAAATCAACAAATAAATATATTAAAGTACTAGTAACCAATTTCTCTATCTCAGGTTTCCATCGTTCCTTGGTGAAAAAGCACGTTTTATTTGGTATATCAGAAATGTTAGCATGTCTCGCTGTCAGTAAATGCTATTTTATTATAAAAAATATGTTAGCCAAACTGATACAGATTTTACAAATTACTTCACAGATCAATGTTATTTTCAGCTATGACAAATGTCCCAAAAATCCACATCTGTGAAGTTTGCAAACAACACTGACACACACGCAGACAGATACCACATCACGTGCTGCGTAAGTGCAGACAGTTCCATGTTTACTGGTTATTTTATTTGAGATAACAATAGTAATTACCTTGTCAAATCACAGTGTGAATGTAAATTGACACAGAAAACCAGTCTGCTTTCACATATCTTGATACCTGTATAATTTGAGCAGGTAAACAATGCAATCATATCACATTTATGTTAAACATAATGGATACCATAACCAAGATTACATCAAGCAATTCAAGTTCGACTGCGTCATATTACGACCAAGGAAGGGAACTTATCCATACCAAATATGACACACATGCCCTACATGAAAAGGCAGGAATAGTTAAATTATTCACTTAATAGATACATTTTTTTTATTATATACGTATGCTGCAATGTATATATATATGTTTTCTGTTGCAGTGGGAAAGGGTATGCAAATATATAAACAGGTTTAAAATTAAAATAGTTACACATTTAAGGACAGTTATGGCAGCAACCAGATGTCAACTGTCTTAGAAGTCATCATCATGCTGTCAGTCGCTATGCGACAAAGACTGCTTTCATTTCTTGACCGCCGCACTCCATTTAGTTCTCTGCTGTGAGAGTGATGTCCATGAGTCGGTCTTTATGTCTCTCAGCTTGAGGTTTCTCTTGATGGTATCCTTGAACCGGAGACGAGGGCGTCCTCTCTGTCTGTGACCAGATGACAATTGAGAGTAGAGGATCTGCTTTGGTAGTCTGTCTGATGACATCCTCATGAGGTGTCCAGTCCACAGGAGATTCTTTTTGATCAGAAGATCTTCCATAGAGGGCAGCCCTATCCGACCGAGTATTTCCTTGTTAGTCACTTTGTCCTTCCAGGTTAGCCTCATGATTGAACGCAGATGTCGCATCATGAAGGCATGCAGCTTTTTCACCTGTCGTCTGTACACTGTCCAGGCCTCGGCTCCGTATAGTAAGGTGGATACCACAATTGCGCGGTAGATCTTGCCTTTGACCCGCGTGGACACATGATGGTTGTTCCAGAGTCACTGGCGTAATCGGCCGAAAGATGCGCTAGCCTTTGCCATCCTCCTCTGTATTTCAGCATCAATGCGTCCATCACTTGATATAGTGCTTCCGAGGTAGGTGAATTCCGGAACAGAGTTCAGCTTGTTTCCATCAACCATGATATCCTCCTCTCGGGTTCTTGTAGAGTTGGGTTGGTACAGCACTTCCGTCTTCTTGATGTTAATCTTCAGGCCGAACTTCTTTGATGCATCGGAGAAAGCATCCACTATTCTCTGGATCTCTTCAGCGGAGTGGGCGACCAGTGCACTGTCATCTGCGTATAGCAGCTCTCTCACAAGTATCTGGGTAGTCTTGGTCTTCGCTCTGAAGTGTGCGACGTTGAATAGGTCAGCGCTCTGTCTAGACTGTATATAGACGCCATCTCCCATGCCTCGGAAAGCCTCGACAAGCATTGCTGATAGGAAGATGGAGAAGAGCGTGGGGGCCAGTACACAGCCTTGCTTGACACCATTGGTAACACCGAAAGTTTCTGAGACTTCCCCTCCAACACTCACATTCGCCATCATTCCCGTATGTAGAGCCTCGATCATGGTTGTGAATTTCTCTGGGCATCCATATTTCCTCAGTAGTTGCCATAGCCCAGTCCTTCCGACTGTATCAAACGCCTTCGTGAAGTCGACAAATACTATATATAGTGGTCGGTCCTGCTCAATGCACTTTTCTTGTAGTTGTCGAAGACAAAATATCATGTCCGCTGTGCTCCGGTTGGATCTGAAGCCACACTGTGTCTCCGGAACTACTTCTGGTGTTATGTGAATAGATAGTCTGTTGAGCAGGATCCTGGCGAAGATCTTGCCTGCTATGGAAAGAAGAGAGATTCCTCTGTAGTTCCCACAGTCTGTTCGATCTCCTTTCTTGTAGATGGTTACAATGCTGGCATCCTTCCACGCTTGTGGTACAGAACCCTCCTCCCAGGCTTTGGTGCTTAATTGGTGCAGTCTGTTGGACAGATTGTCTCCTCCGTGCTTCCATACTTCAGCAGGAATTCCGTCACCCCCAGGTGCTTTGCCATCTTTCAGGCCGGCGATTGCTCTAGCCATCTCATCCATGTTTGGAATCTCATCAAGGCATGTGTTGGTAATGCGCTGCTGGATGTTGACAAGAGCTTCATGTTCTATGTCGCCAGGGACGTTGAGTAGTTTTTGGAAGTGTTCACTCCATCTTGCCACAACTCTCTTGCTGTCGGAGAAGGTCTCCATTCCATCTGTTGACTTCAGGTGAACAGGTCCCTTTTTCGCGGGTCCCCACACTTCCTTCAGTCCATTGTAGAAGCCCTTCATGTCGTTTCTGTCTGCAGATCTCTGCAGCTCCTCTGCCTTCATTTCCCACCATTCTGACTTCAGGGCACGGGTGCGTTTTTGTAGTAGTCTGCAGGCATCTTTGTACGCTGCAGTGGTGGATCTAGTACTCCTGGTCTGCAACACTCTCTGGTAGGATTGATCTCTTCTGCTCATTAGATTTTGTAGCTCCTGGTCGTTGGGGTCGAACCAGTCCTGGTGTTTTCTGTCTGGCTTGCCGAGAAATGTTTTAGCTGTGTTGTATACTACCTGTTGCAGAGCTGCCCATTCCTCATCTGGTGTTGAGCTTTCCTTCTCCTCCCATTGGGCGAGAGCGCTGTCCATCTCCTGCTCGAAGCTCTCCCTATGACTGATGGTACGTAGTTTTGCTGTGTTTAGCTTGGTCGGTTTTCTTACCCCTTGTCTGTTGTGCTTTTGTCGTACTCTAAATGCCACTTTTGACCTCAGCATAAGGTGATCGGTCCAGCAGTTAGCTCCACGCATGGCTCGAGTACTGTGGATGTCCATCTTATCCCGACACCTCGTGATGATGAAGTCGATCATATGCCAGTGTCTGGAACGAGGATGCATCCAGGTGGTCTTGCGTTCATCCTTCTGCTTGAACATGGTGTTCGTCACTATCAGTTCGAACTCAGAGCACAAAGCCAGTAGAAGCTCGCCATTGGAGTTGCGTTTCCCGATCCCATATTTGCCCATGACCATGGTCCATTTGTCATTGTCTCTTCCTATCCTTGCATTGAAGTCTCCTATCAGCAGTAGCTTATCGGTACGAGGGATGTCTCTGAGCGTACTTGACAGCTGGTTGTAGAAAGCCTCCTTGTTATCGTCCGGGTTTGTCATTGTTGGAGCGTAAACACTGATAATTGTAGCATAGTTGTCCTTGCTCAGAGGTAGTCTCATCATCATGATTCTGTCACTTACTGGCAGTGGCATTTCTGTCAGCATTGTCACGATGTCCTTCTTTATAGCAAAGCCCACTCCAGCCTCCCTTCTCTCTCCTTTGGGTCTGCCACTCCAGAAGAAAGAGTATTCCATGTCATTAAGACTACCAGACTCTGAGAACCTTGTTTCGCACAGGGCGGCAATGTCTATATTGTACTTGGCGAGTTCCATTGCTACTAGTGCAGTACGTCTTTCCGGTCGGTCGGCTACTTCTCGGTCGAGGAGAGTCCTGATGTTCCATTGAGCAATTGATAGTTGTTCTCTTCTTCCTAGCTGATTTTTCACTGTCGACGGAAGATGAGGTCGAGCAGCGCGGTCCTTGGTAACCCGGGCGACGACCGGTCCGGTATGGTAATTCGTGCGGTTGTGCATTTCATGAGAGCTGCTTGCAAAAAGTGTTGAAGTGCTGCTGGCTTTTGCAAGTTACTAGCGGCACTCTCTCGGGGAGCAAACAGAGGTCTCACACCGGCAAGAACACGTCAAGACAGGCGCGAGCTATTTATCCCTGCAGTGGCTGGTCGGGAGATGTTGGGAGTTCCATTCATCAACCACCCTTGATGCTGCCACAATGACATGGTTTTCTGTTAGGGTTTGCTCCCTTAGCCTTCGGTTCTGTCGAGAACCTGTATCACAAGGCAGTGATTTTCAACTCTGCAATGCAGGGGCGTCAAACTCCCTGAGGTATTGTAGTGCCAGAGGTACTGTATACACTAGCATACATTCTTGTTCACGATGTTTTCTTAGAAGTAATCACAAATTTACAAAACATTATTACTACTGTTGAGCAGTTCCACATATTGCATCATGGAACAGAAAGTATCCCAACTTCGTGTTGCCATATATTATAGGCACCAATTATGAATATAATTTTGACAATATAATATATTTAGACTTTGTTTTCTCCTATAGTCACTCTACACACACAGACACAAAGTGTCAGACATATTCACACAAAACATATGCTCACCTGTGTAAGGCTATGTCCGAATTTTTTTGATGCGTGGGCATATTGGAAATATTGTGTCATATGCCATTAAGATATTAGTTTATTTGTTGATGAGATCAATAAAATGTTGCACAGAATATAGGAAATCTTCATGTTGGTTTACTGAACATGGAACTACCCTATTACATCTACATAGCTCAATTTCGCAAGAGCACTAGTATGTCCTTGAGACACAGACATCATTAGCCACATAAACCTTATTACGTTCGTAAACACTCATCTCGTAAATAGAACGAACAAAAAGTTTCACTTTAAAGAAACCAAGGTGTCCGATGACAGCACGACTGTAATAAACCTTTCATGTAACGAACGAACATCTCATTTGGTGACATCATTGCACAAATCAAACAATTCCCACAATGCTCTATTTTTGTGTGTCAGTATTTTTATCTGAGGCCGCCGTCGATGCTAACAACAATGTGCCTGTCATGACAAAATATCACAAGTGGGTGAGATTGCACAGCAGTCAGCACACGTGTAGCAAGACTGGCATCACAGCAGTCAGCACACGTGTAGCAAGGCTGGCATCACAGCAGTCAGCACATGTGTAGCAAGGCTGGCATCACAGCAGTCAGCACATGTGGCAAGGCTGGCATCATAGCAGTCAGCCCACGTGTAGCAAGGCTGGCTTCACAGCAGTCAGCACATGACATTGTGTAGCAAAGCTGGCATCACAGCAGTCTGCACATGTGTAGCAAGGCTGGCATCACACATGTCGACCCCCCGACACCATCAGTTTATTCAGCGTGTTCCTTAACGGCGACGTACAATGATTTTAATAACAAATAAAAACAGTAATAAACGGCTCCCATACGATACGCATCAATGCACTTTACAATAAAATAATACATATAAATGCACATAATTATGCTTATATTCCTATATTAAAAATTAAATACTATTAAATAAAAACTCATTTAAATCTAGTAAAAAGCATACTTGACAACATACTTTAAAGAAATATTATAATAATTATATATTTAACACTGGTAAAAAAAAATTTTTAATTAGAAATTGCAAACATTTTGTAGCGACTGATTCTGATATGGTATCATAAAATATGAACAGGTATGGCTTTTGGTGTTCGTTTAAATGTCTATTATGTCCTTAGAAGCAACAGTTTTCACTGGTTAGTTACTAATAAATTCAACGTAGCAATGTCCTGTGAAAAAGCCATTCACTTAATCAATAAAAATCGTTGCACATTTCCTTTTAAGGAAATCCTGTGAAGCCCATAACCTGAACATAATAATGACATACATGTGACACTGGCACAAAGGCCCCTCGCCAACATAATGGCCCATTCCAATGTTACCTGGACAATTTATGCTCAGCTGTGAGTAAAGATAGCGTCTTTTAATCACAGTAATGGCAAAAAGCGCTGATTAATCCATGGAAAAAATTAATACACATAAAAGAAACTAGGTGTTTGATAGAAAATAAACAATGTCAGTTTTTGGAGAGGCAGCTGCACAACTGAGCTTGATCTAGCAACAACCTAGAAAAAAATCAATTGATAATATAAAAAAATAAAAACCATTGTTTTTTACTGGTGACCATTATGGTGGTTCTCTGGTTCCAGAAAATGCAATGTGCAATTGTGTTTAAACAACAGTTGATTTGTCTCATAATAAAATGTTGTGCAAGAAGCATACCAAGTTTCCTCTAAACCTGACCTCGACCATAATATTCACGCATTTCAAGGTTGAACCATTCACAATGCAACCGATACTGTAAAACCAAACGACTACTAATTGCAGTCATTTTACAGCATTAACATCATGATACTTAAAAACAGTAATTTGATTCACCAAAATCGTAAAGACCCATTAATCATATTATGTATACATAACATGCATAATTAAAACAAATTTTGGTCCTACATCCATGTTAAAGTGGACGGGTCCAGATGTTACCTGCATGGGTTTCTCTGTGGCGCTTTAATTTGCAGGTATATAAGACCTGTCATATTGCACAGATTTCCTACATGTAACACAGCCATATCCCGTTTTATACGGATTTGATTCAAATGGATAATTTGTGATAAAGTACATAGTATCTTGCCTCCCAAAGCCCAGAATTATGTCCTCACCATGGGAGGTGGAAACGGGTAAAGCCAACCAACAGGGCACTGGTGAAACTAAGTAAGCTAATCCCCCACTTAGTGGATTCAATTTATTACGGAAGTGTTACTGACAAATTTAAACCAACATGACTTGAGAGAAGCAGGACCTTCATTCTGAAGGATGACTCTGTATAGTGAAAGCTGCAAGGAAGCTACGTAGTCGAGCCTACTGACACCACCAAGGCGGACAATGAGAATCGGGACCTGGAATGTCAGGACGATGTATGAATCTGGAAAGGCAACAATGAATGATAAAATATAAATTAGCTTTACAAGGGTTGTGTGACACTAGATGGACACAGTCACGACAGACAAAGCTTCCATCTGGAGATATGATACTCTACTCAGGACACGAATGAGACAATGTCCCCAACACACAAGGAATGGCACTTAAGCTGGCACAGGAGGCACAAAGAGGACTGGGAGGCAATAAATGTGAGGTACATCAAGGCCAAATTCAAGACAAGACATCGCATGATCAAACTTAGCATCATCACACATGTTATGCATCAGCCAATGACGCTGAAGAAGAAATAAAGGGACAATTTTATAACACATTACAACAGACTCTGAAACAAAGAAGTTGCCATAGCGATGGATGACATGAATGACAACACAGGATATGAACAGATGATGGGCCAACACAAACTAGGGCAAATGAATAAGAATGGAGAAATGTTTGCATACTTCTGTGCAGAACATAGACTAGTCCAGGGTTGAAAAAAAATATTTAATAAAAAAAATCTGATTTTTTAAATTTAAATCAGATTTTTTTGTTTATTTGATTTTTTTTATTTATTTGATTTTTTTGAAATCTGGTATACACAATGTCATAAAATATTTGACTATCAGGCTATCTGGTATCAATACAGCTACACAAGTGTGCGCACTTTGTGCTTTTGTATTAAAAACACACAAAACTTTGTTCATCGCAATGCTCGTAAACAATTATTTGTGTTAAATTCATATAAATCAGCGATTAAAAAAATCAGAAGTAAAAAAATCATAAATCAATTATTTTTTTGGACTGATTTAAATCATGATTTAAATCAATGATTTAAATAAATGATTTAAATCAATGATTTAAATCAAATGATTTAACAAAACAACAGCTGAAGCTAAAGAAATGTACAACATCCAGTTGTAGCAGAATCAAGTACAATGTAGAACTCCTAAATAACAAAAGAACAACTAAGGAATTTCAACTGGCACTCTCAAACCGGTACCAGGCACTGCAAGACCTGACTGAGGAGGAAGACAGCTGCACCTTAGACTCAATGGCAACACGTCAAGGAGGTGTGGACAACGACATGGGAAGAACAACTACTACATCAGAAGACACAACAGCCGTGTGTTTTAGCCTATATATTGCAGAAGATTGATCAAAGGATTAGAACGATGAAGAAGCTCAACAACAGTCACACAAGAACACGAAAAGTTACAGCTCAAGAGAAATACACACAAGCTAACCAGGCTTGTTAACAAATGCAAATGCATTTGAATGCGCATTCGTGAATAATAATAATAATAATAATAATATTTTTTCTATAGCGCTAATTCCCGCATGGCGGATCGATGCGCTGTACAAATGTATATTAATAAATATAAATAGATAAAATGTACCTTATTAAAAATATATATATATGAACACTGGTTTTAAGACGTACAATACTAAAAGAGGAATGTAAATTATATAAATAAAATTAAACTTTGGTTTTAAGACTTACAATGCTTTGTATGTAAATTATATAAATTAATTTTAAACAAATTAAACACTGGTTTAAAGACGTACATTAATATGGAAATTATGTAAACTAATATAAAAATAAATAAATAAATACTGTACAAAAATGTGTATGCAAATTATATAAACTAAACTAAACTAATACTGTACTAAAAAATTTTTTATGTAAACTATATAAATTAATATAAAAATCTAAGCACTAATTAAAATGTATATAACATTAAAAAAATTATAAAGCAATGTCCATCATTTCAAAACAATTTAAATTAATTAAAATGTCCAATAAAAAGATATGTCTTTAAACACTTTCTAAACACAGAAAGTGTCCCCGATGCACGAATGTTCACAGGTAATTTATTCCATAGTCGTGGTGCTGCTGCGCCAAATGCCGAATCGCCAATACACTTATTTGTTATGCCTTGGTGCAGTGTTGGCGCATAGTTCTGGCGTAGGCGTCCGTCACGTTTTCGTGGTTGAACAAGTTCTGCAAGATAAGACGGCGCCAAACCATTGATGCATTTATAAGTCATTACCAACATCTTGAAGGCGATTCGGCTCTCAACCGGCAGCCAATGCAGCTCCTTCAACGCTGGTGTGATGTGGTCGTGTTTACTGGTGCGTGTTATTAGCCTGGCTGCATTGTTCTGGACACGCTGCAACCGGGCTGTCTGTGATAACGGTATGTAATGCAAGAGGGAGTTACAGTAGTCCAGGCGAGAGGTGACGAGTGCATTGACAGCGCTTTTCGCGGCTTCAGTTGTTAAATAGTGCCGTATTGACGACAGTCTGTACAGATGGTAGTTACATGCGGCACACACAGCAGTCACATGATCTGTCATCGTCAGATGTTGATCCATGTGAACTCCCAAACTCCTTATGCGATCTGATGGTGAAACCGTATCATCTCCGATTCTCAAGGAGCAGCCTCCGTACATCCTGAGATGATGTTTTGATGTAAAGATCATCATCTTTGTTTTTTCGTCGTTTAGTTTCAGCATGCGCAGCGCCATCCATCGTCTAGCTTCCCCAATACAGTTTTCGAGTCGCCTCGCAGTTATCACTTGGTCGCCTGATGTAGCGGGATTGTACGACGCAAATTGTAAATGCATTTGCATTTGAATGTATACCTTAAACATTTGCATTTGCATTTGAATGAGACCCACAAACATTTGATTTGTCAAATGCACAAGCAAATGCATGCGTAATTGTTTTTATAATTATTGTTAGATTCACTTTCACAAGTTCACAACATGCCATTGGAAAAAGTGCTCTGTAGTGAACAGCATCCTCAGCAGATTAAGACATCATTGTCTGACCTGTGAATCCACTTTCACAATGTGCTCTTTAAAAAGTGCTCTGTAGGTCAACTGGTCAGTGCCTGAGCTGTTATTCGTACAACATGAAAAGACCAACTGGTCTATAAGTTGATGGCTTCAGAGATTACCTGTTCATTGAAACAATGCAGACGAATGATTCCCTTGTGTTGTAGGTGATCACATTGTGTTGGCACTGTTCAGGTGGGTTGGGTTGGCAGCTCATTAGGGGAGTAAACATTAACAATGCTAACCCTAAACATCTACAGCCATAGAGAGTGATTAGTGGCAGCTGTAATTATCCACCAGGTTATCATCCCAGTAACTGCACCAGTTAACAGTCTATTGTCTTGGGTTCCCCTTCCATTCTGACCTACCTGAATGATTAGCTTTTCCTTCCCTGCCATAGTTCACAGTAAACTGTCAATTGTCTATTCCTCCCTCCCATTTCTACCACCTCTGCAGGCCTGGAACTGTATAACTCAGTGTACGACTCTACAGACATCTTCATGTAGTGGGACTCAGTGGTAATAATAATGGATTTATTAAATAGATTAATAATGTGTTTGTATACATCACGTTGTTTTTTCTCAAAAAAACAAACAAACCGTTAATATAAAGCCAAAATATCTTAAATTAATTCAAATGCATTTGCAAATGTGTAACCAAAACATTTGCATTTGACTGCGACCCCAAAACATTTGCATTAGCATTTGAGTGCAACCCCAAAACATTTGCATTAGCATTTAAATGCGTTCCTGGAAAATGGCATTTGCATTTAAATCAAGTGAAACATTTGCATTTGTTAACAAACCTGAAGCTAACAACGAGTCAAAGCAGGTGTCAGAAGAGACAAGATAAACTATACCAAGAACCTGGCGAAACAGGCAGAAGAGGCTGCATCCAAAAGGAACTGTATAACGCCACTAAAACATTAGCTGGAAACACAAACAGGCCAACAAGTCAGTTAAGGACAAAAATGGTACCACACTCACAACAGCAGAAGAGTAAATGAAAAAATGGACAGAATATTTTGAGGAACTACTGAACAGGCCAGACGGAATACCGGCGGAAGCGCTGAAGGCAGACGTAAGCACATCAATTAACATGTTATATGAAATCAGGAGTGGAAAGAAGGATATCTGGTCAAACTACCAAAGAAAGGAGATCTTAGGGAATGCAAAAACTGTAGAGGAATTATGTCTCTTGCTGATCCTAAACAGAATCATCCTGGAGAGGCTGAAAATGGCACTCGACTCAAAACTAAGGGAGCATCAGATAGGCTTCTGTCAGAGAAGATCATGCACCGACCAGATAGCAACACTTTATAATCAAGTTTACATTAATTTCATTGACTTTGAAAAAGCCTTTGATATCTTAGACCATCAGATCATGTGGAAGGACATTGTGGAACACCAGAGAAGTTAATCTCAATAATGACAACAACATAATGACCTGCAGAGTTCTACACAAAGGGAAGACCACAGACCAATTTGAGGTTGAGACTGGCGTGAGACAGGGATGTGTACTGTCGTCATTTCTGACCTGATGGCCATCGACTGGACCATGTGAACATCTACAGGACAGAGAAATGGTTTAAAATGGATATTATGGTAACAACTAGATGATCTTGACTTTGTCAATGAGCTTGCTCTTCTTTCACACAATCAGAAGCAAATGCAAGAAAAAACATCACTAATAGAAACAACTACAGCCACGTTAGGACTGAATGCGAACAAAGGCAAAACCAAGATCATGAAGATCAACAGCAAAACCAAGATCATGAAGATCAACAGCAAAATCAAGATCATGAAGATCAACAGCAAAACCAAGATCATGAAGATCAACAGCAAAACCAAGATCATGAAGATCAACAGCAAAACCAAGATCATGAAGATCAACAGCAAAACCAAGATCATGAAGATCAACAGCAAAACCAAGATCATGAAGATCAACAGCAAAACCAAGATCATGAAGATCAACAGCAAAACCAAAATCATGAAGATCAACAGCAAGAACAACAGCCCAATTAAACAACAAGGAGAAGTAGCAGATGAAGTACAGTCTTTCACGTATCTAGGAAGCATCATGGACACAAACAGAGGAACACATAGTGATGTGAGGGCTAGGATTGGAAAAGCAAGGGCAGCCTCCACCGTGTTTAATAAGACATGGAATTCCAGAGAAATTTCAATACCAACGAAGCTACTCATTTTAACTAAAACGTTAAGGCTGTGCGTATGTTTGGATCAGAGACGTCACATGGCGTACTACAAAATTCATGCTACAGACGATCCAAACCTGTGTAAATAAATGTCTAAGAAGAATTCTAAGGATATGGTGGCCAGAAACAATTAGCAGTGAAGCACTACGGGAAAGAACAAACCAGGAACCAATCGAGCAACAAATTGGAAGAAAGAAGTGGAGTTGGATAGGCCATACCCTCAGGAAACCCACACAACACGTCACAAGACAGGCGCTCACAGGGAAGCCTCAGGGCAGAAGGAGAAGAAACACCTGGTGCAGAGAAGCAGAAGCAGAGATGTCAAAATTAGAATAAATGATAATTATGGTAAGACCTGGAAGCACAAGCCCAAAACCATGTCCGGTGGAAGGGATTCATTGATGGCCTATGCTCTTCCCGGGAGTGAAAAGGCTTAAGTCGCGTCAATGTATTTTCTTGTGTTCGTCACATGAGAATAAAATTGGATGACAAACTTATAGCGGTCAAAGCACAAATACATTTGACGCTAGGCAGATTTCCAGTGAAACCTAGTAGATTTTGTTTTATTTACCAAGGGTAGGTATATTTTATATTTTGTACAGAATTTCAAGTCAAAAATACGGAATTCAACCAAAGATCAAATAAGATATGGTGTTACACAGCAACAGGAGTGCATCAACCCCAACAGCACCTGCAAACATCTGTAGACATCAAAAAAGGGATCTAATTATTGCGTATAATAATAATAATAATAATATCATAATGTTTTATTTTCAGGCAAGAGCCCATATATATATATATATACATACAATACAAGTAAAATAAAAAAGATACAGATAAGACTGCGATAACACCGGCAAGCATTGTCCTGCCTTTGTCAGTTCTAATCAGTTCAATAAAAAGTGCATGCATGTGCACGTGTATTCCTGCATTGTAATTGAAAAACCAATTCTAATTGGTGTTTTCTTTTTAAAAGTAACTGGAATTGGTGAAAATATAATTTATATTTTCCAGTCACTTTGCAATTCCTTTTTCAATTACACCATGTAACTTTTTAACTCAAATTAATCACTACAAATAATCAATGAAATATAACATGTTCCTCATAGCTCATGTTTATTTGTCAAACTAAATGTTATTTTGGGACACTGAATATGTCTATAGTTGCTCTGTGTTCATATACTGTTATTTCAATGATAACTGGAATTGATATTTTATAATTGGAAATTTTAATAGCAGTATTCACCACTCAGAAATTGTAACCAGTACCAAACATTGGTGGATAATGACATTCATGGGAGATAACTTGAAAGAAATTCACCAGACTGGTGGTTTCAATAAAAAATGTTCTTGTGCTTCACAGTCCATTTTACTACTTTGTCAGTAAATTTGACTGTGAAATACAAGAAAAATATTATTATATTCAATCATAGGATACATATGTATTTAAATACACATTTTTTTTATCGCTGATGCCTTCATGGAAACACCTGTAACCTTACTACAAGTTACTATTATCAAATATTCATAAAGTTTTCTTTTTAAAAGTATACGTTATTAGAAAATTAGTACAACACATTCGAGTACGCCAACACAATTGTTGGTTTGTCAATTAAATTATATTCAAACGACTAATCGCAGCATCGCCACCACACAGACACTAGGGAGTCGCTGCGATGGCTGATGTTCCATCCTTGTGTTCCACTTTACACCAAACTCAGTAAATTAATGGCATAATTATCGCCACCATGAAAATGTCACTCAACGGAACAAAATGACATAATAATATAAGGTTTTTAGTATTATATAGCGTCGTCTTGAAACAGCGTCTCCAATTAGTGCCTCCTATGTTGTATAATTGGCTCTGAGCCTGGCTCCGTATCTGACAATGTGTTAATGTACTCTAGCTAGAGGTGTAAACGGCTGAAGGCCACGACAGAGTCAGGTAGCAGTGAGATGAACAGTCGCTGATTCAACATTATTCAATTAATACTAAATGTGAAACAGGTTCTCTCTCTCTATATATATATATAATTTTATCCCTCCCTCTCCCCTTCTCTCTCCCTCCCTCTTTTTCTTTCCCCAGCCTCTCACTCTCCATCTCTCTGCGTGTAAAACATGTTTTGTGCATTTGCCATTTCAATAAAAAAAGTTATGCGTTTGCAATTTCAGTAAACACGTTCTGTGCATTTGCCATTTGAAAAACAACACGAGACGTGACATTTGACGAATGATAGTTCAATCAACCGCAACCTGCCAACCACCAAACCCAATGTGCACATTGTAGGCCAATGGGAATCTAGCATGACAGTCCAATAGGATTAGAGGAAGTAGGACAAAGTTGAAGTCCACATTGATATGGTCGATAAACCAGGAGGAAACATCCACACTGGTTCAACATAGTAACTGGTATATCACTCATATTTAAATGTGCAGGATGTTTATCTGGAGCCTTATGGTCACTATGTTTTATTTCAGAGGTACTTATTTAGTCATTCTTACTCATATGCAATCTGCACCGTTCCATTACTAATTCTACTTTGTACCTTCTAGTTCTACGACCTTCCATAAATTCCACATTTGTATAACGTAATTATTTACGATCGTAAAAAAGTTTTGGCGAACTTTTTTATTTCAGTAGTACATATTTCACCAAAACTTGTTCACAATGTTACATAATTCTGTTCAACTTCAAATATTCAATGTAAGGAAGGTAGTAGAACTATAGAACACAAAGTAACATTAAAGGGAATAACAATGATTGCCTGAAATCATTTATTACATCTTGTAGCATATTTCCATTTCTACAACACTGAAAAGTTCAGTAGAATTCCATTAATTAATAATTCCAAATAATACTCTGTTCTACCGGGCTGCCTCGATTATGCAGTTGGTTTAAGTTCCCTATGGAGCTTACTTTGTCTAAAAATATGTCAAGTCAACGAAGCACAGCCAGCTTTGCTCGCTTCAAGAAAACTTGTTTCGACTGCGATCCGGACCAGAGAAGGTGATAGCCCTCGGTTATCTGGGTGTTAAAATCTCCTTGAAAGAGGACGATGTACCCACATTATTTCTAGTAGTGGAAGCTGTTGATGCCACCAATCTGTAGAACATCAACGACCACGGTCCACCTAAAATCGAAGCGAGCTGTCAGCATGGATACAGGTGATGTCGGCTCACAGTGAATTCAGTCCGGTGAATTTGGACAGCATTTTTTTGAGAGTTCGGTCCATCAACTCTGGTAACTTAGGCCTCTGAGCAGAACGGGCATAGTGATTTTGGCTAAAACAATTGTGTAGCAAGCACATGAGGTTTAGTGTGTGTCTTACTGTGAATAAAGCACACAATTTTTTTCTCTCGTTTGTTAATTGATTTTGTTCCAAATTAGCCAGAAACTGTTACTTTGTAACTGCTTTTATAGCTTCCATTTCTTTTTGCATAAAATACGGCGCTACATTTTTTCTATTTTAACACACAATCAACGAGACGATCTTTAGAACTTATACAATTTGTTGTATCCATAAATTTCATATCATATAATATATAATATATTGCACCAAAAACTATAATATTATATACAGTGGAATAATTTAAATAAATTAAATTATCATAATATTTCAGATTTTCAAGTGTTTCCCTCATCAAAGGAAATTCTCCCAAGATTCTCACAGAGGTCAAACAATTAATGAAACAAATTATCTAATGATTGGGTTAATGCAAGCAATGTGAATATGTTTAAGAAAAAAATATGTAATAATTATATGTAATATGTAATCATTTCGTTTACACAGAATTTACAAGTTTTCTAGTTTAACTAATGCATGGTTTCATATAATTAAAATGTCTCATTTCTCTTAATTTTCTTATCTCTAAGTTCATCTATATTATCAATGCTCCACTTTGTTTTAATCTTTATTTATGTAACTAGTACGTTTATGTAACTAGTACGTTTATGTAACTAGTAGGTTAACAATGAATAAATGATCTGATGAGAAACTTTATATTTCACCTTCAAAGGTGAAGATCTGTTGGTCGGCCTTTTATTGCCCTTCAGCAATCTCTATATACGTCGCAAAACTGGCATGTTTTATATCATCACCAAATCATGTATTTTCTACAATATTACGACATTAAGGATCACAATATATATATATATATATATATATATATATATATATATATGGATATGTTTAAATAACCAAAATGTAATCAATATTAATAAATTCACTACTGCAATGTCCCAACCTCAGTGGCAATGTCTCGTAAAAACGTTATTCAGTTAACCAACAAAAAACATCGTATATTCCCTTTAATTGTGGAAAATAATGCTTATATAAGAAGCACCTGTACACAAATACACCAGTGTGTATTCATGCAACTACATGCAAGCCTTATCTCCCCCCCTCCCCTGGGGGGTACACATCTTACCTAAAGTTAGTGCTGAAACTTCAAAGTTCTCAACCATGTCACAACAGAACGCTGCGCCAATATTGGCATTAGACTCGTAATCTGCCAACATTCAAACATATTTTTTACCGCTACCGTCGTTGAGCTGTAAAAATCGGCACAGCCGTTCAGTCGATGATGATTATCTTTTTCCACTCGTGTACACGCACGCATGCTCATGTGCATACACCTGAGTGCATAAATGTCAACATAATGACAGCCCAGTCAGCCACAGTCGACAACAGCTTTTATGCACGTTGCGTGCATTCGACCATGCATTACAATCAGAACGACGTGTCGCACGGGTCAATAAAATGCCAATGACCGGACAAATGCCCAGACAAGCTCATGCCCCCTCCTGCCGTCCCCAATCAATTCCACCTATCAATATATCAAGGTCGTTACAAAAAAATAGTAAGGCTACGGCTTCGGTTTACAAGAAATTTTCGCTTTTAAAAACACATTTTACCTGGGTTGTGATGAAGAAACTATGTTGCATACAGTACACGTGTGAAACAAAACTAACACATTTAGTCATTTCCAGGGTTGATAAAAATCATGATTTTTATTAAAAAATCGGATTTTTAAAAATTTAAATCGGATTTATTTGATTTTTTTTATTTATTTGAGTTTTGGGATTTTTTTTTAATCTGGTATATAGATATTTATATAGATGTTTAAATTTGTAAACTCTTTCAAACATGTTATATTCAAATCGATTTCGGTTCTTGTCTTAACAGAGGGTACATGATTTTTGCTTATATAAAGACATTAGACAATGTCCACAAGGCCTCACCCCCTGTAGTTGCATAATCTGTCTTGGAAAGGAAAGCATGCTGTGTGTCTGTGGCTGTAGCAGTGCTAATTATTGTTTGCCTATAGGGTGGATTAGCACCTGTTCAGGGCTCTGTGTACTCTAAGGGTCTCTAACCAGAATACAAACTGGTACAGTATTAAACAACTGAGTCAACATACTGAATTGGTAACAACTGGCACAAGCTATAAGTGGACTTTAACTCAGGGCTTCTGTGTTGAAAAGATACTTCCTCTGGAAGACAAGGTTGTGTGGCTTCACTGCATTCAGAATGGGAATAGCTCAAACATACACAATGTCATAAAATATTTGACTATCAGGCTATCTGGTGACAATACAGCTACACAAGTGTGCGCACTTTGTGTTTTGTATTAAAAACATACAAAACTTTGTTGATCTCGATGCTTGTAAACAATTATTTGTATTAAATTCATATAAATCAGCGATTAAAAAAACCGGAAGTAAAAAAATAAAAAAAATCATAAATCAATGATTTTTTTTTGGAGGGATTTAAATCATGATTTAAATCAAACAACCTTGGAAATTTCTACAATAAACAGCAATAAATCGCAAATGTGTAGCACAACTTGCCTGATAAATTTTTTTTAAATTTTGTTTATATATTATTTTGATGTGTACATTTTATCTTCATTATATAACGGCGTATGTAAGAGTGGATGTTATTGATGATCTATTGAAAATCATGATCACCATCGTGAAATAAAGCTCTTACTACTTACTACTACTCCTGATAACAACACCAATGTGTTTCCCCTCAGCTGGCAGCACACAGATCAGCGACGCAAGGCTACGTATTGCATTCCTTTATTTCTCCATCAAAACCCGCCAATTTCACATGCATGTCAAGGTCAAAGCTATCATAAAAAATGGCAGCATGACAGCTTCGATTTCCAAGAAATTTCCGCTTTTAAAAGCACGTTTCACCTGGTTTATTATCAAGATAACACCGCATGACGTACACCTGTGATAAGAAACTACCGCATTCTTTAATTTCCACATCAAACGGCAATAAACCACACATTTGTAGCACTACTTGCTTGATAACACATGTACACATTTTCTTGCCCTGTGTCAAAATTGGAGAACAAAGCCTGAGACAAGGTTTGTTCCTATACACCTGCAGTGATGTCTGGCTTCAACAGGGGGACTTGGGTAAGCGCAGCTGACGTGGTCCAATTAAAGACAACCGGAAGCTTCAGCAGTGATTACCTGTGCCCAATGCCCAGGGACATCCAGACATCATGAACACCTGAGATCGTTTCTCTCGTAGCAGCAGACAAAGTACGGCTCTGCGCAACAAAAACCCGATTTTAATTCTCCTGACCTAGTATTGCCGTCGGTAACAGCAGCTGGCCAATGAAAAAGTTGGTGTTTCGTATTTCCTGTGTGGTGGTAGCCATGTTGGTGTTTGGAATGCATCTTGTGTTCCTGATTCCACTGCCCGAGGGGCATGTCCGACTGCAAACACAGCTATCCTAGGAGAAGTCGGAACCAAATTGAAGGGAACATTAAAGGGTTGGGAAGGGTGTGGAAGATGGCACTCGTCTTGTGGGTTCCGTTGTCACTTTGCCCTGGTTTATGTGGTTGGGTGCCAAGGAGACACCAATAGGCTTGAGGGAGTCAGATCAAAGCTACTCACTTGCCCAGGTGTGAGACACACATGTATATGCCCCATTCCTGAACCACCAACTTGTCTCCATCTACATCAATACCTGAGTGATGCCCCACAAAATGATTGATTTAACATGATTGCCATCCAAAGCGATTAGTTCCCCGGAAGAAGTAGAAGTGAACATAACTGCAAAAGACATGTGCTGCCACCTGTCCACAACCACTGCAGTACCACATTAATTCTATGGCAAGGAACATGCACCTGATGAATTTCATACCATTCTTAGCTCTATTCAAATGTTCTTTGATTTCGGTTTTAAAATCTGGTGGTTAAAGATACCCACATGCACAGGCCTGTACAGGCAGCGAAATCTGAAGGGATGTGGCACTAATTTTAAGCACAATACCAACCACTCTCATCATTAAAATTGTGGTAACTTATTATTTTAAACAAAGTTACATATGAATGAACCCTGGGGGAGTTCATGATTGAACCCAGAGCGAGTTCATGTTTAAACACTGAAAGAGTTCATGATTGAACCCTGGGAGAATTCATGATCGAACCTCGGGGAAGTTCATGATTGAACCGTGGGGAAGTTCACGACAGAGCCCTGAGAGAGTTCATTCAATGCTGATCCTACATGCTTATATGTTTAACAACCAAAACTTTCATGAATGATATTTTCTAAGTAATTAGTTCACCTTGTTATCTTAATGTTTCAATGAGTATTGGCTGCCATTGTAATGAAAAGAATGGTGGAAAAAACAAGTTCTTCTGGTCACCATCAAAATAGTTCTTTCCTTGACTTGACGAACATCCTCATCAATATAAAACTGCTACAGTTGTCACTTCTTGGAAGTAAAGAGAGATGGCTGTGTGACTGTCGGTCATGGGCCGGTCGGGGGGACCAGGGTTCATATCCGCCAGCTGCCGTTTAAAAATTTGGGCAATTTCGTTCACTCCACTTTGCCCGTGTCTTTCTGATGAATCTTAAAAACTCATAGGGTCACTTCTATCTGACAGTGTCTAGATGCCAGGGGAAGTAAACGATCATATACACAGGAGACAATTGCTGCTGTGGACTCCCATGAGCCAATGCAGAAGCACCCATGATGCAGCTGGTCAATTCGGCTAACTACCTCGCAAGAGGATTTGACATGACAATTTCTGAACAAAATTGACGAACTGTCCCAGTGCACCGGTGCTTCAGAATAAGAATAAAAGAGTCCACCATGAGCAGTGCATAGTTCATGAGTCGGGCACCAGTGCTCGTTCTCTCACTCAGTGCTATGTAAAAACGATATCTCTGAATATTAAATTTTTACATGTATATTAATTATTACGACAAATATCTGTCATTTACACGCAAACTTATTTTTGGTAACATAATTATAAATGAGAATGCACAATGGTGAGGCAAAATAATAGAAATGCCAGGGAAATGACAAGTGCAGCTCCACGCGGTATGTGCCTTATGGTGTGTGTGAATAAAATTTATTATTAGTATCGCCAGCAGGTCGATGTGTTGATATATCTGTACACCTATACTTTGTAGCGACATGCTCTAGAAGTTTCCACAACAGACAGATGTCTATCAGATCGACTAGACAACAACAGGTCAGACACATGACTGACTCCGTCTTTACAATACCAGTCACCTAGTTGGACTCAAGGCTGTCTAAGCAGTAGCACTGTAGACCCATGTGAATTCACAATCAATCACAGCGCAGGCACAATTGTTTTTGAGAAAAAATTATAAAAACACATTTTATCAAACCAGTAAACCTTGGAACTCGAATGAATCTACTCGCTAAACAAAACTCATCAAATCTGACACGTAACCATAGCAGTTTTTATATAGTCCTTAGCTTGCCATCTAGACGCATCTAGAGTGCTTTATATTTCACTTCTGAAGATTCTGTTCACTGGAACGCAACCTCAACGCAACATCTGTTATGATAGCACAAAAGCTATATATTCACATAACTAAACTATTGTTACGTGTTTCAATCAATGCGGCGCGATTGTTGGACTGTCGGAGCCAACAATTTCCTTGTCCACATCGTTCTGTATACCACTTGGAGCTTGTGGTTTTGTTAAACATAATTTTTTTAAATATAAACAAATTATTTTCATAGACTTTTTGGATATTAGAAGCAATACTGCCGTATCCTGTAGGACTGTCATGGTTCTTGGTCTAGAACCAAAACCATGGGTCTCAGTAGGTTCTGTGGGTCTCAAAAGGTACCGGCGGTCACAGTAGGTACCACAGGTTTCAACAGGTACCGCAAGTCTCAATAGGTACAGCAGTTCTCAATACGTACTGTGGGTCTCAATAGGTACCATGGGTCTCAATAGGTACTGCGGGTCTCAACTGCCACCACAGGTCTCAACTGCTACAGCGGGTCTCAATAGGTACCACGGGTCTCAATAGGCAACGTGGGTCTCAACTGCTACCATGGGTCTCAATGCCTACGGCGGGTCTCAATAGGTACCGTGGGTCTCAATAGGTACCATGAGTCTCAATAGGTACCGTGGGTCTCAATAGGTACGATGGGTCTCGGTTCTATGCCCTTCCAGACCCAGAACCATCACATGAGTAATTATCAATAAAAAAGTCTTATTCTTGGTACTCTAAACACAACTGTGTCTAATGTCTATTGTGTTGATTATAGCGCATTGAGGCCAACTAAAATTCTAAAGTTTCTTATCTTTAAATAAAACTTGTTCAGTTATGTAGTTCCTTGTGATTGACCTATTTTAGCTCTTCGTTGGCACATAAAAAAATTTCAGGAGTTTTCCTTTCTGCCCTCTTTCAAGAGTAGCCAAATCCCAGGCTCTCCTACATGAACCACAGCAGACCTATACCGTGAATAAATGGTCATCGAGAATGGAACATTGTACAGATTCGTGAAAACTGGAACTGTGACAGCAGTAGCATCCCGTATTTTACATGGATTAATTTCAAATAAAAAAAATCACTAGGCAGATCTCTGGCAAAAACTAGCAGATTTTGTTTGATGTAGCTACATTTTATAGCCTGACAGCTGGCGACACTTGATTTGAATCTGAATGCAATAGGGCAATTAACCAATGAAATGTGTACATGGATGTCAGATGTCTACATAAATTCAAGTCAAAAATATGGATTTAAAAAAAACCGGCATGTCTGTACAGTTAGTGTTAGTATTTTGAAAACGTCATCTGACTCTGACTGCTATGACAACTGCAATACCACATCCCGATAGAGGGAAGAGCAACGCAGATGGAGATTCACAGATATCATCTTACAACACTGGAGCTTCCCTGATGTCATTATATACCTCAAAGGGAGAGATCAACCTGGCTGATTCCAAACCCGGCTCTCCAGGGATAAACCTCCCTGTGGTATGCAATCTATATGTTATGGGTCATGGCTTCAACATCTGCCCATTGTAGTGGACTTAATATGTCCTTTAGTGTGCTGTTACATCCGGTATCACAGCTCAAAGCTAATATTATTACCCTAAGCTCATGCTATGAATATGACCTTCACTAGAGACATGATTTAGCTGATAAAATATCTTAGTCAAACTGACATGGGTTTGACAAACTGCTCCTCCACAATTTGTCAACTCGTTGTCAGCTTGTCAAGATTTTTTGGGAGTGGGAGGGGGAGGGGGGAGGAGAGATGGAGAGAGAGAGAGGGAGGGAGAGGGACAGGGAGGGAGAGGGAGAGGGAGAAAGCAATTGTTTTGTTATACAGAAGACCATCCATTCTAGCCCAATGGACATATGTGTTTCATAATGTTTAATTTGTGGGTTTTCATCACCCCTCCAGCTGTAAGTAATAATTTTCAAAAGCAAATGCCTTGAAACCAGTCTTCCTACATTTGGTGTAAATTGGGGATAGTGCATCCGTTGTGGCTCAGATGATCAAGCTAATGTCCCAATGGTTGATGTGGATATTGGGAGCAACTTCAAAGTTGTTTGGGTGGATGGACAACTGGTTCACGTGGACGAACAATAATCGCTGGCCCAATTTCGTTTTAGATTTTTCATTGCGATCAACTTGCAGGTTTTCATTCAATCAAATCGTCATGCGCCTTGGCGTCCATGGCTGGTTTTATATTTACCCTATGTGAGATGTTTTACTCCCCCTGGCATAGACACCAGGTCGAAAGATCAACAACTTTTAGTGTCTCTTCGAAAAGTTAAAGTGGGGTGAATGAAACCGCTAGTTTCAAAACAGCCGCAGTGTGACTCAAACCCGGCACCAGAGATGGAGCAATCATCCTCAGTAATCGCAAGTAATCCTTTCCAAGTATTGAGTAATTGCACTCAACTCATACTCAGTTACATCACATTGGTCAAAACGGCCAATTTTAACAGTAATCGTATCTCTCATAGACCTGCTCTCTCCAACCACCGAGCCACTGCAATCTACAAGTCTTGCCAGGTGGCAGCACTGTTGTGGAAAGTCTACGAAAGCAGTCCAGTAAAAAACAGCTATGCAAATATCAGTCTTAAACACAATATCAAATAGAGCTGTAGATAATATACTATGGCACTATATCTGCCCAGAATGGGCAAGAGATAATGTTGCACTTACAGAGAGGCAATAGATACTCTTATGAGAAGGCAAAAGATGATGCTGCAGATGTAACTATTGCAAGAATAAATGGTAACATAGTTGATTTTCATAATATTAAAAAACTTATTTGCAAACATCATTAAAAATCTTTATCGCCAATGGGAACATAAATCGTGATCTACTCCCTATTAGGCAGACTTGACATTGGCACACGTGGTGTATGTTGAATGCTGCACAGAAGGTACAATTTGGCTGAATGACACGAAGAAAGGGCAGCACATTTGAAAAAAATGGACAATGAATGTGTTTGATCGGATTACGTAGCAATCATAGGTCACGTATGGTATAATGTCACCGAGAGGCAGGATGTGCTTATGAGATTGAGTTTGCGCCAGCCATCTGTGTCTGTGATCAACTTTTTTTTTTTTAGTTGGTTGGCTTACATAACTATGTTAAATGCATTGGAAATGATTTCATTAAATACATTTAGCACTGCCACACCTTTTTCATGCAAAAGGAGCCAAAATAAAATTGTGCGGTTGTTCAGTTGGGGGGAGGATACAGCATTGTGTCTTCTTTTACTAATAATCTGACTAATTATCCATTATTTTCTAATAGTGAAGTTACTTGTCTCACATTACAGAGCTACTCTTCTACCTTTTTGACACTGCATCACAAACTTACCTTATCATGTGCTGTGACAGCTTTCCAAGCCACTCACATCTTTGTTCAATCTTATTCTTGTAAAGTTAACCATTTCAAAGTGTTGTAGGTGTCAACATCTGGTCATGGAAACACCCTCCTCCTCCACCCTCCCCTCCAATCTCTCCCTCCACCCTTCCCCCCCTCCACCCTCTAAGGTCGATCTCACCACTGATCAGTGCATGCAACCTAATTTCACACATGGTATCTATGTCTTTGTAGGACAACGTACAAAGCAGTATATCTGTGGAGTGACAGTTCTCTGTAATGTTTTGGGTAAAACTAAAAGTTTGCTATACATAAAGTGTACAAAATGTAAATACACAATGTCCATGACAGTGAGCTAATTTTGGTGGCATTCATAATTCCTTCAAATATAAATCTATAATAAAAAACATAATTTTAAATCATATATTTAGATTTTCACACTATATTTACATATGTAATCGCAATAGAGGATACAACGCATATTTATTTTATGATTTGATAATTATTTGGTTTTGTAAAAAAATTTCTTAATAATAGTATCTTAATAATGTGCCAGTTTATAGAACATTTCAACACAAATGTTGTTTTATCATATATGTTCAGCTACATCTTTAAAAATTTGAATACAAAAAGATATCACCCCACATTTGCCAGCAATTTAATACGATCATGTACTGAGCAGGACTGTGGTACAACGCAGAAAGAAATTGTCTAATTTGCCCGAAAGGCAAATACCTAGACTTCAGCCTTAGACAATCTACAGAACAAAGAAATTATTAGGTTCAGTAACTATGTGTACCAAACAACAATTATTTATTGATCGTGTGTCAGATTTGGATAAGTTGCTCAGATCAGTCAATCAAGACACAAATAGACTGTATCACGCATACAATATTTAGACGTTATCATCATAGTCAATTTAGCAAAACTGTTATCAAAGGCTAGTAATAAATGTGTACGCAGTTACTATCAACTTGATCATATATACAGCAGAAGATGAGATGAGATATCTATTAACATTCCTCAAACGGATTTTTCATTTGTGAACTAGTACAGGGTTTCATATAATTACAATGTCCCAATTCTCAGAATTTTCTTATGTCAAAGTTCATTTAAATTAACAACGTTATACTTTATCTTTAAACTTTATTGCTGTGGTATATTTACTGACAGAAATGGTACAAAACAGGAATTTCACAGATCAATAAATCATCAAACAAAAAACAAAAGAGCTCACCTTCAAAGGTTAGGATTCAATGCTGTCAATAATTTCAGTAAAGTAGTATCTATATGTGTTATAAAACTGTCATACTTACACCATAGCAACACATTTTGTATGGATGATAAAAAAAATATTTTTAAAGTCCCAACCTCATTGGTAATGTCCCAGCCTCAGTGATAATGTCCCAGCCTCAACAGTGATGTCACAGCCTCAGTAGTAATGGCCCAACTTCAATGGCAGTCCTAACCTCAATGGCAATGTACCAACCTCAGTGGCAATGTCCCAACATCAGTGGCAATGTCCCAACCTCAGTGGCAATGTCCCAACCTCAGTGGCAATGTCACAACCTCAGTGGCAATGTCACAACCTCAGTGGCAATGTCACAACCTCAGTGGCAATGTCCTGTCGTTCAGTTAAACAAGGAAACTCATTGTACATTCCCTTCAAAACTAGTCATAAATAACTAATGATTGCTGTCGTATTTGACCAACGTCTTGTCTCCAGTCAAACAGCAAATCCCATGGTTGTGTTTAAAATGTCTAGTAGTAGTAGTGAATGGAGCAGATTAACATCCACAAGACTCCAAGAAGAAGCAGAACATTTTAATATTTCTTACTCAATTTCCACTGTGGTGTGGTTGTCTCTCTCTCTTCAATTTGCACATTGTGCTCGGGACATCGCTGCCCAAATCTTTTAGTATTTCTCCAGCTATTCCACCTGCCGCTGTCACCATTCCGAAGACAACTGTGATGTCATTTTCCCATCTTCATCACGACTTGCCTCCGATTCTGTTCACTGACACTATTCCCTACAGTTTTGTCTCTTCAAATCCAAAATTGTGTATCTTAATGTGTTTTGGACACTTCACAAAACGATGCAACTAGTTTGTTGGTATGTGTGGTCTCAGGATACCTCTTAATCACTTCACTGGACATGTAAACCCATTGCACTCTGTTACCAATTATCTACATTTCTGAGGTTCCTCTTCATCCCTGAAGTCTGAGATGAGGCTGGCATCAATACGGGTCATCGATTTTTTTCCTTCTTCTGTCACTGATCCCATTTCCAATTCCCTCCCCTATCCCTCCTTCTTGTTCTCCACTTCCCTCCCTCTATTCCTCGCTCTCATTCTCCACTCCCCTCCCACTAAACCTCTCTTCACGCAGTCCTCCCATCTCAGTCTCGGTCTGTCTCTTCTCCTTCTCCTCTCCACTCTGAGTACATCCATGTGACAACTTATCTGCTTTCTATGATGACTGAAGTCACAAATTTATGACATGTCTAAGAGTTTTCCACCATAAATTCTTACCTAGACGCCACCTTCAAACACTGCTCGAGGGCCCACTTTCCTCGGTCCATCTGTCCATGCAATTAAATAAATCATCAATATGGAAGTACAACAAGTTTGATCTCATTACATTTCTTCATTATTAATTTATTTACCTGACTAGAAATCTCCAGTATGCATGCCATGTCTATGGGTTGATGAACCAGGGGAGATTGAAGACAGTATCCATTACATACACCTGGGAATTGAGAACTAGGTAGGTTAACATATGTAGTCTCACTACAACTTGCTACAGTAACCTGCAGGTGAAGATAAAATAACCTGCTGCTGTGTTTGCGTGTCAGAATATTGGGACTCGTGCCACAATATCACAGCATAATATGGTTAAGTAATATCTCTTTTTTATTCATTTTGCTTTGTTTATTTGTATTTGTTGTAGAGATACAAATACAACAAACTACCTGATTTGGACAAAATCCCAGCGCATACAATAAAAAAATACCCCCACATATAATATAATTTCTATGAATAAAGTTGCTTAGGGAAGAAGGGGACAGGCCACAACTGTATCTTATTCTGTGTCATACGAAATTATGGGTAGAGTGTTGAATCATTTCTATGCAGATTATATAACTAGCAGGTGTTCCTGCATACTGCTTTGGCAAGTTATAGTAATTAAGAGTGGTTGTTTAATGAAATGAATGCAATGAAATAATGGTGCTTTTTACAATTTTGTCCTTGGTTAAAATGGAGGCCAGTCCCACAGTGGAGCAATTTCTGGAAAAACAGCACATTAAAATTTCACAACACTAAACTGATAAAAAAATAGTTCAATTTTTATCACTGCATTTCCACACTTTAAAATAGATTGTGGCACGTTTTCTGAAGAGCCAACAAACTATAATTAATAAATACAATGTGTGTTGCAGTCTGTCAACAAGAAACTGCTGAAAAAATGTATCACATCTGTGCGAGCAACAAAACAAAAAGTCAAGAAAATCTAATCACACTTCAGTCCCTTGTGTGTAATTAACGGGGATAATCAATGCTTTGTGATTAGTTTTACAAGCTGCAGTATCACAGCCGTAACGACATAAAAATTATTACGCTGCACACCGATGGTGTTATTTCCAAATAATTGCAATGTGGCTTCTAAAACACCACATACAAATGCTGCACATATGGCACGTGCACCAAACTCACAAACATGACATTTCTTTTAATTTAAAGTTCCTTCTTCAATTTTAATTTAAAGGTCCTTCACACTTCTGTAAATGCTGAACATGCTACATGTTACACCTAACTCACAAGTCACATTTTTGTATTTCAAGTAAATTACATTTTTTTCACTCCTTCATTTGTGCAAATTCGTTATTTAGTTTTGTTGAAATCATTGGACAAATTATAAAAAAAAAAATTTCTCAAAAAAGAGTTATGCGAATTATATATGGAGCAAAAGTTTTTTATTACATTGAGTATAAAACTATAAGACAGCTATCACAATGTACCAGATGAAATACAATTTACTTCTGAAATGCAGTCTGAAACTTTTTCATTCGAGAGACGAGTGTTTGCATGCCTAAGAAAGTGTCAAAATAATTCTATGTTCAAAAAAGGTACAAATCATCTATTATTGAGAGATATACAGCAATAGTGTATTCATGAGATTTTGTATATGTTACAGTAGTATTTAAAATTTGTATTATTATTATCTTGATTGATGTTGTATCGTTTATTAATATCATTATCTTGGCATACAATTAACAAACCACCAGCAACAATGTATCTTTAACTACAACACAACAGGATTTTATTAAAACATGCTCCCCTGTTCCCAGGATTTCTGGCAAATTTCGAGCAATTTTACTTCCTTGTGTTCAAAAATCTGTAGAAAAAACTATTCAATATTGACAATTACAAGTTGTGCTTATTTTGAAGAGTTGTAATTTCTCCACATGCATGTATACATAGAAATAGGATATATTAATAAAATGTTGACATTTGATCACAATTTGCAAAGACAAAATACTAAGTTTGTTAAAACTTTGAAAGTTATTCTACATTGCGACTGACATTTGACAATGATCCCATGCTATAACCCATGCAACTCAGCAACGAAAATGTAGCTATATGTGTTAGCTTTGCACCACTGAAAATTTTTTCTAATTCTGACGGTTATTTTTCAGGTTACACCATATTTTATCATGACAAATATAGAAATAAAATTTTTCGAGATAGCGTGAACAAAACCGATAAAAATCAAGATTTCCAAAAGGGCAACACATGCACGTAACGAGCTGTTGTTGTTGCAAAATGTATCCGCTAGGGTGTGACAAAATTTGGTAGCGTTTAGTTCAGTAGTTATTTGCCAGGATTTTTTTTAATAGAGGGTCCTGTTTCAGGACTGCACGGAGTGGCCGGCCACGGCCGTTGTGCAGTCTAATGGGTTAATACTGTATATAAAAGTATGTGTGTAACCATTTTTATCTAAATTTAATATACATTATGATGCTATACTATTGTACTGCTGTTGTCATATGATGTTGGAAATAAATTGTTTTTTGATTGATTGATTGATTGACTGACTGATTGAAACCGGAAACAAAATCACAAAATGTCAGTTTGCACCCCTACTGAGTATTTCAAATATGGGGAGCCTTGTTTTATATCCAAAAAGCTCAAGGGAAGTACCTGATACCTGGTACACCCCCAGCTGAGGCAGTTGGCCTATTTCCTTGAACATAATTTCCTTGCCCCACACTGTCTGGCAATCAGCACAGTACCAGTAACACTACACCCAATGGCCACAACAAATAATCACCTTTCTTAAGGAGCGCGATCGCAAGATAAAAGGTGTATCTTAACACACACACACCTGCCCTGTCAAAGCCATACAGCCAGCTCTCAGTCTCTCAAAGGTCTGACTGCATTCTAAAGCAGGAAGAAGATATCCGGAATCCACAACTGGGGCGTCCCCGTTCCATTCACAGCAAAGTATTGTAAAACAACCCGGACCAGACGGTTGAGATGACCTTGTGCACAGTGACCTTGTGCGAATAAAACGTCCGGTGCCGATGTCACTGACAATACGACGATGAGACGTCACCCCAGACCAGTGGGTAACAACAAAGAGGAGAGCAACCATGCAGAATTGACCAGATAATGACGGCCTTGACTTTCCCGCCTCAGAAAACACTGTGCTGTGTCAGGGACCGACCATTATTTGCTTTTCCAAAGGCAAAAATGTTACAATTTTTTTTCCTGTGCACAAAATAACAATTCAGATTTCATCACAACGGCACACAGTGTTGCAAGTTATTTATGGCACTGATCTGCTGTAGAGCTTTTGTCAAATACTGCATTTTTGTCAAGAAATCAACATAGGAGATGCTCCACATTAGATGCCACCAAAAACAAGAAGATTTTGTCTACATTCGCTGGGGATCCTTCGAACATTGACATACCCAAAAACTTAAGACTCTGACCAACATAACTGTTAGTCCTCAAACATATGCCCATTTCCCATAATTTTTGGTAGGAGCGAAATCATCCGAAAAGGTGGCACCGTCTCAAAATGAATGGCACTTTATTCATATGACATGAAACAACCTATTCCTAGTCTGGTTTAACAGATGGCCGTGGAACAGACGGAAACCAGGTCAATATGTCCCACTAACTTCTTGGCTCCCATTTGCAGGTAGATAAACAACCAAGGCTCCAGGCCATAGATCAAATGTTGGGCTAACCCTGCCACATATGTGGGGTCTTAAATTGTGGTTGCCTTCACCATGGCATACCTACAAAAACAAAGCTGGGCCCATCCATGGAAGAACTGGCTGAGAACAAACAGGCATGCCAGTTCAACAAAATAATTCTTATAATTTTATATAGCTGCATAATATATAATTGTGGAGATTTTTTAAGTTGTAGGCTCATGTGGTTTACATATAAAAAAAATACATAGAAACTACATTATAAATATATATTAGATAACTAAATTAAATATATATGCAATAATTTGTTTTTAATAAAACCTAATTCAAATGACTGAAGGAAACCTCACGAGTGGCTTTCATCTTTATAAGTATAAGACGTTCATACAGTTGGTACGTACAGGCCCTAAAAACAGCTATAACAAAACAATTATATCAGTTATACGTGTGGTATGGTGTGTGTGCATGTGTGTGTATGTGTATGCGTGTGTGTGTGTGTGTGTGTGTGTGTGTGTGTGTGTGGTGCTATAAAATAAGAAATATATTTTTATAAATTTAAGATCTTCATGCAGCTCACGTAGGCATTAAACCAACCGGACCAAAAAACCATATCAGTTATACATCCACATTTGTGATGCTACAAAACAAGAAATGAAATCTCTTGGCTGTGTGAAACTGGATGAGATTACAAAACCACCCAAACTAGTCCGTTCTATCAGTTTTCTGTGGGCAACTGGAACAGACCGACTGAACACGTAAGATTTACAAGCCTGTCCATAACAAACGACTCTGTGAGTCAAGAGATAAATTCTGTCCAGTTGGAATGAGGGGGTGCTGTCATGGCGATGAATAAGACAGGGGTTGCTACCATGAATAACACAGGAGGAGTAAGACACATGGGGGTGATGTCCAGACCTCCCTGTATCTATTAGTAGCCTGCCTGTAAAGATTTCCACCAGATTTCTCTGGTGTTCAAGACTTAGGGTCACGTGATAGATTATCACTAAACACAGTGACACAGACATAGATAGGGAAGTGGACCAGGCCAATTGGCTCTTCTCCATATATTGTACAGACTTGTCATGTTATTGTCCAGTCAAGGGTTTAGTCAGGCATAGGACAAATGGCAGGCTATAAGCCAAATAAAACAGACAACAGATACTTGGCTATATTACATAATATTATGTCTATATATAACATTTTGGAGTCAAATTTAATCCCTATCATGTACTGAATCCCTATTTATATATTAAATAGCATGTTCCAGGCATTTTACCGGTTGACATTTCAGTGCATAATTGCATATTATGATATATATAAATAATTCCAATTAATTTAAGCTGGTTTCGACTGAATACTGCAGAGATCGGATTCTAATAGCTCGTGCTTACCCTGGAAATGCTACACTCCCGGCATAGTGTGTGCATGCAACGTGACCCCACGCACATATACGACACCTCTCGTGTTATCAACCCCACACAATCTGCCATGCGTCCCACTTACCGCCATCCAACACCAACACGAGTGTATCCTCGAGCTCACGCCAGGCACTGTCAAAATGGGGCGCTTTATCCAAGTTTTAAAAAAAAACACCTGTGTTCGGCAGCCTCCACATATCAGCCTCGCCACAGAGAAAGCAAGAAGTCAGTCTGGGACTCCACTGCTAATCAGGGGCATTCTCAAAATTTGCCTTGGCAAAATTAATTCCAGTTCATGAGAAAACATCAATGCTCGTGTAAAGTCAGACCAAAAGGCCACTTCTGCCAATGATAGATTAATTATAACATATTAAACTGTTGACATGACCCCGATGTGTTTTTCACAGAAAATGTGTAGTTATTGATGCAGAAAATCAGCCGCGCATGCGCAGTGCACACGTGTTGCGTTTTATCATGCTTCCACGCGTGGGTTCAAACGAGCGATGTTGACTGTTTCTCGTCGGTGAACGTGCTTAAGCGTGCCCACTCAAAACTGTGCATGCACACCCACAACTCTCATGTGAATTCATGCGGCCGTGCTGAAAGCATCTGTTTTATTCGCTCGTTTTTTATTGGTCGCAAATTATGCTTTACATTTGCCATGACATGACATGTCGTTGAACTTGACTAAGTGTGTCACAGTGGTAGTAAAGCAAACGTTAACTGATGTGTATGATGGTACGTGAATGCGTGCGTGTGCACATGGTAGCAAACATTCCAGGCCTGGGGTAGTAGTAATATGCAATAGTAACGATTACAATTGTTCAAGTAATAGTAACAGAAACAGATGGAACAGAATGTAATGTAATAGTAATTGTAATAGAAAGCAAAGTAACAGTAATTGAGCTATTACTTTGCTATTACAATTGAACATTTCAATCACACCAAAATTCAATCTCACTGAAAATAATCAGACAAAAAAAATTATGTATAACATGACTTGTTAACATTTCCAATTTGGAACCTTTTTTGTGGTGATGAAATGGTTTAGTATCGGGAGTCATGACAGTCACCGAACTTTAGCAGACACTGTGATAGTGTGACTGCTGCATGGCTAATTGGTCATTTGAAGCCAGGTCCACCAGCCATCTACCCTCTCCACACAAGCCTATTCATTCATTCACTGAAGCTGGATAAGGGTTCCAGGCTTCCAGCAATAAACAGATTGTCTTTAACATCTGAATCAATCAATCAATCAATCAATCAATCAATCAATCATTGCCATATCCCAACCCTAGCTGCCAGCCTGCCATGCTGGGTAATGTTTGGTCAAAATCCAGGGGCTTATACCAACTTTTCTGACTTTTTCTCAGTTGGTAGCTAGCTTGCACACTATTGACCAAAAGTATGAAAAACATCCTATCATTGAGCCAATAATTAAACTGTCCACCAAGCAGCAGCCGAGCAGTATGGGTCTACTATGCCGTATGGGATAGTCAGACGGTGTTATGTGACCGTGACATTACTTTTCTGTTTCATTCCAATGAATATATGAAACTTCTACATCCGACTGGAATTGTGTGATGTTAATTTAATTGGGAAATTAACTGTTAATTGTAATTTTAATTGCCAGCAAGATCTATCGGCTAGATCGATGTTTGAGCGATGCAGTTTTCCAGAAGCTTGTGTCAGTTAAATGCAACAGCCATGTTTTAAAGTAAAGCGATCTTGTTCTTATGTTAGATATGATTGTGATGTGATATAAAACACTTAGAGATCCAGTACAGAGAGACTACAGACAAGACATCTTGCCACATCTCAGTACTGTTCTATGTAAGAGATTTTGTGTTGACAATGATCATTTGACACTAAAGTAAACAGTTGTTTTGCCTCCAAAATAAAGTATAAACTGTCATCTAAGTATTTGTTGTTAGTTTTTCATAAAATATGCACTTACTTTCGACGATACACCCATCAGTTAATTTGAATCTATGAAAGTGATTAAGTATGTAAAACGTTTAATTGAAAGAAAATAGTTCTGATGGAAAATGTAATAGTAATAGTTTGAAATGTAACAGCAATAGTAACATATTACATTGCCTTCAGCATGTAATAGTAATAGTAATAGAAAGGAACTAAGTAATAGTAATAGTAATATAGCAATGTAACAGACCCCAGGCCTGATGCATTCACATAATAATAACATATTTTACGTAACGTAGTGCACCATTGTTTGTGGTGCTTCACAGCATAATAAAATTAAATTTCATGACCAGTCTAGAATTGCTAAATAAACAAGTAAATAGATAAAAATACAGATGATAATAATTATTATTTAAAAATAAGTATTGCACACAGAGTTCAAACAGAAAGCATAAAGTGAAATTCAAGAATGTTCAAGAACATTTGGGAGAAAAACAGCACTTTTTAAAGAAAATTTTTCTTAAGTGTCTGAATGTTATTTCAGAAACAACTTTATTGCCTTTAAAACAACTGATGTCAAATCAAAGGTATATTTTCAATAGACTGTTTGTGCCACTCACACATCGATCAGCACAGGCAGTTCCACATGGAAAAAAGCTAACTGACAGCGACAATTTTGTCTTAATAGGAGTCACTGACCACTTTTTGTTTTACTTGACTATTTAGTTTATTCTAAATGTTGTATCTACTCAAATAGGCAAACACAATGTCTGAAGTCAGAGTGGCTGAAGTTACAGCAAATTTACAGTTTTGTTAATATTAATATATATATATATATATATATATATATATATATATATATATATATATATATATATACCTTAATTTAGCCTAAATGTTGAAGCTGCAGCAACTTTATCAACGGGCAAAGCAGCAAACAGCAAACACTATAGCACAGGAGTCTTTAAACAACTTTTCTAACAATTGAAAACGTAAAACGTGTACGCATCTGCTTCTACTTCGTAAATATTTCACTAAAACAACTTTTCTAACAATTTAAAACGTAAAACGTGTACACATCTGCTTCTACTTCGTAAATATTTCAGTAAAACAACTTTTCTAACAATTAGTTTGCACTTAATCAATTAAATAATGAGTTAATTATTTAGAATGTCACATTGTGCAAGTTTCTTCAGATTTTTTATGGTTGAAAAAATTTTATTATTAATAATAGCTTTGCAGCAATCTGCTCTGAGAAATTTGGGACAACAAATTAAAAACTTATTAAAATAATTTCAGCAATTTACCACTAGTACAAACCATGCAACAAGATACTGTAGTTGGAACATTCGCATCGCAACACAGAAAATATGTTTACAAGAACAGTCAAGAACACTGCCTTGAAGTCAAGAACATTTAAGGGTACTTGAGTCAAAAAGTCAAATTCATTCTGGGATATGTACGAACCCTGATTGCACAACATAGGAATATAATAATAAATAAATACCCATAAATAATACTATCAATAAAAATCATTTAAAAATATATTAATAATATATTAAGTAAGCAAATTAAGTGATTAACAAATGTGAATATGATCACAGAAAATATTAGTTATTAAATTAAACAGTGTAGAGCAAATAGTGTTAATCTGCAAGATACTAAAATGCAGTTTGAAAGAAATGATTTTTAGTAGACATTTGAAATTGGCATGAGTGTCGGAGGTTTAAATGTGGTTAGGCAAAGTTTTGAGTCACATAGATATGCGCAGTCCCAGAGATGTATGGCACAGTTATTTACAACACCGCACCCCCACTGAGATTCCCAGGGGCTGATTAACTTCAACTGAACCTGCTCCATTATCTTGCTGTAAAAAAACCAACATGTACTAAGATATTATGACAGTTCAACACCAAAATGTAGCACAATATGAAACAGTAACAATTTTCTTCTAATCATATCTATTGAGATTTACTTACTCAATGTTTCAGCTACCTTAGGCAGCCTTTACGAGAAAATTAATTATGGGGTATATGAACCTACTGCAGCTCTAAGTACAGTGTGCCTCGGTACAGAACTGCAAGATTTAAGAACTCTTTTACATCTTATGCATTTTACCAATTGCTGGCAATAATCACAATCTAATAATTGTTGGCGTTTTACTTGTACATAACTGAATAGGAGTGGTCATTGTATATTAACATTGTATTGTCTGCTTTTAAACTGTGCCTACCAGACTTGGGGTTAATGACATTCTGGAATTGTATATGGAACTGGTGTCCTGTTTTTAAAAGTAACTGGAATTATATATGGAACTGGTGTCCTGTTTTTAAAAGTAACTGGAATTGGTGAAAAAGCAATTGTTATTTTCTATTACTTTTCAGTTGCTTTTCAATTACAATGTGCAACTTTTTAATTCAAATAATTTACTACAAATAATCAATCAAATATAATAAGTTGCGTATACCATATCTGTTTGCCACTGTGTACCTTAATATGCAAAAATAAAAAAAACTGCCCTAAAAGAGATGTTATTTTTGGTGTTGAGTGTGTCCACTGTTCACATACAGCTGTACTGTTATTTCAAAATATTGAACTGACAATTGGAATTTGTATTTTCTAATTGGAATTGGTATTTTTTAGGTGAAATTAGAATAGGTATTTGTAATTGGAATTGGAACTGATATGAGCAATAATGTCATCACAAGTGTTCACACATTCAGTACTTCACACTGTAGTAAAGCAATATATTGGCAACAAGATCCAGGCAGCAGTAGAAAGGCAAAGCTAATTTGTTTTCATTGCAGGCCTACAACACCTGGGTTCCTTCGTGTGTAGCGCTTTTGAAGGCCCAAAAACAAGTTTTTGGTTTTTAAATCATTCTCAAAGGCAAATCACACAATCAACAGCAAAGAAATATCTGGTGATATCTCTTTATTATTACATCCACAATCATTCAATTAAAACCACATATTTGTATTCGTTCCCATTCTGAAGTTATAAAAAAAATGGCGATATGCTGAGTGACTACCTTTTGACAATTGCTCATATATACATGTAATGTAACCAAGCCCAAGTCTGGTGACCTTTTGATGTATCACTACATATCACAGTCTATAGTTTTATTTCATTATTCATTAAATATATGAAATTCAGTGTGCTACTACTTTATTGTAACGTTTCATGATTTGCTTAATATGTACATACGTGTAATATTCAACCTTTACGATTTCAAATAAACGTATCATTATCAACATAATGACAATTTTTTAATCAAACTAGCCACTTTTTAGTTTGTAATCATTACAGTATTAAGTTCTGAAGATATATTCTTTGGTTAAAACAGGAGTTTGTTTTTAATTTTTGAACTGATATTATGGCTAAGAATTGTCACTTGACGTGTGCTCTCATTTACCCGTGACATACAAGTGGTATAATTTTTGCTATCGTCAAAAATATGCAGTCATTTAGAACGAAATTACACAGGCCTGAAGTAATTCGTCAATTGTTTGTTTTACTCAACAAAGAAGAAATTGCTCAATTGCACAACATAGCACATATTTACATACTGCATTACACTGCATGACATGCGGTGATGACACAGTAGCTGTTACTAGTTTTTTGTTTCAACGAACTTTCTAAACAACCATACCTCAGCCATCATAAATCGCTGTACCATCGACTCTACTATACAGTAGGGTTGGCAAACTTTTTGTATTGCGATATATCACAAGTATTGCAACATGCATCGTAATATAGTGTGCCTGTTTTGGTTAAAACAAGATGGCTTGTGTTATTTTGTATTTTAACATGTCTGATTGTTGTTTATATTAAATAATAGCTGTAGAAGCAATTTTTTTATTATTTTAAACATATTTAACTGGATGGTCGTTAATCATTGCATTAAGTAAATAATTAAACGCACAAATACATCCTGTCTGGTGTAAATGAACCAAAACTATATCGTTGTACATGAATGAATAAACATTAAACATCTAAACTATGAGAATAAATTATTCGAACCTAAACTATGAACAAATGATAATAAAGATTAATAACTGGGTGCGGTTCAGTAAAAATTCCTCAATAAGCGAACTTTTGACAAGTTGAAAATGCAAATATATATATAAATGTTCTTGAATATATATATATATATATATATATATATATATATATATATATATATATATATATATATATTCAAGAACATTTAAGGGTACTTGAGTCACAAAGTCAAATTCATTCAGGTATATTGCGGTACCTACTTTTTCTGCGATATACAAATTATGATACGCCTTTGTTGTACTTGTATACCTGTGTATATACTCTATATATAGTATATTCAGGTACATCAAAGGCATATCATAATTTGCATCCCGCATAAAAACAAGTACCACAATATACCTGTATGGTTCAGTCAAAACTCATTAAGCTAACTTTTAACAAGGCACATCAAAGACATTATCACAATATGAATCCCCAGAAAAAATACACGCCACATACCTTTATATTAGCAAAATACCTGTGTGTATACCTGTATACTGGTAACATGGCGCAACACTACCACTTGTACACATTATAGCTCATAGCTGCACTTGAGAATGCTACATTGTGGCCTGCTGTCTGGCCAGGTAATTTATGAATGTTTGCAAAATAGAAAGTTTGAACCAGCCACGACCCACAAAACTAAATGAACCATTGCTATAGGAGTTGGCTAACAGTAATAAAACAATTAAAACTAAGTGACAAACTTACACAAATGAATGAGCATGTCATAGTGGGTACTAGGTAGGTTTGATTTGTCGTTACACAAGTCGGACACGAGACAAGCAAATAAATAATTTGACAAGGCACCTTTAATAATATTAATAATAATAATTGACTTCTATGGCGCCTATATCCTCAGGAACCTGAGCTCAGAGGCGCGACAAAACAGAATCAGTAAGCGTAATCGTAAACAGGGACACGCAAAAGTCAGTATCAGAACGAGGGACAACCGAACATTTACGGTGGGAATGCAAGTTGGAATAGATGTCTTGAGTTTTTTTCGGAAAATAGCAATAGTTTCTGACGTTTTCAAAGTGATAGGGAGTTCATTCCAGACCCTAGGCGCAGCGACAGAGAAAGCACGTTTACCCAAGTTAAGTTTTGTTTTAGGTACAATAAGTTGTTGTGAAGTTGATGATCTTAGCTGCCTAGGGATATTTGAAAGATGCAGGAGACTAGCCAAGTAGGATGGTTGTTGTGTAGATATGCAAGAGTGGACAGCTTAAAATTAATTCGGTAAGAAACTGGAAGCCAGTGTAACTGTTTAAGTAGTGGTAGTGACGGTGAAAACCGAGGCGCCCTGAGAACCACATAAAATAAAGTTACACAGAAAGAGCTACATTTACAATACCACAAAAATATGCACACATATTGGTATTGTCTGGAATCAGTTTGATTTTTTTTCAAATGTTGTGTGGTGAAACCGCATTTTTTTCTAATCTGTACAAAGACATCATAAATTTTATGGACACATTAACATCTACACCATGTTTTATGTTCATGGTTTCTACCAGGATGTGAATAAAAACTCTAGTTTATTATTTTCCCATATTGTTCTGTCATATTGTCAGCACACACCTGCAAACATAGACCTGGATTATACACACATAAAAACATAATAGTTATATCAGCACGACTCATTGTAAAAACATTAGTTTACTAGGGCTAAACACCTACCTCTCAAGTCCAGTGCCACATGCAATACTGAATACTACACATGCGTTGCACGCATGAACGAACACATTCATGCATGCATGCACATGCATAATTGGCTACGGACACCCTGCAATTACGATATTATATTTCTCAAGATTTCCCGTCAAAGATGTTCTCTCCTGTTCTGCCGAGCCAGTCACACCTCGACCGATGACTACAGATGCTACGCGACATTAATTTTGTGTTATTTCAGTTTTTTCGATTTCTGTGAGGTTACAAACAGCAATCGTCAACCCATTATACCTGAACTATTCCCTTGGCTGATCTCCGGTATAACCTCAGTGAAACAGGGCGACACTACATCCAGGGGTGGGGGTATATAGCATGTCACAACAGACACAGATTCTGAAAATCAAACATTAATTCTACCAAACACTGTAGCATGACAGAAACGTCTCCAAGACCAGAGGTGATATTGCCATCACGACTGGTGCCCCCCTCCCCCCAAACAAATGTGGAACTTACTTAATTTTTTCCAAGTTGCTGCATCAACCAACACATATTGCCAAGTTAGCTTTTTTCAAATGTAGCTTTTTTCAAATAATAAAGGCATGAAATATCTGTCTTATTAACACATTTTATTTCAAACACAAATTTTATAATAATAACTTTACTTAAACAGCATCACTGTTCATGGATGTGGACATAAATACATAAAACAGTGTTTTAAAATTACATATGAAAAGATTAAAAATGTAAAAAAGTACAATAGACAATAAAATAATAGAAATTAGTCACTACTTTGTAAATACTAAAAAAATATTTTATTTAACTAAAACAGAAAAGAAGAAATTGTTGTTGGTAATGTAGTAAGTTATGCTGGCTAGTTAGTATTGTAATATTAGTAATATAAAATTACAAATATTTTGTGATCAGTATATCACAGTGATCGATGTAAGCATTTATAAAGCAGCAGTGACGCAAGGATTCAAGTAAGGTAGTTTACTGCTCTAGACATCCTGTAAACTACCGCTGGTTTGAAACACAGCATTCATAATGGCCCTGAATTTTGATTCCACCATTTAATTCCAGTAGTAGTAGGTATGGTGAACATGTCAATTTTGAAGCCTGAAATCTGATATGCTTGACCAACTTTACGCACTGATTATGACTATTAGAAATTATTATCTGGGTAATTATCTGTTATTATAGTTTCTGCTGGCTATCATGGTATCATCAATATCAAAATTACATATATATATATACATAAGTGTAGGACTTCCTATATCAAGTGAAAATCTAAATTGCTCCTGACTTCAATTACAAGCTGCATGAGAGTTAACATAAAAAACCACCATTTACAAAAATGACAAGTGCGGCTTCGAGTTGATCAGACTAAAGATAATTACTTTGAAATTTGAAGACCTTTTCCCATGATAAATTCAAAATAACATCTTAGAAACATTGTTCAAACTTCCTCTAGGATCCACATATTTAGTGATCAAACTGTATCATCTGATAAAAGTTCTAAGTATATCGCTCAGTCCACCTTTGCCGAATCATAGTTTATGGCCTGGTTTGGTGAAATCAAACACAACACCTTCTTAAGGTCTTTAAGTTTTAAGACTTAGCACACACCCTGTTAAAGCAGACCTAGCACGAAACACCACGAGAACATGAATACACCATTTTTTACATGCGTATATAATATAATTTTCTATTATCATACTGGAAAAAAATATCAAGACTGTATAATATTTATTATATTACTGTTATTTATTGTGTCTGCCTCCCAGTTATTTGTGCAATGCATACCGCCAGAACAACACTGGCATTTCCCCGAGATACCATCAAGACAAAGCCGGGACTTTTTGCTAGTGATCAATGGTAATCAATAAGCTTACTCAAGAAAGTCATTTACCTGATCATAAAACATGGATACAACATCACATAAACTAGTCGGGTCGTTAGTAACCTTGGTCATGGAGTAATAGTGATCTAGTGTACATAGTACATAACATTAATGCTTTACTGGTCTCCTTTGATGATCATCAAGGCAGAAGGCACATTTTAATGTAATCAACTCAAAGAGAAGCTGAGGCTTGTTTATTTTATGTTGTGTGAGCATCTAAATATGAAACCATCTGGAAAAAAAGAAAAGAAATGCACCAATGAACCATCACAAGAGAACCATCGCATCATCACAATGGATGCCGTCGATACCTCGATTGCTCTCTGCCTTGTGCACATACAGTACATAAACCTAACTTGCAGGTTTTGGGTCATGCATAACACAATTCACTTTAGAAAAATGTTAAACTTGTATGTTTTCAAAGTGATTGATCCTTGTATTTGATTAAATATATGTGACAATAAAGTAAACAACCCCCCCATACATATATGTACAGCAGAGGAGAATGTATCACCTCAATGCCACTGGGTAACTTGTAATCTCAGTCACTTCTTGTAGTGCATTACGACCAAATTATATATTGGAAATATGCTAAGTACTACCTGATTTACGTTGTTTAAAAATATACTTTTTATTCACATACATATAAATGTACTTGACCTCAACACAGAAACTAATGCCATGTGACATTAAAAAAACTTTCACACTCTATCATTTGAACACTAATGTGAATGCCTCCCATTGTAACGTTATAATGTAATCATTCTGTACATGTTTTTTCTACATGTTTACACACCACTTAACTTCTTGAGTGAGTTTTACAACCAACAGTATTGTTGCTGCATCAAATGTGTTTTTATTATACCTGGCTGAGTTCTAGATGTTTATTCATATTAGGAGGCCTAATTTAAGCCCTTTCTACGTTCCATGGCATAACATTTCAAGAATACAGGACTTAGTTCAAGCATTGTAAGTATTCTAGGGTCAACAGACTCACACAATAAACCAGCATAGGCATGTCAAACTCGTTTGGTTAACTACAACTCTTGTAACAAAGGAATAACGCAAATTTCATAGACAACATTGTTATTATAGAATTTGTATTACTTCAGCTGCATGAAGAGTATGATAGGTAGATGACAAAGACTGGAATGTCATCCACAATGTGTCTAGACACTGAAGCTTACCTCAAATAGAAGGTGTCGGGCCAATTATTCACCTGCATGAAATATTCACCCCAAAGTTAGGATTTCGCTGTGAAATGTTCAATCCTTCCATGAAATATTCACAGATGCCCAAATTAATTAAATGTTCTGTGTTTGGATTCAGTCATTCTACTTTGTATACTATGTTACACCATGTAGTAATATCATTTACAAATTTTACAATTCCAGAATGCTTTAATATTTTTTTAATAATGTAATTATTCAAAACATTTTCTCAACTATATATGCATAAATTAAACTAAACATAAATTATTGAACCAATTAATAAAACAATTATGTCATGAAACAGGATGCAAATTTGATGGGGGGGTGAATATTTCATAATGAAATCCACACCTTTTGGGGTTTATCTCATTTGAAATATTCACCTGGGGGTGAGAATTTATGGGGGAGTAAATTTCATCTCACACTGGCAGTCGCATAGATGACAACAGCCAATAAATACTATGAACCTCATCAGGAGCATTAAGAAAGGTATGAGATTAAGATTGCTGTGGGAGTCAGTTTAATGACACATTTCCTGGATGTGTTAATCTACCTTTTATCTGCAGCAAAGTTATTTGCCTTTGACGAGAGACACTGGATCAAACTGACTCATACAGGTGTTGAATCAGTTTCACCTGCTGTGGCCCTGCACACTGGTGGTTTGTGTCTATGTGTTGCAGTAAAGCCGCCGACAGAGTATATTGGACTCAGCAGCCAGTGTCAAATTACACAAGTAACCTATTCAAATAAATAAGTCAACAACCAATTTGTAAATAATGTTTACACTAATTCATTTCAACTGAACACAGACTTTGTTGTGATGAAATATTGCAATATAAGTATTTTTGCAATTTCTGACAAAAGGTAAATAGTACAGCTATGTTACTATAAAAATGTAGCTGTATATCACAGTAAATCTACAATGTTCTATTCATACTAAATACTCAGTCCTTAGGACTGCTTAAAACGTTTCTAACACCAACCAATTACAACACCAACTTAACCTCTCTCTGCGAAGCATTCAGCCACATTGCCATAACTGCACTAAGATGATTTGTTTGTATACAGTTCAATCACTGTCAGGTACTCACTTACAGCTGACTGAACTGAGGCAACAATATGAGTCTTACAGTCAACAACGCTTACAAACACACTGCAGCACCTGCACAATGAAGAAGTAAGTGGCATATTCTAAGACAATAATGTGAACACTGTTGTTACAACTAATGTCTTAACAGTAAAAGAATTTACATATTAGGCATAGCTATAAACACCTGCCCAAACTATACAGATCTAAACATTTACAAGATAAACTAGTAAGGCAGAATACTATTCATACTAGTATAACATAGCCACATTTCCTATTATACTTATAGCTTATGCATTTATACTGTCACTGCTAGAAGTTAGTAGTGTCACTGTTGTGGTTAGGCCTAATCCTAGGCCAGGCCCTGGGGAAAGCCATACACAAATCATTCGACGTCGTCTTCGAGTTCGACTCCTGGGGTCCGACTCTCGACGTCTCGAGTCTTCACAGTCATATAGACATAGAGTTATAGACATAGTCATATAGACAAACGTCGACAGGAGTTAAGGCACCCGATACTACTCCACGGAGGCATGTCATATGACATTGACATGTTATTACTCAGTGTGTGATCTGGATGAGAATATGTATGTAAAGATAACGACTCTTTGACATAACCTTATAAAAGCGGTTTATGCCAAGGCCAACACAGGCCTATAAAATACCGCTCGAAATTAGGCCACGATGTCCTACAAAATGTTCGGCACCACTACCGCCACATTTAGAGTTAACGCTGGCAGCTAAATAAACGATCAATGCACTGAGACATATATCAAACGCTTCGCTTACCTTGTGAGGTGAGTGACGTGTTAAACCAGTGTTTTCTTGGAGAAAACACGTTTATAGTAGCTGTCACTCTCAAGCACCAGACCAAAGCAAATCTGGCGTGAGTAGAGTAGCTTCCGCACGTGCGGGCAAACATTAATCTTGTTACATGATTGGTCGACAAATTAGGTCTTTATATTTACTGTGCGATACGTGTTATAAATCGGACCGGCTGGAATTCAAAAGAAACCAACGCATGAACTTCCAATCACTAACAATAAACTATCATCACCTGTCATCCCCGTTGATTATTTGTTATAATAGTCACAGTTTCTAAACCAGAATCGCCTAGGGCTAGGCTAGCAGGGGCCAAGTCTAGGGCCTAGCCTAGCCCTAGGCCCTAGCCTACAACTTGAAGTTCAGGACGTTTTTTTAGTTTTCATACTTATTTTAACGAGTATATGTTAGTAGCTGAACGCATAGATGACCATCAATACAATTAGAGAAGATCGGTGTTGGTAAATATGTCTGCACGAACTAACGAAATACAGATTGCGAGATGTTTATCTTTACAGTATGCATTTCTCTCAAAAGCCCCCCAGAGAAATAGGCTACCGACACAGGCTCCATCTTGTGGACAAAGTGTTAATTAAATGTGTCGCTGTTTGCATATGTTGAGTACATGCTGGTGTTCATTTGGTAGAATTGCCGTAGCAGGTAGAGACTGTAAAACCATAGAAAGTCACCAAACTAAAACTGTGCAAAGTTGATTTACAATTGTTCATCACTTGTTTTTGAAGTAAAATAACAATTAATTTTCATGAGCATCTATATTGAAATACCGGTTTGCAGCTAGTCCCCGTTAGTATAGTGGTGAGTATCCCCGCCTGTCACGCGGGAGACCGGGGTTCAATTCCCCGACGAGGAGGCTTTCTTTTTTTTTTTTCAGTTACAAAGTCATTTATTGCTTTTACATTGCACTGTACTTCGTGTTGTCAAAGTCTTTCCCGATGACACCAGTGAGCGGTGTGGCAGGGTTCTCAACTTCCCATCTCCCACCTAGCCTAGGCTATAATTATTATTATAGCTGCTTGTGTTGTGCCTTGTGGGGCCAATCTCCCACCATTTTTGAGAGTCCAACTCCCGCCATCAATTGCACCTCGATCTCACCAATTTTTTTTACCAACTTCCCATTTCCAGCGTGCGTGCGTGCGTGCGTGCGTGCGTGCGTGCGTGCGTGCGTGCGTGCGTGCGTGCGTGCGTGCGTGCGTGCGTGCGAGCGTGCGAGCGTGCGTGCGTGTTGGGAGGTTCAAACAAAGCCCCCTTTTTAGAGAACTGTGCTTAACTGAAACATTTTCCAGAAATCATCCCAAAACCACCGGCTGATTGTGCACTCTCGCACCTTTTCAAAGCCCCTATGACCAGCCTGTGTATATGTGACATATTTCTCACATTCATCCTGCTTTTGCAAATTCATATGCGAATTCCTCCAGTGCATCGTAGCAATGAACCTAAGCTACAGGAGAAAGTGCATAAGACGCCCACTGTGCACAAGAAGCCCACCCCCACTTAATTTCCAGGGTATTAAAGGTAAAAAGGTATGTTCTTATATAGCGCGGTATCCGGTCCATAGGACTGCTCAAAGCGCTTTACACTTCACCCCCTGGCAGACCTGTTCATTCCAAGGCCATCTCAACTTCTTTGGGAAGTATTCAGCCACGCTGCAATTGCTGTGCGAAGGCTATTCGTTCACATATCCACCACTGTCTGTATTGCCAGGTACTCATTTATACAGCTGAGTGAACTGTGGCAACGTGGGGTGATCAAACTTGCCACGCAGTGGGATTTAAAACCGGGTTCTCTCGATTGAGAGTCCGGCCTTCTAACCGGTATGCTATCGCGCCCTACAAATATTATTAATGTTATTAATAACATGTAGTCAGCCTCCCACAGACTGAAACTTTATAATTATTAATGTTATTAATAACATGTAGTCAGCCTCCCACAGACTGAAACTTTATAATTATTAATGTTATTAATAACATGTAGTCAGCCTCCCACAGACTGAAACTTTATAATTATTAATGTTATTAATAACATGTAGTCAGCCTCCCACAGACTGAAACTTTATAATTATTAATGTTATTAATAACATGTAGTCAGCCTCCCACAGACTGAAACTTTATAATTATTAATGTTATTAATAACATGTAGTCAGCCTCCCACAGACTGAAACTTTATAATTATTAATGTTATTAATAACATGTAGTCAGCCTCCCACAGACTGAAACTTTATAATTATTAATGTTATTAATAACATGTAGTCAGCCTCCCACAGACTGAAACTTTATAATTATTAATGTTATTAATAACATGTAGTCAGCCTCCCACAGACTGAAACTTTATAATTATGATCACTGACCTTGTGCAGTAGAAGTGGATAGCCAAAGCAGCAATGAGGAGATTTGAGCGACAGCAAGGTAAAATTACACTTTTTGTTACTATTTTTAGTCAATTTCAAACTTTTATAACTCACCAAATATTGCAGATAGCATGGGTCATTTCAGGTGCCCATGATGGTCAACTTTCTGACATATATTATCACATTAAATCAATGACAAATAAGTATGCGCATCTGAGGAATGACCTTGTAAACGAAAAACGTGTTTGTTCTCAAAATGCACCCTACTCTCGTTCTCAAAACGCACATGGGGTGTGCGTTTTAGGCACACGATAGTGGGCGTTTTAGGCACATGTTCAGCTGACTTAGATATGCTGATAATAATAATAATAATATAATTATAAAAAAACCAGTCAAATGTACATGTTTGCGATCATTAACGTAGACCTAGGTTTGTAGTAAAAAATAACCCACAGACTATTATGAATAAACTGTGCATACAAAATATAAATTGTTAAACATGATATACATATATCGTTAGACATAAAAGGCTAACTGTTTTACAAAGACTAAGCATTATCAAGTGGTTCGGATTATCTGATATATAATAGCAGCAAGGTGTTTTACAATTTCACAGTGGAGTAAACTGTTAGTGTTTGGGCACGAGATCGTGTTTTTAAATACTTAATGATCTGGTGATGTTGTTTTTAGATGGCAAAACTTGGCTATAGGAGACAACCTACAAGGTGCCAATATGGAATCATCCTACCAGAACAGGCTGTTTGTGGTATTGACGAGGATGCAGTTGGTCAGGAACAGGCTGTTTGTGGGTCTATAACAGGCTGTAGTTGGTCAGGAGCAGGTTGTAGGGGGTCAGGAGCAGGCTGTAATTGGTCATGAGCAGGTTGTAGGGGGTCAGGAGCAAGCTGTAGTTGGCAAGGAGCAGGCTGTAGTTGGTCATGAGCAGGTTGTAGGGGGTCAGGAGCAGGCTGTAGTTGGTCATGAGCAGGCTGTAGTTGGTCATGAGCAGGCTGTAGTTGGCCAGGAGCAGGCTGTAGTTGGCCAGGAGCAGGCTGTAGTTGGTCATGAGCAGATTGTAGGGGGTCAGGAGCAAGCTGTAGTTGGCAAGGAGCAGGCTGTAGTTGGTCATGAGCAGGTTGTAGGGGGTCAGGAGCAGGCTGTAGTTGGTCATGAGCAGGTTGTAGGGTGTCAGGAGCAAGCTGTAGTTGGCAAGGAGCAGGCTGTAGTTGGTCATGAGCAGGCTGTAGTTGGTCATGAGCAGGCTGTAGTTGGTCATGAGCAGGCTGTAGTTGATCAGGAGCAGTCAGTAGTTGGCCTGAAGCAGGCTGTAGTTGGTCAAGAGCAGGCTGTAGTTGGTCATGAGCAGGCTGTAGTTGGTCATGAGCAGGCTGTAGTTGGTCATGAGCAGGCTGCAGTTGGTCAGGAGCAGGCTGTAGTTGGCCATGAGCATGCTGTAGACTGTGTAGAGGGTCAGGAGCAGGCTGTAGTTGGTCATAAGCAAGCTGCAGAGGGTCAGGAGCATGCTATAGTTGGTCATGAGCAGGCTGCAGTTGGTCAGAAGCAGGCTGTAGTTGGTCATGAGCATGCTGTAGAGGGTCAGGAGCAGGCTGTAGTTGGTCATGAGCAAGCTGCAGAGGGTCAGGAGCATGCTGTGGTTGGTCATGAGCAGGCTGCAGTTGGTCAGGAGCAGGCTGTAGTTGGTCATGAGCAGGCTGTAGTTGGTCATGAGCAGGCTGTAGTTGGTAATGAGCAGGCTGCAGTTGGTCAGGAGCAGGCTGTAGTTGGTCATGAGCATGCTGTAGACTGTGTAGAGGGTCAGGAGCAGGCTGTAGAGGGTCAGGAGCAGGCTGTAGTTGGTCATGAGCATGCTGTAGAGGGTCAGGAGCAGGCTGTAGTTGACCAGGAGCAGGCTGTAGTTGGTCAGGAGCAGGCTGTAGTTGGCCAGGAGCAGGCTGTAGTTGGTCATGAGCAGGTTGTAGGGGGTCAGGAGCATGCTGTAGTTGGTTATGAGCAGGCTGTAGAGGGTCATGAGCAGGCTGTAGTTGGTCATGAGCAGGCTGTAGGGGGTCAGGAGCAGGCTGTAGTTGGTCAGGAGCAGGTTGTAGGGGGACAGGACCAGACTGTAGTTAACCAGGAGCGGGTTGTTGAGGACCATGAGCATGTTCTAGGTGGTGGCCAGGAGGTGAATATGGTAGTAGGCATGCTAGGCCAAGATGCACAACCCATCGGGCAGCAAATTCTTGCTTTTTCACCCATTCTTAAGGCTGCACGACGGGCTAGGAGTCGACAAGCTCCAATAACAGAGCTGTTAACTTCGTCCCATTACAAAAATGTGTTACTTGAAAAGGTGGCATTGAGAGGAAGATATGGGGAACAAGGTTACCAAGAGGAACAAGAGGGAAAGCAAGAGGCAGAGGAGAAGCAAGAGGAAGGCAAGAGGTGTGATTAAAGTCAGAGGACAACAATTAGACGGAGAACGGGGAAGGCCCCAAGGAAGATTGATGGCCGTGGGAGGGACAAGGCCGGGTTATATGTAGAACCAACACCTGCCAGAGGGGTCAGAACACATGGTGAAGCCGGGGCAGCTCAGAATGTTGCAGATGTAAACGAAGTAGAATCAGACTACTTTTGTATCTACTGTCAGGAGAAATACACCGATCCACCAACAGAGGACTGGTTGCAGTGTCAGTCTTGTGCAGAGTGGTATTATGAAGCGTGTGGCAGCGGCTTTAGTGTTTGTGGTATATGTGACAGTTTGGCCAGCCTCCCATGACATAACCATGCAGCAACACTAAGAGACAGTATACCTTTAATAATAATAAGCTTTCATGAGGCACACGCTCAGTATATGATTACGCATCCTTCGGAAGTCGAACTTCATTGCAAAGTGTAGAAGCAAATACACAAAAAATTCCTCTAGGATATAGTAGGTCTTCTCTTCGTCTACAAACCTCAGGGCAAAGCTTTGCTGTTCCTTTTTTTATTTATCACAGGATTCGTTTGCACTGATGGAACAAAACATTGCATTTCGGACATTAATTTTTAATCTTCAGCTGGATCTAATCCCTGATGATGGCAATCAGTTCGTTCTGTGTTACCTATCGTGTATCATATCGCAAAGTGGGTATCATCTCTAGAACCACTTTGTGGGCATCAACCCAGAAGTTGTGGAGAGAACATTCAAATTGCTGTGATTCCCATCAGTGTTGAGATGGGTGACGTCATCACGGTGGCTTCTCCAGTAAAAATTCTGCTTTTCAAAGAGAACAACCGTCTGTGAACTCCAACTGTCTTTATTGTGGCCTGCAGCTTAAAGGTTCCTCCTCAATTCGATTTTTGCTCATCTCATTTCAAATTAATTTTGCGAAAAAGCGAACCTACCTAGAATCCACTGCAACATGCTTGCTCGTTTGTGCAACTTTTGTATGTCGTTATTGCGAACTCATTAGACAAACTGTTAAATGACTTAATATTTCGTCAAACATTAAGTGAAGTGAAGATGGAAACACTGACGTGTCCAGGGAATTACTGATGAGAGTGAGGTATTGACACTTCGCAAGAACCAAGCACAGCTGTTGGCCAAGCAACAGCAGCAGGTTGAAGATCATGTCAAGGGAAATCAAGATTTAACAAGATTGCCATCCAAGGCAAAACACCCAGATGGCAAGTGGACAAGGAAGCTACTGGCTTATTGATAGTCCAACAATTCTTCACCTATGTGTAACCCGCCCTTCCGAGATATTGTCAATTTTGTTTTTTAAACATATTCACACTGCTAGCGTTTACACAACCTGTAGATAATCTGTTCCATTCATTTAATGTCCTCTGTGAGAATTTCTGGTATACACTGATCCCTTACTAATGTTACTTCCTGTCCTATAGTTCTACTATCTTTCTTAGATGAGAAAAAAATATTTATGTCAATATGTTCATATCCATTTAATATCTTATCAACTTCAATTTGATCTCCTCTTAATCTCCTTGTATCTAGGGTTGTTAAACCACATTCTTTTAGGCGTTCTAAATCAGGAGAGGTTCTTCAGGAGGAGCGTGGAGACGGAACAAGTATACCGTGTTTTGGCGCAAACCACGTTTACCTCCACCACTATCAATTAGATGACAGAACAAACAATATTTACCTCCACCACTAACAATTAGCCCTAATTCAATTCTTGCGATTTGATGTTTAACGCATTTTGCGCACGCACACACAATAGAAGAAATATATTGAAGAATTAACTGTTCTGTTTGACCTTATCATGTTCCTTCAAAACAGGTTTCACAGCCTAAGACAAATCTATTGATGTAGAATTTAGACCTGGTTTGTTGCTGTGTACAATGTTTAAAGTAAATATGTTTTTGCAAATGATCAGCATAAATATTCCAGTGAATATATTAGGAACACTTTTTCTTATAAATTATGTTTTTATTATTGACATGTTTTTATTATAAATCAATAAACTAATGTTTCTTTTTCGGCACCAACATTAAAATGGCTGCTATGGCAATGCTATTAACACAATTATCCTTAGACTTCACAATTGTAATATTGACTAATGTATTCATCAGTTGACACCAACGAATTCACAATTTTTAGTACTTTAATTTTTCTGTGATGGTACTACTCAATATATCCCGATATCGAAGACTGGCTCATAATATGTACAATATTTACCCACAGAATAATTGCGATTTTGCTTTGTCTAGAACAATGTATATTTACAAACAATAAACTGCAAGATTGATCTTTTAATATAACAAACACATTAATTCATATTAACAGCAGTAAGTTATGGATTCATTATACATGCAAAACTCGAGCAATAATATGTATACACATAAGATATATACAATAGAGACTCATATACACACAAGTAGATATCTAGACAATAGACTCGTTAACTAACCATGTTTCTTTAAAAAAATTAATCATCATTATAAAGAAGATGCTTTGTGTAAAACGCAGTTCTTAGTTTAAATGTTATTTCAAAATTTTGCTTTTGCATACTACTTTTTAATTAGCAAAGAGCAGTCATATTGTCAAAATATTAATTCCTAAAAAAAAACACTATGTTTATATTAGTAATTGATGCCGAGATAACAGATCAAACACAAGTAGATGGAAATGTTTCCTAGATATCAGTTTACTGGTTCTGCATCTTTGAATTTAGACCGTTTAATTCCATGCAATTTACTTAATAATAATCTTTCAAGTGTAAATGTGAAATTAAATTAATGAACAATTTGCATGAGCCATGTAGCAAGATAATCTGATAGTAGTGAGCAGATAAACAGCTCATTTCTTTTTGGCACTTGTAGGGGGTGCTACTTCAGGGGTTTCTGTAGATGGTTCCGGGGTAGGGGCTTTCAGGGCAGGGAAGTTTCTCTCGGTGGGCCAAGTAGCAAGCCTATTGCTTCTCCGTAGTTGTTCATCAATCTGCAGGAGACGGTTCAACTTAGCTATCCTCTCTCCCTGACACGGGGCCCCCAGCCGCAGGAATCTCGCATTCAGACCAACAGCCTGGAAAATGGATAATCAGATTCGGTGTCAATAGGCAAAGGTAACTTATACTATAGCGACCTTATTTATTTTTCTATGGCCAATTTTTTTCCAGCATACCGTATGCTAATTAGGCCAAATACAGTATGTTCTTATATAGCGCGGTATCCAGTCCTTGTGACTGTTCAAAAAGTGCTTTATACTTCACCCCCTGGGAGACTAGTTCATTCTAATACCATCTTGGCTTCTCTGGGAAGCATTCAGCCATACTGTTATTGCAGTGCAAAAATTATTCATTCACATATCCACCCTGTATGTAGCCAGATACTCATTTATGCAGCTCAGTTAACCGGAGCAATGTGGAATGAAAAAAATTGGCCAAACCCTGAGACAGGGGCAAGAGGGTTTGAATCCGGATTCTCTTGTTTGAATCTTTACACTCAACCCCCGGGCAGACCTGATCATTACATCAGCAACTCGACATCAGCCTTGTTACAATTACTATGTGGAGACCACTCATTCAACCACAACTGCTTATATATCCAAGTACTCATTTATATTTATCCACAACTGAATATATCCAAGTACTCATGGATAAATGAGTACTTGGATATAGGCAGTTGTGGATAAATATAAATGTATAAATGAGTATAGGCATAGGCAGTAGGATACATTGGATGTAGGCAGTTGTGGATGCATATTATGTATCCACAATATAGGCAGTTGTGGATACATATTATGTATCCACAACTGCCTATATCCAAGTACTCATTTATAGAGCTGAGTGAACTGGAGCAACGTGGAGTGAACGGAATTGCCCATGTTTCGAAACAGCAGCAGTTAAGACTTGAACCCTCATCCTGTTGACTGACCAACACTATAACCCTAACCCTAACCCTAACCATAACTGCTAAACTAACATGCCTCGTGACTGATTGTGATAATGATTTATAAAGCCAAAAGCAAGTGAAGCACCACTTAGCGTCTGAAGGGCTATGACACTGAGACAAAGTGTCAATATGACTGTTAACAGTACTGTCAATATTAGAATAACACTGAGTGTCAAGTGGATGTCAAAGGTCGTGTCAACAGAGGTGTGAAGAGCAATGTCAAATGTGGCATCATGAAAATGGCCTCAATGTTTTTGATAGTAGAGTCAACAGACTACAAGAGTCATTTGAAATGTTGACACATAAAAATTCTCACATCAGTCCTGTGTCAACAAACGAAGACAGCACTTCTCTGATGCATTGGTGTCACTGTTTGTGTCAACAATTAATTGACAACAAAATGACTAAATGTCAATAATTAGGCGCCAGTAACTATGCATCAATAATTAGGTATAAACGATGCTGTCAACAATTCAATGATAATAATTATGTATTAGCAAATAAGTGCCAACAATTATGTATCAACAGCTAATCATTAAATGTCAATGAGTAAATGTCAACAAGATCACGACATAAGTGTCAATAAGAAAGTTTAAAGTAAATATCAGTGAGATATGCACTCAAATGAAGAAATAAAAATAAGAAGCTGCAAACATACAAGGTCAGCCATCATTGTGTCTGTCGTATCGGGCTGACTGCTCGACATCACTATCTCATTGGACGCCTCTGCAACAAAACCATATTTGTCATGTTGTGTTAAAAGTCACAATGTCATAAATGTATGATAAAGTAAACAACATATTTTTCACCCTTATAAGCTTTATAGGGTTTGTATATTTAGTTTGTTTGGTTGATTCATTTGAATAAACACTTCATTTTGACATTAGCACTGGCTCAGAATGCTTTCTGTTTCGTTTTTAGCTTTACATGTTGAGACAGCTCCCAGTACAGATAATACTACATTCATTCAAATGATAAGATGCATCAACACATATCTTACATTTAATATGCACTATTTGAGTTACCCGGAATTGCATGGGAAGAAAAGGCAGCCACTGCAAGACCTAATGACTACTTCCAGTACTCTACCATAGTGAACATAAAGGTGTCATGAAGCGTTCATGTCGTAACATTTTTTACCTATAATTGTTTACATGAGTGGTAGCTCATAGTTACCTATAATTGTTTACATGAATGGTAGCTCATAGTTACCTATAATTGTTTACATGAATGGTAGCTCATAGTTACCTATAATTGTTTACACGAATGGCAGCTCATATTGACCTATAATTGTTTACACGAATGGTGGCTCATAGTTACCTGTAATTGTTTACACGAATGGTAGCTTATAGTTACCTATAATTGTTTACACGAATGGTAGCTCATAGTTACCTATAATTCTTTACACGAATGGTAGCTCATAGTTACCTATAATTCTTTACACGAATGGTAGCTCATAGTTACCTATAATTGTTTGCAACACTATGCATGTTTCTACAATTGTTGTTGAGTTATATAATCTACATCAAATGTCCACATAAGTTCCTTCGTATGTATATCCCCCACACCCCCAAGGAATTTCTAAATTTCAGCCCCATACATATAAAACTGATGATATGACATTTCATTTATATGTGTTCACTTTACTGAAAATTTGGGATGTCCTAGTGAGTGCCTATCATATGTAGCTATGATCCTCTGGGGTAAAAATGTACCTATCATGCTTACCACTGAAGAGGTAAAGTGACCAGATCAGGAATGATACTGGGCGCCCGCTATTGACAGCAGAGCTGTATGCCATAAATAGAACAAAATGGAGGGGTGTGCCTTCACAGAGGACAAGGAGGGGTCATTATGGCCTATGTCTTTAAGTCAAGTAAGTCAAGTTTACTGAAAAAAATTTATTTATAATTCCATTTCCTGCATTATCTAGCCATTAATTACTATAACTTATGGAAATAAAATGCAAAACACACAACATAAATTCAGTTCCGTGGTTTACTTATCTTAAACCAATAACGAAGGTTTAAATTTCGTCAGAGAAGTCAATTCCAACAACTGACCTTCCATCTTCTTGGTGACCTCTACAAGGTCAGTCACGCTCGTCATGTGCTCCATGCGCAGACATATGGCACTGCTTTGAAACTGTGGAGTTAGTTCCTCTGTCCGCAATAAGGCGGGGCTGCGGTAGACAACATCGCCACACACATAACACTGCTCGGAAACACGTTCGCATAACCTCATCCATGCTTCACGTTCCTGCAAGGTGAAGGTAAATTATCAAGGTCAATTGCATTGCTTAATCTTTTGAAAAGTGTAAAGATAGACCAATAATGTTACAATAATGATTTACAATTTTAAATCCTTGAAACCATATGTCTCCTACTAAGATGTCACTCATACTCTGACCAATCTTGCAGTTTCAATGGCCATGACCTTTATGATCCCAGTTATGTAACAAGTGACCTTTCCTCTCAAGACCTGAGTCATGTGACAACTCACCACTTTGCGAATGGGGTCAATGATGAGTATGACGGCGGGGTAGCGTCGCAGGATGTCCAGCCAGAACTCGGCGAGCTCTTCCGCTAACTTCAGCTGGCCTTGTACCACCTCGTAGCGTCCCTTTTCCTGAAAAAGTTCTCCTCTTAAATTTGTTTTTGGAGGACAATGACGCTTAAAATCAGGAATGTAGAATTCATGCAACCACAATTATGGTTATACCAAAGTGGTGGGGGTGTGCCACCAGAGCCCCATGGAGCACATGGAGAGAGAGAGAGAAATCAAGAAATTTTGGGTCACCAAGAGAGAATTATTGAACAATTTATCTAATATCTATAAGTGTTAAGGTAAGCCCGGGCGAAACGTTTTCATTGGGAAATTTCCTCTTCAATGAAAGGGAGAATTATCAGGTTTAATTGGGGCACAAAGAGAGAAAATTTACATATTTCTACGGACAGATAGAGTGGCCAAAAGCAGGGGCATTTGCGCAGCACATACATGTATACCTCAGAATAGGGAGTACCCCCCCGGGGGTCATGCACGATGATCAGAATCTAGGAAAAAGAATGCATGTTCAAACATGTCAAATACAAATGTGGAGTTGACCAAATACACCAAATATAAATAAATATCAGCTGCAAGTTACACAATGGCAAGAATAGGCTTCTAGAAAAAGTCAAATACAAATATGCGAAATCATTATATTTAAAAATAAGTAAGTACACAGGCATCAATATCTGCTCAAGGTATAGTGGGAAAGTGCTCATGGAAGCAGGAAGCACCCTCATACACAAAACTTTCAACGGTTTTTGTAATGTCACTAAAAAATAATTTTACTGTGAAATTATTTTTTTTATTAAAAAAAGCAGGACATTTCATCCAAAAAGCGGGAAAGAGGGACCAGGGTGAAAAACTGTATTTCCCACTTGTATGTATTTGACCCAATCCCTGGTTATATGGCCCAACACCTTTAATTCATACTCACAAAGTCAAAGATCTCGTGTCCAGCACAGTTAATGGCGAAGAAGAAATCCTCTCCAACAGTCAGTTCCAACTGAGTGATGGCCTCCTGCAGCATGTCCAGTCCCTGCTCCGGCTTCTCTAGCACTGGGCACAGAGCTCCCAGCTCATTGACGTAGCGACCAGAGATCTGTTGGACACCAACTGTCATCTCAGTGCGGGCAAAATTTGTCACAAAACGCTACCCATACGTGTTTAGTTATGGCTTTTACATTTAATCGGCATATATTAAACTAGGATTAGTAATCTTTTAACAACCTTTGAGGCATCAATCACTCCAGTATATAAACATCTGACCACTATGGGGAAAGCCATAAGTGGAAATGGGTAGAACACGTGTATGCAATTAAGTTATGCAATTAAAACACTGAAATTTATAATAATAATAATAACAATTATGATATATAATTTTTTAGTTGTTATAGAGCACAATATCCTTAAAAAGTTCAGAGCGCTACACATAATTAACTAATGATAAAATGTTATGTTATATATAAAATTAAAATATCAGGGTATCCACCTATAAAAAAGTTACATTAGTTTAATTAAATGCATTAAAATGCCTTATATACCAGTTGCTTTGATATTTCCATCACTGCCAATGAAAACATAAAATCTGTGTCAACTTTAATTATTTTTTTACTCTATAGACGCAGCCAGCAGCCTTACCCCCGTCTTGCTGAGAGACTTTGCACACTGCTCATAGATGGCGCTGATGTTTTTCATGCTCTGTGGAGGAAACACACATATGTACAATACTTGACATAACCGGGATGGGTCCATCTCCCACTTAAGACAACATATAATAACACCTTCAGTACATACTGGAAAATAATGCAATATGCATGTCCTATTAAGATATTTTATTCACTCTTATAGGAGTTCTATTATGTATTAAACACATTTTAACCAATTTTTTCACAATGATATGATTCACAAGGTTTCCCGTTATTTCTTTTCCCAGTGGATATGTCACCCCTGACTATGGTACCATAAGGAACTTGGTGTGAAACAATCCTCTGATGAAATATATTTTTCAAAGGGAATTTCTGACAGGAAATGTCCTGGAATTACATCTTGCATACTAAGAAAGGTTGAATTGACGGGTACATATATGATTTGATCCATATCAAGGTTACAGTATCTTAGACCATTATATAAAAAAAATTGTATGTCTGTATGTGTCAATGAAATGATACGTGTCCCTGAAAAATGTCTAAATATGAATCTGTCATTGACTAGTTTCAAAATGTAACTTTTTCATTGTTGTCTAAATGTTACCTTGTTAACTGTTTGCTGTTGTGACTTTTGTTTTTAGATGTGACTTTGTTGTTGTTTCTAAATGTGACTTTGTAACTGTTTCTAAATGTGTCTTTGTCAATTGTTTCAAAATGTGCCTTGTCAATTGTTTCTAAATGTTACTTTGTCATTGTTTCTAAATGTTACTTTGTCATTGTTTCTAAATGTGACAGTCATTGTCTTTAAATGTTGCTTTATGAATTGTTTCAAAATGTGACTTTGACGTTGTTTGTAATTGTGATTTTGTCATTGTTTCTAAATTTAGCTTCATGAATTGTCTTAAAATGTAACTTCATGAATTGTCTTAAAATGTGACTTTCTTACAATTTCTAAATATGTGACTTTCTTACAATTTCTAAATATGACTTTATCATGCTTGTAAATGTGATTTTGTCATGTTTCTAAATGTGACTTTGTCACTGTTTTTAAATGTGACTATCATTGATTCCAAGTGTGACTTTGTCATTGACTCTAAATGTAACTTTTTCATTGATTCTAAATGCGACTCTGTTGCTGTGAATTTGTCATTGTGAATGAATGAAACTTTGTCAATATTATTACTTTCATATATTATGTCGTATATATGTGTGTATACATACATATACGCAAGAGCTAACTGATTTTTTTTTTCAATTAAGTATGGCCATGTACAATGTTTAAAAATTTAGGGGTAGATTTTTTTATAAGTTTTTAACTTCTCATCTGCTCCTTGTCAAGTCAAGACTTGTTTGTTTGTTTGTTTATAGGTATGAAACAAATGAAGTGCCTGATTGACAGGCTTTGTCAGTTCTTTCTAAATGTGACTTTGTCACAGTTTCTAAATGTGCCTTTCAACAATGATGTGTGTTTTTGCAGAGTAAACCCACCTCCTTGAGAGGCATGTCAGCCCGTGGGATCACCATGTATTCCTTGACACAGTTCTGCTTTCCCGCGGCTAGTTTCCCACTTGCCAGGATTGTCATGACCAACTGGGGAAGTCGGAATTCGTTCGGAGTCTGTGGTGAAGAAACAAAAGCACAGTAGAGACAGAACAAGTTACAAGAATAGTTCCTTTCATACCATATCATCACCTACTCTGATTTTAACAAAAATATAGATTGTTGTAATTAATAAAGAGTAGGGAGCCACAAGTGATGTTTCGTATAACTGCAATTCTCTTTACTTACGAATTTCAAATTACATTTAAATTAACAATATTACACATCATGTTTTAGTCTTTACTGCTGTAGTACATTTACCACTAAAATTGTATCAACTTTTTTAGTTTGGGCAGTGACCTTTTTATGGCCGAATATCGTGACACTGTTATTTATTAGTATTTTATATATATAACATTTGAATAATATCTATGCAAAATGTGTTACTATTGTGATCTTTCATCTGTTTATATATATTAAAAATACACAGTTTTACAACATATAAAAACCACTGTAATGTACGTTTTGAAAATTGCCATATATTATTTTTAATGGTAGAAAGTATGTAAAATCATGTTATAAACTATATTTATTGTAACATTTTGACTGACCAAATGTGTTTTACTGAACCCCATTTGTTTTTTTTACTATTATTTGTTGATTAATATCGACGTTGCTGTTGGGAACATTCGCGAAAAGTTGTCGATAATTTCCAATACCTGTGGACAAAGTTTATTGAGGTCAGGCGTCCGCAGGATCGGATGACAGGCATATTATTAACATCCATGAAATTATATTCATCTCTGCTTGCAATGTAAACATTATATTCGCCCTCAAACGCTAAAATTAAACAGATCACAGTCAATATATATTTGTTACGTGTGGTTCATTAAAACATTTTGGCACCCAAGAAGTTGGAATAGATATATCCGGAGTTTACACTATATAACCCCGTGCAATTATCTTTATACTGTGTGTTTCTTAGAAGGCACAGGAGTAACTACTTCCAGTACCACATCAGAGTGAACGTAAAGGTTTCATGAAGCGTTCACATCAGAGTGAACGTAAAGGTTTCATGAAGCGTTCACATCAGAGTGAACGTAAAGGTTTCATGAAGCGTTCACATCAGAGTGAACATAAAGGTTTCATGAAGCGCTCACATCAGAGTGAACGTAGAGGTTTCATGAAGCATTCACATCAGAGTGAACATAAAGGTTTAATGAAGCGTTCACATCACAGTGAACATAAAGGTTTCATGAATCGTTCACATCAGAGTGAATGTAAAGGTTTCATGAAGCGTTCACATCAGAGTGAACATAAAGGTTTCATGAAGCGTTCACATCAGAGTGAACGTAAAGGTTTCATGAAGCGTTCACATCAGGGTGAACGTAAATGTTTCATGAAGCGTTCACATCAGAGTGAACATAAAGGTTTCATGAAGCGTTCACATCAGAGTAAACATAAAGGTTTCATGAAGCGTTCACATCAGAGTGAACGTAGAGGTTTCATGAAGCATTCATATCAGAGTGAACATAAAGGTTTCATGAAGCATTCACATCAGAGTGAACATAAAGGTTTCATGAATCGTTCACATCAGAGTAAACATAAAGGTTTCATGAAACGTTCACATCAGAGTGAACGTAGAGGTTTCATGAAGCATTCACATCAGAGTGAACATAAAGGTTTCATGAAGCGTTCACATCACAGTGAACATAAAGGTTTCATGAAGCATTCACATCAGAGTGAACGTAAAGGTTTCATGAAGCGTTCACATCAGAGTGAACATAAAGGTTTCACGAAGCATTCACATCAGAGTGAACATAAAGGTTTCATGAAGCGTTCACATCAGAGTGAACGTAAAGGTTTCATGAAGCGTTCACATCAGAGTGAACGTAAAGGTTTCATGAAGCGTTCACACCTGAGTGAACATAAAGGTTTCATGAAGAGTTCATGCCATACAAATTTTCACACGAAGGGTAGCTCATAGTTACCTATAATTGTTTACACGAAGGGTAGCTCATAGTTACCTATAATAGTTTGCAACAATTACATAATCTACATCAAATGTCCACATAAGTTCCTTCATCCCCCACATCCCCCTAGGAATTTTTAAATGTTCAGCCCCATACATGCAAAACTGGTGATATGATGGAACAAACACATCAACACACTGTTTTATAGTGTAGAAGACACTTCACTTATATTGTGTTCACTTTACTGAAAATTGGGGATGTCCTAGTGAGTTCCCATCATATGTACCATGTAGCTATGATCCTCTGCGGTCATAAGTACAATTTGTGAATAAAACTGATACTGCCATTATCGTAAGCCGAAAACAACGCTTCAAACAAATGATATAAATAGATATTAATACGGAGAGAGATTGTTAAGAGAAATCTTGCAATGTTAGAGTTGAACAACCAAGAGTGGGAAAGAGTGACAGAAGATCGCGATGGATGGAGACTCATTGAAAGGGTGGAAAGTGATGTGACTCCACCCCACAAGGGACTAAGGAGAAGACATTTTGTAGCACAGTACAATTAATTAGGTGATGAGTTGACTTGGGCAAGCATTAGTAGACTACTTCCAACCAACCTCTTCATGTCGCAAGGCTGCGATGTATTTGTACAGCGGAATGCCCTGGACGACAGCTCCAGTCTTACACATGGCTTGAGACACGGCACTGATGGCAGTCATTCCACTGATAGACATCTCCTTGGGTTCATCCGGGATGATGACTATAGTTGGTTTCCCTCCACCTTTCCCTCTGAAGCAAATCCATACATAATAACAATAAAACTTCTATTGTGCCAGCTAATCCTCTGGAACCAAAGCTCAAAGGTCGAACAAACCGTAATCGCTAAGAATGAAATCAAGAACAGGATTACTCAAAAGTATCGCACTGTTACGCACATACGCCAAAGAATTAATTAAAGAGGCGTGTGAATTGCTAGTAAATTACTGTTTTATTGCTTTAAATGTGTTGAAATGTTAGTCATGAACCTATATAGCAAATACCTGTTGCTTCAGAATGTGGTACTGGGCTCGTAAGTTTGCACAATGCAACATTTTGAAGCAACTCGTACATAAAACCTAATATTGTTTAATAAGTGTATCATGGCTTCACTGTATATATATATATATATATATATATATATATATATATATATATATATATATATATATCAAGCCTAGTAATTCACAAGTACACCAACCCCTTTGGTGATTTTGCCCCTCCAGACTTTCCTTTGCCTCCGTCTGATTCCTTCTGGCTCTCCGTCGCTGTGGGAGTGTCTGCCTCCCTCTCCGCGGCTTCCTTCTCATCTGCATCCCTCTTGAGTGCAGCAAAGTAGTCACTGTCAATTAGAACATAAATGTAAATTTACCCAACAGTATTTCACTTTGTTGATTTTCGGTTCTCTTCTACCAGTTTCTGATATCTGTGTAGAATCATGAACAAACAGTGACTGCTTGGTGATAAGTAATGTTTACGTGCAAAATTGTTATATATATTCGTAAAATGGAATCGATTGATCAAATGATGTTTACTGCCTTAAATAACATTTACTGTGATTAAATATGATGATATTTGGTGATGCATCAAGCTTTTGAATGAAGCATGTTTATGACAGATTTTGTTGGGAGCCGTTTTTGCGGGCCACCGATGTGTGGTGGTTCATACAGTGAGCATGTCACTCACGCCTGCCAAACACAGGTTAGATAGGCTTTTAAAAAATCCTATAAAATTCATAGTAATAAAATTATGGAACTGAAGCTTACAGCAAACTTACGACAAATGGTGGCAGTCCATGCAGATGTCGTGACATTTTGTATGAAAAATCCTTGCCCAAGCAAACAATATATAATTTTATAATCATGTTGAATTACAAAAAGGACCCCTGGATGTACCTACCTGAGTAATTTGTCAACCTCTTGTTGTTTGTCAGGGTCTAATGAAGCAACAGCATCACTGAAGTGACTGTTGATGTAGTGGACCGCATCTGTGACAGACTTCTGTTTCTCCTCTTCCAGGGCATCTTTTTCCTCTTGGGATGCCAAGTCAGGTGAAAGGATGCTCTCACCTCCTGACAAGCTACAAGCTATCAGCTGTTGGGGGTGAAGAGTGAGAGTATGAGGAACCAATGCTGGTGTTTGTAGAAAGGCATTTCAGGAATGGCCTTAGTAAAAGTTTAAATATGATAAACAATTTAACAATCTCAATTGTTGTTTCTTAACAACAAGCCAAAAATTAAGCATGAATTACATTTTGTTATCCATGGTTTCTTAACATATATATTTATATATATATATATATATATATATATATATACAAAAATATAAATATATATATATGTACATAAATATATTATATAAATATATGTATATATATACATATATATATATATATATATATATATATATATATATATATATATATATATATATATATATATATATATATATATATATATATATATATATATATATATATGTATATATATATATATACATACACACACACATACAAATATACATGAATATATACAAGAATATATAATAAAGCATAAAATGTATCGAGTATAAAACAGAATAATAGCAAGCCTAATATAGTGAAAGCATAATGGGTCCATGAATATATAAATTTTACAATTTTTAATCAAAACGTTTCTTAAATTCATGTTAACAATACAGCCAAAAGTTACTTCAGGTAAACATGAATCTAATATGGAACAACCATTGAATTTGTTGTATTCTTCACATGTGAGACAATAAAACGAGTGCCAAATAATCATAATAATACAGCAAAGGTAATGTTACTATTACATAAAGTAACTAATGTCAATGGTCAATTACAAAACATTTTGAATAGTTATGTCACAATTACCTCATATATGAAACACTATAATGAAGCATGCACTGAACGAAATGATTACAAATTCAAATACATTTTACTAAAATCAAACTGAACGGATGACTTAAGGCGTCGCTTGGGTCTAAACGCGTTTTATTTTCTTATTTCATTATCACTGAACCTACAGAGCTGAAACTTTCATAGATTGCAAGTCCAGGTAAGAGTAATGCTGTGAATTTTTTCCAGAAAGTTTCATACATATTTTCCCACGGTATGCAGCCATCTTGGATTGAATGTTGCGTGTGACTTATATCAGTAACCATTGGATTTAGAGGACTCAAATTTGGTGTGTAGTTACTCCACATAATCCCAATGAAAACAGTCAGTTGGCTTTCCAAGTTTTCAAAAAAAATTTGTTTTCATGATTTTTTTACATCTGAATGTATTTTTTCATCATGAAATTTTACATTGATGGTTCATTATATAAAATATAAATAATGTTTTCTAAAAAGTTACTAGATAGTTTTCAAGAGCATACTATCAAGAAACACTGTAGAAAGTTTCAAGTAATTCTGTCAAACAATAGCAGAGATAAGTGACACGGGAGGCAGTAGGTGTGAGGGAAAACATGTTTTTGAGAAAATCGTGTTCAAAGTTTATGTACATTGGCACATACATTTCAACATCTGAAAAGCAACCTAGATGATTGAAACTTTGCATACATATTACTGAATGTATAATCTATCAAAAGGCAAAGTTAAGAGTCATTGGCATTGTAAAATAAATTTCACACAAGTCCCGAGTACCCGACACCCATGTCCATCGTTGCCGACACAGCTGATCTCACCACGACAAATGGGACATTCGTCGCCTGAGTCCCATCGATACAGTCTGATGACAGATTTGCATTGATGACCTTGTCGCAACTGGTGCAGAAAGTCTCGAGGCCACACACCACGCCGAGGGTGCGGTACGGTCGACAGCTGGGGTGGAGAGTGTATGCTTCCTACACAACGTGCATAGCAGGTTCGCAACAAGTGATGGCAACACGGCACAGCGTACAAGTACTGTTGAAAGATCTCCATCAGCATCTGTCTCAATGTGCCTGGATGGACCCTGGGCCTGAATGTCAACACAACCACGAACATCAACAGCATGAACTAGATCAGCGTCAAATCGTTTATACAGTAATAGTTATGCCACAAAGGCGATGTTTGGATAAAACGCAAGTGAACATATGAAATATCAGAATTAAACTTACACTGCGTGCCATTCTCGCTGGCACCACGGACGGTGATGGTCGAAGTCGAAGAAGACGAAGTTGTCGCCGCAGGTTCATTGGCGAATTCAACCCTCGATGCCTTCGCATCACACGCTAACTGCAACGATGCAAACTTTCGCTGCCTCCCAGTACCGTAACCGCCCACTCGCTTTCGACCAAACGGCATAATGTCGTTTTACAAAGCGATATAAATGAACGAAACTCATGGGATAAAAAAGTCGATCGAATCGAACGTAGCTGGTATTTCAAGCTGACGTCAGAGGATGGAAATTAGTATTACAACCAATTAGAGCGCTTGATTTGAGGGAATCCGACATCACGTGGTGATGTCCGGCGAATCGTCGTGGCATTCCCCATTCCTTTGTCACCGAGATGGTTCAGAGGCGGTCATTTATAGTCGGAATTACTCGGATACCTCCGGGCACATTTTAAAACTGTTTGTACCATCATACAGAGCGAAAATGGGGCTTTCCCGTGATATGCGCCATGTTGGAATGGCAGCGTTTTCCGGCATGCAATGGCTCGCGGAAAATCACCTAATGTTCCATTAGTCTCAGTTCATTTGACATAAACAAAGACTCAGCAATGATAGGCATCATACAAAAGACACGTTTTATGACAGAAACGTGTTTATTTCGACAGTGCAACTTACATGAATGGCAAGTTGAATAATATTTATACACGGAAATAGCAACAACTCGAAATTCATTTTATTGTCAAAAATCCGTCAAATCCGACCCGAGTCTCCCGTTAAAAGTTAAAAGAATACCTCCTCCTTGTTTCTTCTGGAACAGTAAAGTTCTGCTTCAACAACTTTCTGGCAACGGGCATTCAGTAGAATCCTTGCTTTCAGCTGTATATAGAACATGTGTATACAGATTTAGCTTGACAGTTTAATGTTCTGTTAACACAAGATTACTGTTAACCTTTCTTTCTTCTATCTTTATAATCTGTAGATGCCCCGAGTATCATAGAGTAAACTCTACATGGGGAATAGCGAGCAGTTTTCCAGTGATTTAAAAGGCAGCAGTATAAAAGTTACGCTAAAAGTTAAAAACAAGAATAGACAAATAAAAAGTTAATACTCTATAAAAGATGTGTTTCTCACAGACTAATTCATAACAAGAAAAACCATTACCTTGCTGATCACAGGAGGCCTGGCAAAGGCACCAAAATAGTCAGCCTGCAAAATAAAACATCAATAAATATATTTTTAGCAATAGGGCATGAAGCATGGAGAACAATTATGCGATTGCATGCGTGCATGTATGCTTACTATTATGGTAACAACAATGCTCTCAAATGTGATTCTGTCACATTTTTAAATTGTCTAACAAGACTGTAGAAGATGGTCCAAATGTAAATTTATAATTTTTTCATTGTACACATTCAGGAATATCTTTTAGTATTTTCAAATGAGTTCCTTGTGTACAACTGTTGTGTCTATTAAGTATTAATGTCACAAAGTTTAATGAAACTGTGGGTCTTACACCCATGGCCAGTATGCACGTACATAGGAATTTGACTTGGGAGTCAGCAGTTTTTATTAAGTAAGCGTTCTCAATATAGTCAAGCTTATTCTTCTACTAACTCATTGCTAATCAAAATCTCAGTCATCACCTTTATGCTGATGACACACAGGTTTACATATCACTTTCACAATCAAATGCACAAGAATCTCTTTCAACTTTAAGTGATTGTCTTACTGATATCTTGTTGTGGATGGAATCAAGTAAGCTAAAGCTTAATCCAGATAAAACAGACCTTATTATTATTGGCACTAAACAACAACGAAATAAAGTCATCAACCATTTTCCAGTTAAACTACTTGGCAGTGATACATTCCCATCAGATACTGTTCGCAATCTAGGTGTTATCTTTGACAGTGACTTCAACTTTCGCCAGCATATTTCTCAAGTATGTAAATCCTGTTTCTATCATATTCGTGATCTCCGTCGGATTCAGCGTCACATATCTGTATCTACTGCTAAAACAATATCAACGGCATTAATTATTAGCCACCTTGACTATTGTAATTCACTACTAAATAACATTGCTAAAAGAGACTTGGCTAAACTCCAACGAGTACAAAATTGTCTGGCACGTGTAGTTCTCAGGGCGCCTCGGTTTTCACCGTGATTACCACTACTTAAACAGTTACACTGGCTTTCAGTTTCTTATCGAATTAATTTTAAGCTGTCCACTCTTGCATATCGTGCTCTATCTACACAACAACCACCCTACTTGGCTAGTCTCCTGCATCTTTCAAATATCCCTAGGCAGCTAAGATCATCAATTTCACAACAACTTATTGTACCTAAAACAAAACTTAACTTGGGTAAACATGCTTTCTCTGTCGCTGCGCCTAGGGTCTGGAATGAACTCCCTATCACTTTGAAAACATCTGAAACTATTGCTATTTTCCGAAAAAAAACTCAAGACATATCTATTCCAAATTGCATTTCCACCATAAATGTTCGGTTGTCCCTCGTTCTGATACTGACTTTTGCGCGTCCCTGTTCATGATTATGCTTACTGATTCTGTTTTGTCGCGCCTCTGAGCTCAGGTTCCTGAGGATATAGGCGCCATAGAAGTTAATTATTATTATTATTACTTTTTTCATTGGCGTCCATAAGTCAAAGTCCTGTTGAACAGCTATGTTACTTTAAAGTGTACATGTAATCTGTGTAAATGGGTTACAGTATGAGAACTAAGATAAAAGATGAATAAAACACTTACTAAATGTCCATAAACATCCTTTGGATCATCATAGAACATTGAATTCAGTACTTCCTCTATTTTCTGTGGTACTCCATTTTCTTGGTAGTAGCTTTGAGCTTTTTTCTTCAATTCGTGGAGACCGTGTGCCTCATTGGGGGTAACTAACTTCCGCCCTGACATGGTGTTGGCAGAACACTGACCGAGAGACTGGAATAACAGACAAGAAACTAAGTCTAAGAAGTGAAGACTGCACTGCCACTGCCACTGCCAATGCAATGGCAAAGTTAACGAGTAATGAGCGACTCTTGATTTTAAACTGCACCAGCACATTGTATTACAAACATTTTAACCACACCTGCACATTCTCTCATGCGCGCACAAGCCCCTTTCACGTTATCGTACACCTAGTGATAGTAGTGAAATAACGGAAGAAGACAAGTATCTCAGTCTGGTTTTGCTGCAGGGAAACATTTCTTTGGTAATATGGACGTAATATTCAACAAGTTTCATGCTTCGTATTATCACTTTGAAACTGCACTATATAACGCCCACGTCTAGTGATATGTCATACTCTTGGTTGGCAGTCAGCAACAAAGCTTCGGAAGTTCGGTTGAACCCAAAATTTCATTCAAAGCTGCATCGGCGAACCGCCATCACAGTGGTTGCCAAGGTGATTTGTGCGGGTTTACATATAGTTTATTTATTTCAGAAAGCATTACTATGTAATAAGGCAGTTATTAATATTATTAGTTTGGTGTTGTAAATTAATAATGTATATTTAATTGTTAAATACATGTTAATGACTGTGTGACATTTAAACCGGATATTCGTGAGGTCGCGCAGCAACGACTGCGGAACAACCAACAACTTCCGGAACAAGGGGCGTCATCGAAGGCCGTCGACCGAAACTAACACCAGTTTCTCGACGGGAAGTGCGTTTTGTAAAGACCGATGTAGTTCCAGCTGATGTCATGTAACAAATTATATCATACTCTTACTGGCAGAAATATAACCGTCCGCACGGTGTTACAAAACTTTAGTAATCCGACGAACCTGCAATCACGGCTCGTTCTTTGTCAAACGCTGGCCGTCCGTCAAACGCATCAAACATGTCTCTTACTTCTTTGTCGCAACGACGCCCAACGCGGATTATGTTGACAGAGAAGAAAGTCAGCGATGACGAGTTTATGGCGGCCGCAATCGGTGACGTCGAATGGTTGAAGCATACGTTCAAAGGAAAGAAAGGCGCCCTGATGAACTTCGATAAAAACGTTCGTCTCCAAACTATAATTATATAATACGATGGGCCTATATAATATGCATAATACTACTTAAGCAAGATGATTGCAAACAATTATTATTATTATTCTTGTAAGAGAACTATAATATATATATATATATATATATATATACACCGAGGCTTGCTATCGGCAGATATCATTGTGTGCATTACAAATATGGTAAAATGGCACCTTGTCTTTGACTTTGCCAGTTGCATAATGCCAAAGCCTAAGTTAAGCCTGTTTTAAGTCAAGCATATACATACAAAGTCAAATGCTGCACACACAACAATATTTGACCAATCCAGTGTTGTACACATATTTATTTAGAAAATTAGCATGTGTATCAACCAAACATTAAATTATTAATTTACCAATTTTATGCCTACTACAGAAGTCATGAGACTGAGATGAAACTATCCACTATCTGTCTTCAGGGCTTGGCAGCCATCCACATTTCTGCAATCCATGGTCGCCTCGATTGTTTGAAGTGGCTGATTGAGCACTTCAAAGTGGACGTGAATTGTCGTAGTTCTGATGGCTGGACACCACTGCATCTGTGTATCAGCAACCAGACTGGCCGTCGGTCATTTGACTGTCTCCAGTACCTGTTGCAGCATGGAGCCAACCCCTCAGTGTATGCACAATTTTATTTTGAATCCCCTTCCAACAATACCATCCTTTGTTTGTTTCATCTCCAGCAGGAGAATATCTTTCCTCCTAATTCTTTGGCTCCTCTGTATGAACCAATAAAAACCATCATAATTTGAAGCTGACCCTTGTTTTAGATAAACCCTTTAAAAAAATGTACACGATTTTGTAATGCCTATGATTTATGAATATTTTCTGCACATTTCACTGGTATTGTTGAGTAAGATGTTTTTTATTTGACCCACTGATGAATTTAAATATATTAAGATTTATACTTGAAATTATCATTTAGAACTTGATTTCATGTAGATAAATACATTGGTCACAATATTTACATGATCACATGGAAACACAGCTGGACAAAAGTGCTTTCAAATTGATGTCTTTTTGGTCACGTTTGCCCGTTGTACCCACTGCACCCCTGATTGTTTTATGTAATATTTCAGCACTAATGATGATGGCATAACGCCAATGCACCAAGCATGTAGTGAGGGTCACGTGCAGTGTTTGAAGGCTCTTCTGGAGGCTGGGGCAAAGATTGATGGATCCAACTGCCGTGGACATAAACCAATTGACATGGCAAAGCTTTGGGGACACAGAACATGTGCCAGGTACATTGAGACTGTATAAGTTAATATAATGGTGGTGATGGTATTTACAGTGATAAAGCCTGAGCCTACCAATTCAAACACAAGCAACCATCATCCTCAAAGTGCTAAAATATACTAATAATGATTGTTCAGGAATAATCATAGATAGTGAGGCTGCTTGTTTGCAGGGATCAATACATTACTGGCTTTACCAGGGCATATTTATATAGTAGACGAAGTGGTAATAGCCTATTTGACTGTAGTACATCTACAGACTACAATGTGTAGTATATCTACAGATTAAAACAGATGTTTGAACTATAGCTACCATCTGCAAAAATATAAAAATATATCTTGCCAGAATTGCATCTCTACCCTAAGTTCTCGGCAGTCCATTGCTTGGATGAAGTTCATGATATCATGCTTATCGATTCTGTTTTGTTGTTCCTCTGAGCTTAGGACCCTGAGGTTTTAGTGGCTATAGAAGTTTTATTATTATTGAACTAGCCAAGTTGCCCGGCGTTGCACGGGAGAAAAGACAGCCACTGGAAGAGCTTATGGCTCTACCAAGTTTTGGTAGTGCAATGCTAACAACTTCACACCCCAAAAATCATGTACATAGACCACATAATTATCATAGAAAACACACATAGCGTTGCTAACAATTGTACGTAGCTACAAACTCCTTTTGTTCTGAGTTACATAATTTATGTCAAAATGTCCACATAGGTTCCTTTGTATATCCCAAACCCTCCAGGAATTTTTTTTATTTTTACAAACCATGTAGAAACCATCACCATGTAGAAACCATCACCATGTAGAAACCATCACAATGTAGAAACCATCACCCCTATTGAAAACTGGCAGAGATGTCGGGGAACAGACATATACAAATTATTTTTTTGCATAGAAACTAAGTTTTATCATTGGGATATCAGGTAGTTCATAATGTCGGAGTGATGCAACAGTCATGTGTTTGTGTTCTCCTTCCACAGGATTATGGCTGCAGAACAATGGCACCAGGACAAGAAATATCTGACAAACGAACTCCAACATCTCAAGAAACTGAGCATGCAGCAAGTGATGCTTGACATTGAAGCCGACACGCCCAAACCAAGAACTGTTGGGATGGACTTTGGTGATGTGGCTGACAAACCAGCCAGCAAGCTGTCAGGCAAGGGGAGGTCATCCAAGGGGAAGATCCTGCCACCCTCTGTGGGGGATTCTCTATTCAAATCAAACAGTGCAAGACAACCCAAAGGAGGAGTCCAACTACGCAAAGAGATGACAGCTCCTCTCAGTTCAGAGAAGTCTACATTATCTACCGGAAGTAAGCTGGGCGACATACAAGAAATGAATGAGAGAAACGACAGCAGTCCTTGTGTCCGTGATGACGTGGACATACCTGAATGCCCGTCAGTACACATGGAAGGCTACTCGTTTTCCATCTGCAACCCTAACCCATGGAACAAGTCAACGAAAGTCCCTGACAAGTCATATGTGAACAACCTAAAAGTATGTACCACTTTATTCAACCACTGTGCCACACGTTCTTACTTGAAGAATGCCTATTTTCCAGAAAATAACAAATAATAATCACAAACATCAATAGATTTTTTAAATGTATTGTGAATAGATATAATACGAGAAAGTATAAGTGTGCTAAGACTTAGTCTAGCTAAAATGTTATTATAATATTGCAAGAAACCTTTAACATAATATACATACTTCCTTTTCAATAGCTAAAAAAAACCTACCATGCTTTAAGAAATGTTAATCCATAAATACCTGGTTGTGCCAAGTTTGAATAAATTCTGTTGCAGATTATTAATTACTACCACTATTATGAACATGTGCATTTGTGTCCAGTTGTAAATCCACATCAATTTCGTTTTTAAATATTAGCAGCCATCTCAAAACTCAAAACCGGTGTCATTTAGCCTCAGTCTCAGACCTCCCCTTAATCTCTTTCATGAAATTGTGAATTACATTTTTCGACCTAACAAATGTACAGTACAGCTTGATGAAAAAATATCAAGGAGTCTGTTCTTATAAGCGTACACCAAAATTGTTTTCTCTAGACAATAAAGTAACTGTTTAACACTAGTGGTGTCGTTTGGTGACTAGTGTAGGACAACTGAAAAGTGGTGCCAACTGTTTAACACCAGATGGCAAAATTTTTCAGTTGTTCCACACTAGTCAAGTTACAATAATTGTGGTTCCTGCTGATTAAGAAAGGAGGTGTTCACTAATTAAGGCATGTACTATTAATAGGTCAATCGTCGTACATTTGCCTGTGTGCGACTTTGTATTTGTAAGATGGCTGTCATAATGCATGGCTGCCTGCACTACCTCAAACTCTCAATCACAACCCTTGCATTGATGTTGCATTCGCAATGATCCAATTTCATTTAATATCAAATATTTTTTGTTAGATGGATCCTTACATTACAGTGTACTGTGAAATAGCTGTTAAAATAATAAGTTGTTTTACAGTGGCTTAAAAAGTTATCAGTGAAATTGTTTGAATTGTTTTTAATGATCAGTTGTTGTTTTATATATTGCATAATCATTAAAAGGTTTGGTGTAAATAAAAAGGAAATTATGAGATCGTTAGTGCATCTAAGAAAACCAGTGCTACTAAAGTTACCCAGAATTCTGGCGCGATTGTTAGAGTAGACAACATAGTGATCACTGTCAGTCATGTGTTAGAAATTGTCTTTATTATGAAAGAAAAAAATATGGGAATTTTTTTTAATCTGTATCTAGAACTAGTACAGGTGTAGTTGTCTTGAACATGTATGAATGTTTTGGCAAAAATTTAATCATGTTTCCCCCCCATAGGACCATTACCCTCGGGATGAATATACAATGTTGCCAAAGTTTCCTCCGAAACGCCCCAGCCAGCAGCACGAAGAACCCCGAACCATTGATATTCCCCGAGATTCACATACCCACAAGCCCAACTGGCTGAAGAAGCCAGCATCTCAAGTCGACCGTGTCTTGGTTATGCTAACACCGCCCAGCACTGTGTATAAACCAAAGCACATTGGAGATGTTCACAAACTGAAACACTATGATCCTGATATATTGCCAAAGCCTGAAGTTGCATTGCATCTCTGTTCTGACGTCCGGTCTAGGTTGTTTAACATGTCACTGGCCACCCCGGCAGCGCCACCGTCTTCTGGCCCAATTTGCTGGAGCGAATCAAATAGCAGCCAGAATAATAACAACGATGTTGATTTATTGGAGGCTCTGAAGAGAATCCAGAAACCTGCTGGGTTCTTATCCGGGGACCCCCACGGCCTTGCCGTCTGACACTGTGTCAGTATAGTGTGTTCTGTGTAGTGTGGTGTGTTGTGTTGTCTGTATTGTGGTATGTTGTCTGTGTAGTGCAATGTGTTGTGTTGTTTCTGTATAGTGTGGTGTGTAATGTTATATATGTGTAGTGTGATAAGTTGTCTGTGTGTAATGTGGTGTTTGGCTCTGTGTATTGTGGTGTGTAATGTTGTATATGTGTAGTTTGCTGTGTTGTCTCTGAGTGGTGTGGTGTGTTGTCTCTGTGATGCATTCCGATCATAAAATGCCTCCGATATTACCCAATTTTAAACTGGGAACTACATTTTTAAATATATCCTTCAAACAGCCAAGTGAAGTGTTGCGAGAAAGTTGATATACATCTCTCTCGGCTGGACACAGCCATCAAACACTGGTAGGTTTGGTACCTGCCCTACTAGTGGCTTTGTTGCCTTCAGAACAATGTGAATACAATGATACACTTGCTCACTTGCCACAGATCTACTGGAAGTATGTGTGCAGTCTGTTCTAATCTGGACTATGTAGACTTTCAAAGAGGGCTTATACCCATGGTAGGGTAGAATCTCAGACTTAACAAAATGCTTGAAGTGAACTTATCTGTAATCAGCCAAACTTGTTTTTGAAATTGAATTACGATAAGTAATTGCAATATATAATCATGAACATAAAGTTGTACTTGATTTATTGAAAAAAAATATATAAAAACCTTATACGTATAAGACTTCTAGAAATATATTATATAATGTTATATAACAACTTTGTATGTGTGTGGACATTCAAAACTTCATATTTATGCCAAATATATATCTTCTATTGTAGGAATATTATTTAGATGTGCCTTTTTATATGTACCCTATGCTATTACAGTTTTTGTATATTAATATTATTATGCTAAATGTTACCATGTTGGGTGGATGACAACAGTAAACTAAGTATGCTAAACGCCTTCATTACCAAGTGTGCCAACTTCATCTACTGTGGATATTTTATTAGTTATATTCTTGCATGACTATTTATTAAAACATACATTTGAAGTGTTTGAACTTTACAATCACCCTATTTACATCCAATATTGGTCATTCTTTGGTAGCATTTTTTTAGAATATATTGCATTGCATTACATGTTTTTTTTATAGATATACAATAATCTAGATGTGGTATTGCCATTTATCATAACATTTTAATCAGAGTTTTGGACAGTAACATGATTTTCATGTATGAATTAAAGTGTAAAATATATAGTGATTCATTTTGTTCGTGTGAAATTGTGCTGACACAAAAATGTATGAATGGTGTGGGGCAGAGCCATTCATATATATGAAGGGCTCTGGAGTGGGGTAAGTTGACCCACTGTAGTGTAAGTTTGGTAAATGCTTTATTTGTCTAATTTACATAGGCCTTGTACTAAAATTTCATACCAACTCAGCTGACACATTTATTCAGTGGGTACAACTCGTCTGTGACAAGTCTACACACTTAATTAATAAGTTGACACAATTGATATAGACTTGTAGGCCAATCTCAACCAGTGTAACAAACTGCAAATATGTTGCCTTGTAGCAATATCCCAATTTGCTTGGAAAATTAATTCTTTGATGTATTTTAGGGTAAAGAACACGGGTCTTCGTTCAACTCAACTAACCGTCCCTTGGGCCATGGGTGGTTCAACTAGCCCTGTTTCGACAATAAAGTTTGTGTAATTAACTTCTCATTAATGTGCAAAGTGATGTAAATAAAGTCTGGTCACATGGGTTATTAGCTTACACACCAGCAGACATTAATCACAATGACCATGTATTTCGAAAAACATACTTTTAACTCACATTTTCTGACTGTTGTGACACATGGCACTTATTGTACATCAATCATGTTCTAATAACATGTTCAATCTCTGGGTGGTACCAAGTAACTGACGCTGCTGTAGTTTTCTGGGAAACATGGGTGGCTCAACTAACCCAGTGGTTCAACTAACACTGCCTTCCCCTACGGCTGATGTAGTGCACGGCTACGCAATCAACCTAGTCCGCTTTATGTGTGTCAGTCTACCACCACCACAATCATACGTACGTGGTTTAATTTTGTATCCACTGGTGTCGCATTGTGATTGGCGGTAAGTCCTGCCACCAGTTAGGAGTTATATCATCAAGGGATAACGATAGTAATTTAATAATACACGTTTGTGTAGTGTAGGCTGGGGCATGGAGTCCCTTTAAGGGAAATTGGGTATATTTATTCATAAGCGTATTATGTTTAACAAGATTTAACAAGATTTGCCATCCAAGCCAAAGGCCCAGATGGCAAGTGGACAAGGAAGCCATTGGCTTATCGAGAGTCCAACAATGTTCACCTACTTATAACCCGCCCTCCTGAAATATGTGTCAACCTTGTTTTTAAACCTATTCACGCTGCTAGCAGTTACACAATCTGTAGACAATTTGTTCCATTCATTTATTGTCCTCTGTGCGAACGAGTGCTTCCTGATGTCCAATCTACATTGATCCTTTACTAATTTTACCTCATGTCCTCTAGTTCTGCTATCCTTCTTGAGTGAGAAAAACATATTTCTATCAATATTTTCATACCCATTTAATATCTTAAAAACTTCAATCTGATCTCTTCTTAACCTCCTTGTCTCTAGAGTTGTTAAACCACATTCTTTCAGGCGTTCTTCATAACTAAGGTCTCTAAGTTCTGGAATCATTTTAGTTGCTCTCCTTTGTATGCGTTCAAGCGTATCTATATCCTTCTTACGATATGGTCTCCATGCTTGTATACAGTATTCTAAATGAGGTATAACTATTGCTTTATAAAGAGGTATAATTAACTTTTTTCCCTTGTATGTTATGTTTCTTCTAATCAATCCAAGAATTTGATTACCCTTTGAAGCTGCAATACCACACTGCTCTGAAACTTTCATATCAGCGCTTATTGTAACTCCTAAGTCCTTTTCTTTTACAGTAGTACCCAGAACAGTATCTCCCATTTTATAGTTTACATTCAAGTTCCCATGTCCTGTATGTAGGCATTTACATTTCCCAAAATTGAACAGCATCTGCCATTTCTCAGACCATTTCACTAATCTGTCTAGATCGTTTTGTAAATGTTGTTTATCACCATCAGTATTAACCTTTCTAAACAGTTTTGTGTCATCCGCAAATTTCAGTATGTTACTTGTTATACTGTCGTCCAAGTCATTGATATAAATTAAGAATAATATAGGTCCTAATACTGATCCTTGAGGTACCCCACTCAAAACCGATTTCCAATTTGAAAGTTCTCCATCTACTACAACTCGTTGTCTTCTGTCAGTCAGCCATTGTTCTATCCAGTCAGTTATGCTATCCCCGATACCATGGGCTTTTAATTTCAGTAGTAATCTTTGATGTGGCACTTTGTCAAAAGCTTTCTGAAAATCTAAGTAGATAATATCTAATGGCGATCCCACGTCTATCCACTTAGTGATTTCTTCCAAAAAACATAACATATTTGTTAAGCATGACCTCGCTTTAAGGAATCCATGTTGAGATGAATTTAATAATTTATGCTTAACGAGGAAGTCCACCATATGGTCTTTAATTAACCTTTCTAATAATTTACAAATCACTGACGTTAAACTCACTGGTCTGTAATTCTCTGACTTATTTCTCGAACCCTTTTTAAATAATGGTATGATGTTTGCTTCTTTCCATTCAAACGGAACAACTCCCTCTTTTAATGACAAGTTGAATACTCTTGCAAGTGGTATACTGATTTGATCTACTGTTTCCATTAGTAATTTTGGAGGAATCCCATCCACTCCCCGTGATTTGTTATCCTTCATTGCCTTTATTTTCTTAGCTACCAATTCTGGAGTTACAACTAACGGACCTAAATAGTTAGATTTAGCCCCTGAAATTTATCATCAGCAACTGGTAATGAACTAATATCTTCTTTGGTAAACACTGAACTGAAGTAACCATTTAGGTCTTCCGCCATTAAAAACCCCTGTGATATTATATTTCCAGCACTGTCTTCTAGAGGTCCATCCTTGTCTTGTACGTTTTGTTTACTCCTGACATATGCATAAAAACTCTTGCTGTCATTTTTTATGTTACATGCCAGTTTTTGCTCATAGCTTCTTTTAGATTGTCTGATTTCAGTTGTAGCTGCATTAAGTGCCTCTTTGTATTTTGCATTGTCTTCTTCCTTTCTGGTATGCCTATAAACCCTCCACATAGTTTGTTTTAGCATTATTTTTCTGATTGCCTCTTTTGACAAGTGTTTCTTTCTACACTGTTTTCCTTGTTTTTGGAAGGGAACAAATTTATCGATGATACTCTCAATTTCATATTTTACAATATTCCAACATTCAACTGCGGTCTTATTCATCAGCATGTTATTCCAATCTAGCTTTGCTAAGTATTTTCTCATATCTTTGTAGTTACCTTTGTGGAAGTTTCTCTTGTATGTTTTCTTATTTTTACTTTCTGATTTTACATTGATGTCAAAATGTATTTGATTATGGTCACTATTACCCAATGGTTCAAATATTTTTACATTGTCCACTAATTCTTTTTGTGATGACAAAACTATATCTAATACATTTTCTCCCCTGGTTGGTTCTAGTATGTGCTGAGTAAGAAAGCTATCCTGGATTAAACATAGAAATTGTTGATCCTCAATCCCTGTGCTCTCTAGAGAATTCCATTGTATGTGTCCATGGTTAAAATCTCCCATTATGATACATTCCCCTTTACTAACTTCCTTTATAGCGTTTTTATTTTTGTGTTGTCCTCTTTGTGTATGTTTGGACTTCGGTAAACTAATTGAATTTCCTGAAACAATTTTGTACCAAACAGCTTCATCGCAATCTGCTTCCCTTTCTAGTTTTATTTCGTAAGCCTGAATAGATTCTTTAACATATAAAATAACTCCCCCGCCCCTTCTTCCTATTCGATCTTTCCTAAACATTACGTATCCTGTCAGTCCTAATTCAGCATCTGTTATATCTATGTTGGCCCATGATTCAGTTATACCAATTATGTGAGGGTCAATATCTTCTACCATAATGTTTAATTCGTTTTTTCTTATTTACTATGCTCCTTGCATTTAAACATACGCATCTATAACCTTTTTCAGAGATGTTTTTCGGATGATTTGATATTGGTTTATCTGTGCTAGTGGCCTCTTGTTCTGCTTGAGACACCTCTAGGTAACCCCCCTGCACTTCTAGTTTAAAGAATGTTTACTTCCAAAAATATTTGTCATTGTACCCAAGTCGCTATCTACTGCTGCTGAAAGTTTGTCCACGAATACTGCCACCCCTTTCCACTTAAATGAAGCCCATCCTTCATGTACATATCAGCCCTCCCAACAAAATTTCCCCATAAATCCACAAATCCAACTTCCTCTTCCCTACACAGCCTCTGGACTAACATGTTAATTGCCATCCCCCGACAATTTCGATATTTGTGACCCCTCCTGCCCATTACAGGTAAAATCCCTGACAGTATTACCTGCTCAACCCGCGTCTGTTTTAGTGTTCTGACCAACTGCCTATATTTCCTAACTATGGCAGTTGTACCCTCCCTCTCTACGTTATTTGTCCCTACGTGTACTAAAACAGATCCACCCTTACCCGAGCCTACGATGTTTTTTACCCTCTCAGTTATCGCCTCTATTTTGGCTCCAGGCAAGCAGACCACCACATCATCTCCCTTCTTTAAGACGCTGTCGGTCTTCCTAACTATTGAATCCCCCACAAACACCCTCGCTCTCTTCCTCACCCCCTCTATCACTGCTGCAGAATAACTCTTCCTTTCGATCCCCTCCATCACATTCTGTCCTGACCCCTTCCCTCCTGTCTCCCCCAAGTTTAAGTGCCTATGTCATCATGCGATTGTTGTGTGGTATACAATACCAAAACATTAGTTACGATTGGCAACCACAACTGTATTTACTCGTTAATTAAATTTATTGCCTCGGGCAAGATACCCCCTCCTATTGGACACGAAGCCCTGGGGGCATCTTGTCCCATAATATAATTTCTCTATTGTATGAAATATTAATATTGAAATTAAATAAAACTATCGCTAAAAGTAAATGCATTCTATTTTATTTTATCCAAACAGCTATAAATATTTAATAATTCTTGGACTCGCTGTTAGAGCAGGTTGATGCTGTTACCCTCACCAGTTCTGGCCCAGTCTTAATCCAGCTCCACCGCCATTCTTCAAAGCAGCATTGCTTAACTCATGAGCCTGATCAACGGCCATTTACGAGTACACCCGTCTTGTCTTGTGAACTGTGAAGTTGCCGTTGTTGAATTCAGCAGCGGTCTCTGGGTGGCCTTGCACAGACTGACTATGTGTACGTCTCGTATGTGGACTGGCACCCTGTCGCGTACTGGTGTCATACACCCAAAAGAACGACGGAGCACTTGTTGTCAGGCAACACGTACAGGGGAAGCTTGTCGTCAGCAGCGACCTGGTGTTTGCTAAGTCGAGAAGCTCCAGCTGAAGAGAACGTGTGTCAGAACTGGAATTTGAGAATCTCTTGATTCCGTCGAGCACACCGGCCGTCAAAGGCCTCTGGTTGGCCTCCTGGCTGCAGTCACTCCGTTTGGTGGGCGTAGGACTTTTTCAGCCTGATGTGAAAGCTGTTCACAGTAATTTGATGCGCATGTAACATGTGATACCTTCAAATGGGAATCTGCAGTCACTGCTGATGCCACTTTGGCCTGGACGATCGAGGTCCTCCATCCAGCCAGTTTTTCAGCCCTTCTCCTGTCAAGTTGACTCCATCCATTTCAGTGCAATGGTCCCAGGATGGTGATTGAGTGACTTTCTCCATTGCTTGCCGGCAAGTTCCACTGTAAGACTGTGTCCTGTGAAATTTTATTCTGCGGGATTATGTCCGGATACCTGTGCATTATATCGGTAAATTCACAGCACTTGATGTATAGACAGACTTGGGGTCAATGGCACTGTACTTGAAACACCAATTCCAATTACAGAATTGGTGCTTTGTTTTTAAAAGTAATTGGACTTCGTGAAAATGTAATTGGTATTTTCAGTTACTGTTTTTCAGTTACATCATGTAACTTTTTAATTCAAATTATTCGCTGCAGATAATCAATAAAGTATTATATGTTGCGTATATCATATTTGGTTGCCATTAAAATTATGTATCATAGTATGCAGAAACAAACAAAACTGCTATAAAATAGATGATATTTTTGTTGCTGAGTATATGGATGCTCTGTTCACGTAGAGCCTACTTCTATTTCGATATTGGAATTGGTATTTTGGAGGTGGAATTGGCATTTGTAATAGGTGTGTAATTGGTAATTTGGAACAGATATAATGTAATTGACCCCAAGCCTTTCAGAAGAACACACGTACGAGGTTGAGTTTTATTGACACTCAAGCAAAATGCCCAGCAGGTTCACAGGGCCTGCATGGATGGAACAAGACCGGGGGGGGGACTTTTCCCCAATAGAATTCACTGCCGCACAGGCCGAGGTCACTGGCCGAGTTCACCGGCAACGGTAGGCCACCATTTATAAACTTGTGCAAATGTCTTGTAACCCTCTTGACCAAGTGCTAGAAGCCGCATGGGGGGGTGGACACTCCCTGGATCCATACATGGTAGCCAACCATTTACTTCAGACCAGAGACGAGTTCACTCGTCGATAGGTGCTGCCATCTATAGGGGCGATTTAGTAAAACATTGTTCCTTTCCGTTCACCAGATGGCGATAAAAGAGCGTTGTCAATTGATGGTACACAAGTGAAATGTAGTAAAAAAAAACGGGTTCCATTTAGGCCACACTATTGATCTTTGCATGCACCAGGCTATGGTTAAAGTTATCTGTCATGATTTCGTATGGCGTTTAAATTCATCATCTGCTAACTTTTTGTTGTGTAATATAACTACAAAACTTCAATTATTTATGTCGTACTGTAGATCCTACCTCTTTCTATGGCGTATGTCTCTGCAACTTGCAAGCTAAATGTGTAGATGAGTTTTATACTTTAGGGCACAAGGGTATCAGGAGACTTTTTAATCTACCTGGTTGCACCCATTGTAATGTGGCGCCACTTTTAGCGGAATGACTCCTGATTCAGATTATGAATGGAATGGTGCGTTTTATGCAGAGTTGCCTAAAATGCAATAACGCCAGTTTGAATATGCTCTCTCATGGGATACATAGTATTGTCACAATTCAAACTTGATGCTACGACCTTCTGTAAAAATAACACTAATTATTTTATAATCTCACTCAATACTATTAAGAATGGCTGGATGAGAAACTACTAAGCAAAGTTTCATTTGTAAAGGATGTGTTGAACAATATAGAGAATGTGTTTAGCGTTTCATTTTTAATTAAAGACGAGTTGCTCTCGCTGCTCTCTGTTTTATGTACACAGTGTACATTGTTTTAACTGAATTGTACGCATTGCAGTACGAATAAATATATTGTTATTATTACTATTATAAAATCCCTGTATAGAGATTCTGGGTGTATACATAATTAGCTATTTACGACACCATCCGGGCATTTGACTAATTCATGAAATAAGAGTGGACTTTTGTAAGTTTATATGAAGTAATTCGAAATCACTTTAAACTGTTATTGTACTGACGCAACTGTGAGACTGAAAAGTTAAATCACGCAAAACAAATATTTAATGTATAATCTTGATAATAATGCTGACTGGTTGCTGGTGCTTCACGGGACCGCCTACACAAAATGGAGTGGAGACAGATGAGCGAGAATCAGATAAGCGAGACTATAATCTTGCTTATGCGACTCTCGCTCGCATTCGTGAATTAGCTAATTACGCATGCGTCTAGAATACGACAATTAGTACGCTTTGAACAGCTAAATGTCGACAATGGTGAACGGCCCCTAAATAGCGTACTGGCCCGATGTGAACTAAAGTAGCGTACTGGCCCGATGTAAACTAAAGTGCCGGACTGGCCCGATGTGAACTAAAGTGGCGTACTGGCCCGATGTGAAATAAAGTAGCGTACTGGCCCGATGTGAACTATAGTGGCGTACTGGCCCGATGTGAACTAAAGTGGCGTACTGGCCTGGTGTGAACTAAAGTCCCTGACTGGCCCGATGTGAACTAAAGTGGTGTACTGGCCCGATGTGAACTAAATAGTTGTACTGCTACCGAGCGCTGCACGCAAAATACCTCTTTGCTCATTGATACACACACAAAGACACAGACACACGCACACGCACACGCACACGCACACGCACACGCACGTACACCAGGTTACTTTTCTACGCACGCACACACGCATGCTCATGCACAAACATGCACGCACATACGCATGCACGGACGCACGTATGCACACACGCATATCATAATATATACTATTCAATTGCACTTCTTAATTTAGAAATGTTGTTTTCTAACATACATTCCGCGTCCACCAAATACCAAAATGATCAGTGCCATTTTGGTAAAATTGCAATTACTTTAACATTTGCAAAAATGGGGGTCCGTCTATTTTCAAAATAAAACAAAATAATTGTGTTGCAATGGCTATCGTTTGGTCTCACTCAATAGAAGTGGACCGCCGTGCTCTTAGCCAGAGGCTCTGTGGTCGTAGGCCTATTGTTCGCTTGGTAACCTTCGACCTTCGTTGCACCGGACAGTGGTCAGTTGAGCCGTTGTCCTGGCTTAGTTCACAATGTCACATCGGGTGACGGGACAACGACCGGTACTCGCACGTGTGTGTGCACATGCACGTGTAGCTTGTGTACAGTTCACGGAAAACGAGTTCAATGCAGTTCATGGGGGCTCTCACCTTTTTAAAAACTACTGTATGGTTATATATAATATTTTTACATAGAATATTTAACCATTGCGATCGTAATTAATTGTGTATACGTTATGCATAAACTATTACACATTAAGACCGCTAATGTGCAAATGTATACTATTATTAGTACTAAAAGACAGTTAACATGACTAAACACAAGTATAATATATATATATATATATATATATATATATATATATATATATATATATATATATATATATATATATATATATATATGTATATATATATATACGTATATATATATATATATATATATATATATATATATATATATATATATATATATATATATATATATATATATATATATATATATATATATATATATATATATATATGCTAGCGCATTACCACCTGGAAACCATATTACAGGAGATTACGAGGAAAACCAGCAAAAAGATGGAGAGACGATTTGGATGAGTATTGGAATGAAACCACCTGGCAGAGAACAGCACAAGACACGCAAACTTGGAAACAACATGCTGAGGCCTTCGCCCAACCACGGGACAATACGGCTGATATATAACATTGTATTGTATTGTATTGTATTGTATTGTATTGTATTGTATTGTATTGTATTGTATTGTATTGAATTGTATTGTATTGTATTGTATTGTATTGTATTGTATTGTATTGTTTCATATCATATCATATCATATCACATTATATTATTATTATATTATTGTACTGCCCCCAGAACAACTATTAATTATTTTGCTGTGGTCATAGTGTGTATTACATCAAATGAAAGGCGAGGAACTATAATATACATGTACAATTGTTTTAGACATTATGTTTTTATTAATAAATTAAACACTATTAATTAATTATTAGAACTAGATCAACAATCATGCAGCGATCATAGTGTACGAATTCAAAAAGTTAGTAAATCCCTCCCTCCCTCCCTCCCTCCCTTCCTCCCTCCCTCCCTCTCTCTCTCTCTCCCTCCCTCCCTCCCTCCCTCCCATCCCATTACCATCAGAATATTTTTACAAACATTTATCTCCAATAATTATATTAAAGCTTTTCGTTTTTCTAACAACAACATTGATAATTATTTCGGACTGGTTTACAGCGCCACGTCGTGACTGGTTACTCGATTTAAAACAATAGTAGTTCCATAACAGTTCACCGCGCGGCGCTGCATGATGCAATGGTGGTCACATTTCGCATTTGAAAATGAGTTTGCAAGTCTTGACCCGTCCTCCATTTTAATGCGCTTTGCATGAATGATGGCTGCGTACGAGTATATTGCTCAAAGCTGAGTACGAGTACAAGTACATTTCCACGAGTAAGAGTACGAATACGAGTACATCTCGCATGATATTCGATATTATAGTAACTCTGTATAGTGATAATAACGTATTTTAAAATAAACATTGTAAATTAGTTTATATAATTCAGGAAGAGTTGACTATGCAACGGCAGTTGATCTGACTTTTTATGGGGAAAACTGTAACAAACCTCTTTATGGGGGTTGCATTCCATTCAAATGCAAATGTTCAGGGTATGCATTCAAAAATGGGTTTAAATGTATTTAAATTTAAAATACCTTTCAAAATACGTTTTACAGCACAACATATATATATATAACTAGAGAAAAGAAATAAAGAAATATAACTATTAAATATACATGATATATGACTCAATGAACACTGTTAAGGAATGTTATGGCTGGCAGTGACCACAAGTCCACAACTAATGTTTACTGAGAGGGTGGATTAGCACCTGCCAATGTCCAGGGCTCAATATCCCCTTTGTACTTTAACCACACTACAAATTGGCACCATACAATACTTTAGTCACCAAATTTTTTCAGAAGAAGACTCAGCTAGCAGTACTTAGCACTGTCACTTGTAAGAGCAACAAAGGCATTTAACGGCTAACTGATAAATGACCCTTTCGTTATAGGCTTACTGGACTTCCTGGCTCAATTAAACACACACAAGGATTATGGCCCGGACTAGTAACTAGTGCAACAATGGGTATGAACTACGGGTTTCTTGCTGGGAAAAGAATAAAAAGATGCTGTCCCTTGAAGCGAAGCCTTTGTGGCTTCAGTGCATTTATGATTGACTGTCGATGATATTTGGTAATTTGAGACAAATTCTTAACACTAGATTATCAACTTCGAAGGTAAAGGTAAAGTCATCCCCCAGGCATTACGCCTTAAGAAGCCATGAAGGCTTATATGGCCAGTGCTTAAACCTGGTTTCTGTAGTGCGAAGCAACTTAGAGTGCAGTTATACTGACTCTCCTGGGCGGGATACTAGTCCATCGCAGGCACCTTCCAAACAGTGTTTGTACTCATTTGCAGCTGAGTAGACTGAGGCAAAGTAGGGTAAACGAAATTGCCTAAGCTTCGAAAACGAACCGTGCCCAGTGTGGGTCTTGAACTCATAACCCTCGAATTTAGAGTCCAACACCTTAACAAATAGGCCACGGCCTATCAACTTCTAAACATCGTAATAAATAATTTTTTTAAACATTATATTCTTGCGTCGATAAGTTTGCAGTATTGTTCAAATTAAGTTATATGTTTTTTTGTGTGGACAAGGACACTATTCGAGTAGGAAATTGCCCAAATACCATTTGATGCAACTTGTGTGAGGTTTACCTATAATTCGTATCTTAGAATGCCTGAACTACGGTGTGTAGAATATAATATGCTTCATTTTGCCGTAATCTGAAAACCTATCTTTTCAAAATGGCCTATCCTCCTTAGCTTCTTGGCACCTCCATCCATCGGTTGACGACTTTTTGCATTGTACATGGTTACGAGAATGCCTAATCCTTTGGTTTTGTTGCGCCACTGAGTTCGGATTTTCCGAGGATAATGGCGCCAAAGAAGTCTTTTTATTATTATTATTATTATTATTATTATTATTAATATAATAGAACATAACTGTATTTTGTTTACACAAAAATATAGTTGAACATATGTACATAACTTAAGTTAATTAAACAAATAGCAGTGTAGCCATATGTAGGTCCTCTGGTAACCCCGCGGGGATTATGTATAGTTTATGTATATCATGCCAAAGTATGTATAATATTCGGAAACGCTAAGGGTTTCCTCTCGCACACGAAGCCAGTCAGTGCCTTCCTTCCTGGGTTGAGATGGCGTCAGTACACAGTGCTACTACCATAAACTCTATGGCTACTACACACACAGCGCTCGGCTGGTGCTACACTCCTCACTCCACCGAGCTGAACGTTACGACACAACCCCTGACCTCAACTACCGGGGTCAGCGATGAGCAACGTCTACTCAGCACAAGATGGCGTATTTGAGTGCAGCAGAGGCGAATTCCTAATGTTGTGTATATTATGTCAACCTGTTCGCGGAATCGACTTAGGTGACAAACTTAAGGTTAATCCTTCCGTTTGCTTACTCCTGACCCATTTTGCCGCTTTGTTTGTCTTCTCCGAGCAAGTGGGTTGACGCGTCGTCAGTGCACCGCTGGGCAACGCCCGGTCGGGAGGTCAGGGGTCCTTTCAACAGAACAGCCGGGCGGTTTGTTGAACTCACATAGGGGACCGTTGGGCCGGCAGTCAGAGGGCCGCACTGTCAGTCGAAAGTACCGTTGTTCACGTCTACCTGTTGCCGTTTCACAACTTGGGTAATTTCGTTCACCCCACTTTGTCTTTCGGAATTAAGAAACTGTAAAAACCGTGGGTGCCTTCTACCTGGTGCCTGTGCCAGGCCCAGGGGAAGTAAATAAATCACACACGGGAAACTGGAACAAACATGTTGTAGACTCACAGAACAATCTGTCTCGATCTGCAAAAAAATCCTGCTCTGATAATGGAGTGAACGCCATGAACAACTTGTGTAGGCGGATTTATATATGCACGCACGCACGCACGCACGCACGCAGCCTAAATCTGCCACACAGATTTCATTGTAAACATATGTAAACACGGGTATGTGGGGAATGTTGCTAAGCGATGTTTCGCAGGTGTGGCGAACTCTCCGCACTGTGTCGTGTTGATGGGCTATGGAGACGTTGAACGTCACTGACGTCACGCCCCGCCGGCTCCAACCGCTCCTCGTTGTTGTTCTACGCGTGTACGTCACACGGTGCGTGTCAAGTCAGGCAAGGGGACACTACCAGTATATTGGCTCGCGGAGCGACCAGAGGTGTCTAATATCACGATTCGTTATGACCAAATTGCGCAATGTTATTGCAGATCTCCGTTTTCCAATTTACAAACACGAGAAGTACCAAAACTTGCAAAAACAGAACTACGAACGTGCGTGCACATACATACATGCATATACGCAAAGTAGTTACGTACGTACTTGCGTGCATGCGTGGGTGCGCGAGTGTGCATACACACACACACACACACACACACACACACACACACACACACACACACACACACACACATAAATACATGCATGCATACATGCATGCATGCGTACGTACGTACGTACATACATACATACATACATACATACATACATACATACGTACATTTATACACGCGCATGTGCACACGGACGCTCATGTATATACGTGTGACATGTATGTATGCAGGCACGCAGGAAAACAATATTTCTCTATGCACGCATGGTTGATTTCATATTGCGCGAGACCATTTGATAGCACGGACCCAAGTATTCGGAATTGGTGAAGGACCGTTTAATAGAGAGCATCTTTTAAATGGTCCGTCTCCATGTATTATACCTATTTGCATTAATTGTTGTTGTCGGCGATAGACGTTTTATGGACGGCGTCTTTGAAGTAGTACGTCTTCATGCATGACGGGGGTCTAACGAGTGTGCTTCTGCTGTCACATGCGGTCGGTCGGTCCCGCCACCCGGGGGAGGTTTGACCAGTACGTTGACCCACGTGTGGACTCCGAGTAGTGGCCACTGCATCCGGACACGAGATACCGGACAATGAATGCTGGTGCAGACTAACTGACGAACAATTAGTGCAATTAGTGTCATTGCCGAGAACAATGGTTTCATTGACTCGTGACATTGTGACGTTGCTGCCATTTAAAGACCGATAAAACTATTAATTCTGAAATAATATTATGTTCAACGTGTAAAGAATTCAATCTTACAAAAACTGTTAATGGAGGTCTCCGATACATCAATATGATTTATGTTTTTTTTTTAATTTAGTCTCGTGCGTATAAAATACTTTATATAGTACAAATGCTATTAGAACTTGTACTGTAGGTTTCCGATATCTAGTCAACTTTCTCACCATGATAGCTAGGAATAATACATTTAAAGTCATTATGGTAGCAGAGATGCACCTCAACACCCTTGCGGTCTGAATACGCGATTCGACCATACAACGTGTAATAATCCCAGCCAATCCTTAGTGTGCTGGAATAGAACTTGCGTTGGCTTATTCGAGTAGTACAGTCGACGATCTATAGCGGCGGTTTAAGCTACACAGTGGTGGTGATTGTTTGGGGATAAAAACCTCCATTTCACTTCCATGGCAAACGGATAAGGTTCCAGTGATTTCGAGACGGTACCCCTATTCAATTATTGTTTTGGTTTTCTAAAAAACAAATTGTATGATTTGACAAAAGCTCTACAGCAGGGACAAACAGCAACGTGTGCCGTTGTGGTGAAACATGAATCGTTATTTTGCGTGCAGGACTAAAAATAACGTAAACATGGTCGCCCATGGAAAACTAATTAATAATCATTTGTCACTAGTTCTACCAGGGGCGTATCTAGGATCTCGCAAAAGGGCTAGCTTAGTCACCCATTAGTTTACCACGTTGCCGTGCAGTGGCGCAACAGGTTACATACGAAAAACAATTAAGCCCATGGAGGGCTCAGTGCCCCCCCCCCCCCCGGGTTCTACAGCGGTAATATTTCGCTACGAAGTGTAGGTGATTTATACAATGGTGATTATAAGTTATGTGAGTAAAATTTATATATCCTATAGTGACGCCGATAGGTCCTACAATCGCATTGTTGTGTACTACATATACCAACTCTGAATCGTAGTAAGAAGATCAGTTGCCGACGTTGTCCTTAGACTGTGGGGTCGTTTAACTGATTGCTCCACTGGCACCCAATAAAGGGCCTCGTTAAACAGTCACCTGTATGTATTTGATTGCTTGCTTGCGTGGGCGCTGCACTAGGCAATCATTCAGTCGTTGCAGTAATGACGTAATTGGGCGTGTTGTAATATATATGCTTTTGTAATACCGCTGTCAGTGGTACACCGCTACCGCCGGAGGCAATGGAGACGATAAGTCGAGGTACGAAGGCGCCACTTAACAGAATCACGGATGATACAATCAGCTGTTAATAGATTAAAAATTGCCCTACTCCCGCTGTGCTAAAATGCATCACACCAGCTCCTTAGTAGAATTATCATACAAGACAAACGATACATTTTTGAGCAAAATAAAAGCTTTTCCCTGGGAAGTCGTGACTTTCGTCTATCCAAGAAAATGTGTCGTTCGTGAATCCCAGTTTACGAAATTTAGTAGCTATTTTCTTATATCGAGTCTGCTTGCTGTGTTGTATAAATTCTCTTTGTGGCCGCGTGTGCCTTAGTTGTGAAGAAGTCGTCTTTGTTGATGTCATCGATGCTATGTAGTGTCTTGTATGTTTGGATCATATCTCCAATTAAGGTACACACGTTTTAAAATGCCTTCTATAGTTGAATGGGATTGCATCAGTGCGCCAACTCGATACACGGGTGTGCCCTTTGGCCAGCCGGCTGATATATCCAACGACACATTCATGTATACAACTACCTGAGATAAACGATCCGTTTTAATGCCCGAGTTGACCTTTACGCACTGTTGCCGCTCATGTTTACAAACAACGCTCGCGACGTTACATTGTATCGGCGCGGGAATGATTTGAACGCATATATTTCTTTTTCATAAACTAGGCTTGTTACTAACATAAATAGGAACGTTGATATCACTATTAGTCCTTCCGCTAAAATTGTGCTACGAATAAAAACTAATATAACAGGGTTTTATTTTTTTTCACGAACAACCAAGTATGAAAAGGGCCTAATGTAAACATCATATTAGAAGAGGGACCCGATTGCATGAATCCGTTTAGGCATCAAAATGTACCGGCTTAAATTAGTACCGCTGACATGCATTAGAATTATCCGCATGCACTCAACCAGCGACCTACTACCAATGTGTTTACTGTATCTTATTTCACGTGGGACGTTTACATGTCTGGAGAAGTTCCAAACCGCTAGGTTTTTACGTATACAAACTGATGGATGGGGATGGGGACGGGTTGGTACTAGTCCTATGGGGTACATAAGGGGTAAGACCACAGTTGACCTTCCTGTTTATTGTTTCACACGAATGTAAGGCGTATGAAATTGTAAAATGGTAACTTAATAAATTAATATTATGTGACATGAGTGCCTTTGAGCAGGAATATTCACAAGTTTGTTTGTAGAAGCTATTGGCTGTGAAACAATGCATTTTTTAAAGAGTTTAACTGGCGGAGGGATTTATGGGAATTTTTCTGCTATGGGCCACGTGGGCGCATGAATACATGGCTATTTTTTATCAAAATTTATAGGCATCGCACGTCGGAGCGATTTAAAAGAGCTGGAGGTATGTGATTTTGATAAAATGGTCAGTATATCAATGAGATGATGGCAGTTGCTATGGACAATTTTAAGAATTTTTGATGGTCACGTTTTCTTATAATCAGACAAAACGTTAACATGGCCACCAATGCAATTCTCAACTGTGGTCTGACTCCATAAGTGGTTCTCGTTTCGAAGCAATACTTGACGAGATAATGCACTTCCGGTCCCAAAGTTTTGCACATCATAAGACGATAAATGTACTTATGTCATTATAATAGAAACCATCAGTATTAGTATTATCACATTTTAATGCTAGTTGTTTTAATAAAATAACATTGTAACGTTGTTGTTGGTTCTCTCTGTTTTACTTTCAAATGTGTTTATGTGTGAAATGCGATACTGGAAAGCGTGTCGTTGGGGGCCGGAAGTGAGCATTTATGGGTAATAATGGGCAAATTTGCATAATATCAACATGGCGGCAAACGAGATTAGCGTGCCCTAAAGCGTCGATGGTCGAGTTTGATGGGAATGGGAGAGTACGTTTGTCTCCTGACGTCCAAATTTAAAATGCATTTATGTTCGTTCCCTTTTCATAGTTGCCAATTAATCATATTATTGCTAATTATTGACCCTTTGACCCTGACCAGAAGAGCCTAGGGGGTATGTTACCTGTCCCGCTGTCCCACAAAGGGTTAGGTCAATGTTTGTTGACACTCCACAATTTCAGCCATTCTCAACACTTATTAACACATAACATATACATTGAACGTATCCCGTGCGTAGCTGTAATGAAGGTTCAGCCATAAGTTTGAAGCTGTGAAAGTGACCATTAAGCGCTAATGTATTTATTGGTCTTCAACAATGCCACGCCTGAGTGATTTTCCACCAGGCTGAAGCAGGTGGGGTGTCGACTCATTTGTAAACATATAATCACAGTAATATTACTAATGTTTTCCTGCCCCGTTAAGTAATAACTGGTGTTATAATACATCGCATGACAAATATAAACACGTCTTTTTTTAAACGTCTCGTAAAAACTCTTTACGATCTATTGTCATGGATGACGGCTTGGGTCATGCTGACACCAAGAGTGACGTTTCGTGCTTGGCTTCTGACTGTTATATTATTTCTATAAGCAATAAGTCACTGCGTTTGCATGCATAATAACCACGCCTATCTGTAGAATTGCTACATAGAAATTGTTCAAAGGCAAGCACGACGATACCATTCTTTATTGTGTCGTAAATATAAATTGTAAATACACTGTAATTATATGTTGCTGTAATTACTAAAAAATATATAATAGTTTTTTGCGTTGCTTTATCAAGATAGGTGACAACACAACTGCGGATTGTTGTTTAAGCTAACCCGGCTTGAACAAAATGATCCATTTCCCTTGTCATATTGTACGAAAGCACCTGATAAAGCTAGCGGTTACTAGCTAGCGGGCACTGTTGTATGGGAGAACAGCAAAGGCTAAACTTGTTTATGTCGTACCCCAGGAAGGTTACGTGGTTACGTCTATATAGAATAATGAAAGTAGCACGGCTATTGGACACAGCGTGAAACTTATCAGCAAAATAAACTGCTAATTTGGGCTCATTCAACAGGCTGCATGCACGACATTGCACGCGAAACCTGGAACTGACCTCCTATAAACGAAAGTAGAACGTGTTCTTGCTAATAACTCAACTTATCGTCGCGTGCGAAGAGACACTCGGACCTAACAGAATATTTAATATGGAGACGAACCCGAGAGTGGAAACCGCATCGAAGGGCGTTCAAAGAAACGGAAACGTCGAGTGTTGCACCACTGGGGCTGCCTACTGTGACGCACCGTATTACTGTAGTGTCTACATGAATCAAACAAAGCGTGGTTCTGCCGAGTGTTATAATCACAAGTAAGTACCACGAAGCAGAAACGGAATTGGGCATTGTTTACAGCGAAACAAAAGTCATGGTTTTCGGCCTATGGGCCTATAAAATTTACTAAAACAATTGTGAATTACATTAAAAAAAATTAACAAGATTACCATACGAAACTACAAGTTCCAGGAGGCAAGCGGACAAGGAAGCCATTGGTTTATCGAGAGTCCAACAATTCTATCATATATGTATAGCCCGCCTTCATCAGATATCTGTCAATTCTATTTTTAAATATTCACACTACTAGCATTAACACAATCATTTGACGGTTTGTTCCATTTATGTATTTATGTGTATGCATTTACACTTCCCAAAATGGAATAACATTTGGCATTGTTCGGATCATTTGACCAATAATTTATCTAGAATATCCTGTAAACTGTGTTTATTTGTATAGTTTTTAACCTTTCTGAATACTTTTGGGTCATTTACAAATTTCAGTACTTTGCTAGACATGTCATCTTCCAAATCATTTATATATATATATATATATATATATATATATATATATATATATATATATATATATATATATATATATATATATATATATATATATATATATATATATATATATATATATATATATATATATATATATATATATATATATATATATATATATATATATATATATATATATATATATATATATATATCAAAATATAAGAGATTGGTTAGACATGACCTTGCTTTTCGGAACCCATGTTCTTTCCATTCTGAACTATTCCCTCTTCTAGTAAAACATTAAACACTGTTTCAAGTGGTGTACTAATTTGTTCTACAATTTTCTTAAGCAGTTTTGGTGGTATCCCATCAACTCTACATGATTTATTATCTTTCAACTTCTTAATTTTCTTTGCTATAATTTCAGGTGTTACAAATAACTACCCTAAGTGATCTGATTTATCACCCTCAAATTTAGTAACTGGAACTGGATGTGAGTTGATATGTTCTGTGGTAAAACAGAGCTGAGATTCTCATTCAGGATCTCTGCCATTTGAAACCCGTCTGAAATTATGTTTCCACTGTTGTGTTTCCACCTACCAATTTTTTTTCAAAGATTCTTTTGGATTTTTTTTTTTCTCCTAGGTTAAGTGCCTCTTTGTAGTGTGTGTAATCTTCTACTTTTCCAGTGTGTTTACATACCCCCCACAGCCTTTACATACTCGCCACAGCATCTGATTGTGAGCAATTTTTGTAATAGCCTCTTTTGACAGGTGGTTCTTTAATGGAATAAATCTCTTAGTAATGCCCTCAAGCTCATATTTAAACACGTCCAGCATTCTGTTGCTGTCTTGTTCTTCAGCAAGTTATTTCTATCTATATTCGCTAGATATGTCTATTCTCTTTATCTTTGCATTTGTTTAAGTTCCTCCTCCATTGTTTTTTTGCTATTTTTACTTTTATATTAAAATGGATCTGGTTATAATATCTTGAACCCAAAGGTTCGTGCACTTTAACATTGTCAACTAATCAATTTTGAGAAAACAAAATCAAATCCAACACATTCCCACCTCTGGTTGGTTCCAAGACACGTTGAGTAAGGAAACAATCCTGTGTTATAAGTAGAAACTGATGGTCGTCACCTCCAGCACTCTCTAATGACATTCACCCTTGCTCACCTCCCTTAAAGTCTTTTGTAGTTTTACATCTCCCTCTTGTCCTATGTTTGAACTACGATAAACTACTCCTATTGTTAGTGTCGAATTCTTGGTAACTATTTTACACCAAATTGCTTCCTCACAATCTGCTTCACTATTGGTCTAGCCACACGTATTCTTCATCTGTCTGTCTGCTATTTGAAGTCGTCTCTGGTCAGTGACGTCACTCTAGCAGCTGGGACAGACGACTTCTTGATGATGGTGGTGACCGGGGGCACATCAGTGTAGTAGTGTGGCAAGTAGGCGACCGTCTTGTAGCTTGCATTCCCAGATCCTCCATCGATGACAATGCTTCGATCAACCCCTTCACCAGCGAGAGAGGAATGCTGAAGGAGGGAGATAGCAGTACCATGGAAGGACTGTTGTTGTACAGGGGCTGTTATCTATGTTATCTACGGCGGCAGTTGTGAACACTTTGCCATGCATCTTCGGAGGGCAGACCACTTGCCTTCTGTGAAACTGTTGGCAGACACTGTTCCCTATATGAGCAGAGAGCCGGAAGACGCGGTCATAGATAATGCCCATGCCCAGGTGTGACAGCTTGTCTACCAATTCCCTCTTGCGTGTTTGAGCGTGCAACATCCCTATGTATGTGGGAATTAACGTCTCCTGCGCAGCGGTGTATAATGAAACAATATATTTGTGTCACGATAGGATACGTATCGCGATACATAACGCTATATACAGCCGTAAAGAAACAATATATTTGCGCCGCAATACATTAGCTGTTGTTTACAGAAAACACCATGTTCAGGAAAACATTACCATAACCAAAACTAGCGACGTCTCTAACCCAAGATGAAGCGAGATTTCGATAGGTAGCAAGCGAATTTAACTCCGTTTGCATGTATCGCGATTCTTGTAAAATACATCGAGTATTGCACCACGAGAAACGTATCGCAATTCGTCGATGAATCAACGAATGGTTACAGCGCTACTGTTTTGATATAAACAAAGTCAACAGCGCACAGCTAAAACACCTTTTGGGAAGAGAGGACCGAGCGTGTGAGACCAGGGGGGCCTTTCCGAAGAGGTGCATTGGCGAATTCAGAGGGGGTTATGGTTGTTCGTTTGAAACTCCATTTCTATGGAACCACCCTGCTGATTTTTTTTCTTCATGAAAAATGTTGGCCATACACGTTTAAAATACTGTCCTTCGCCCGCCATATTGGCTGAGACGGAATCATCCCCTATATCCGCTGATTAAGTGAATCAGCCTCTTAATAGAATCACGTTGCTCAGACCCGAAGTGATTCTACTAAGATTCTACAAACTTGTGTGCGCGTGTGCGTGCGCGTGCGTGTGTGCGTGCGTGTGTGCTTGTGTGTGTGCGTGTGCGCGCGCGCGTGTGTGTGTGCGCGCTTACGTGAGCGCGTGTTTTATTGCGTGTGTCTGTACGCACGTATTCTCGTATGTACGTGGGGTCTGTACACATGTATTCTCGTATGTACGTATGCATGCCTGCGAATGTACGAATGAATGTATGTATGCATGTATTTCTGTATGTGTATATACGTACAGACAGACAGAGATTATATATCCCGGAGAGAAATATCAAACCCTAGTTGAAGAAATTGTGACACCGATAGACACTGTGACGTATATAAGTATGTATAGCGATGACGTATATAAGTATGTATAGCGATGACGTATATAAGTATGTATAGCGATGACGTATATAAGTATGTATAGCGATGACGTATATAAGGATGGTCGCCACTCCGTTGTCCTGTTCACATGTAGTAGTTTTTGTACGCCCATTTGGCTGAGAGTTATAATTATAATAGACATACTACAGCACAATACAGGCTCTTCCACAGTGATATGGTGATGTGGTCTAGACACGCGCGCTCGGAAGAAACACAAAATAAGTAAATGAGTGCTCAGACATTGTGTGCGATTCAGGCTTGTATAATTTAACTTATGCTGGCGTTGGTCGACAAAAAGGCGATTGCGAACACAGTTGTTTATTAATCGGAGACGTTTCATTCAAGCATATTATATACTTCCCCTCCCTTATATGTTCAGCCTACTGTTACGTTTTCCATTGGCAACCATGTTAACATTTTGTATGATTGTAAGAAAACGGGACTATAAAATTTTACCTGCCGTTGTCGTCATCTCATTGACATGCTGATCGAATTTAGTCAAAGTCTCGTACTTCTGACTAATTTTCTGCATGAATTACTACGCACACGTGCCTTGTGGCGAAAAAATTGCCAAAAATCCATCCGCCTATTCAAATCATTTAACAATCCAGTTACACTGTCAACATGTTCCACCAGCAAACTTGCCAATGTGCCTGCTCAAATGCAGTTATGTCAGATGATATTTTTTATTACACATATCTAAAATTACTGTGCCCTACATTCGTGTGTAACACACCAGAAAGTCTAAATGAGGCGTAATCCCTTACTGTAACATCGCTGTCGTAAATAGGCACAACCGGATAGTGTGCTGAACCCTTCTAAATATAGCCACTGACGTCAGCTCCGTCCCGGCAAGCGCGAGTCACGGTCCACGTATTCTCGTCTTCAAAACTAATTTGGCAAACTATTCGGGGTAGCCTGTTTACGCAGATCAGGCGTGTGTGAAATAAAAATAGATTCTTATTATTACTCATGCGTACTACGCAAACACGCCTAGTGGCGTTTCGCGGTGGGGGGGGCTTATATGAACATATGGATCCGACGAATCTTGGGTAAATTGAACTTCAATAATGCAACTTATATAGTTGATGACGATAATACAGAGGATTCCGCTTAGCACAATCGCCGGTACCACAATGAGCCGTGTAGTAGATTAAAATATATTGGTTGGGACGGAATCAGTCTCTATTCCCGCTATATTAAATTGCACCGCTTGTGCGAATAAACCGCTTAATATAATCACATTTATCGTGATTCTGTGAAGCGGAGCCACTGTACTGTTATTTAACATTTCAGTATGTTCATGTTACTAATAAAAATACCCATCCCCGGACGGTGTAACTTGGTAGTTCGCAAGTGACCGTCACGATAACACTATTTTACAGCGCTTCAAGACACACAACATTTTCATAGAAATATCCATATGTGCCTTGGGACTGCCAGCTGCCCGTCAATAACGTGATGGCTTAATAGAATACAATTCTTACGATGTAATACTGGCGGTTATATAGTAGTGCCTGTAGCGACGGTTTACGTCACTTGGAACATGTGTTCGCAAAGCGTTGCGAAAAAGTGTACGTAAAATAACTACAAAGGGTAATCCGATTGTTCGAGACAGGGTAGGCCTAATCGAGGGGTAATTTTTGAAAACATCATTGTGTTCCGTCTCCTCCGTGGGGTCGTAGATGAACCCCAGATAATTAGACGCCCGAGATGCAAAGCGCCTAAGAGGTTCAGCAGAACATAATGTTAAAGCTGGATTATAGTGAGAATGCTAAACATTCAAGTATAGCGCAAACATTTATGTTAAGTAGCAATTCGGTCAAGGGGGTGCACACGTTTGTGGTATATTGACTGACCACAAACCAATATTGACATGTTCATATGTTCATATGTTGCTAAACAGTCGTTGAAATTATAAGAGATTGCACGATGTGAGTGCCGTAGTACTCAATTATAAGAGATTGCACGATGTGAGTGCCGTAGTACTCAATTATAAGAGATTGCACGATGTGAGTGCCGTAGTACTCAAATTATAAGAGATTGCACGATGTGAGTGCCGTAGTACTCAAATTATAAGAGATTGCACGATGTGAGTGCCGTAGTACTCAATTATGCAAATTTTCCACGTCAAGACACGTTCATAATTCTGGACGCCATCCAAATTAAACAACCCTCGAAAACACTCAACTAATTGTTACTCACAAATGTCCTGGATGTAATTAGTTCTTCAAGGATGCAACTACGTTACAAATTGCATTAACAGCTTAATTAATACAGTTCGGATAAGATTTCTTTCAACATTTCACTCTTACTCTTTGTTACGTTTTCAAAGTTACGCAAAAACACATTTGAGACGGTCATGTTACAATTTGCCACCAGTATAGTTTTAACTTCTTTGGATTATGTGTACTAGCAACAGTACCCATCATGCAGACCGGATAACCTGGTAGTTGATGATAATGATAATACTATTGACCACAACATTATCACATAAATATCCATACATGCATGTCTTGGTACTTGCCAGTTAACATCTTGATGGCTTCTTAGAATCCAACTCTTGAAATTACTACATAATACTGGCAGTTATAGCACCGTCTATATAGACGCCGTGCCCTCGTGTTACGTAATTTCGAATAATCGTAGAAAAGACGTTGTGAATATGTGTACGTAATTGTTCACACAGCGATGCGGACAGGTGTACATAATAAATACAATGGATAATTCGAATGTTCGTAGAACGGGCAATAGCAGGTGAATTTCGAAATCGTCGTGTCCTAAATGAACCCCTGAACGTTTGGCGCCTGACATGCAAAGCGTTTTCAGAAGTATCATCATGTACATACATACGAACATACATACACTTGCTGGATTATTGTAAGATTGATTAAACAAGACAAAACGATTTCTTGGTCGTTGTTTTGTTGTTGTGTTGCAAACATGGCAATTTGCCATGCCGCAGACTACGCATAATTGTCCATCTTGTCAGAAGTCGAGTTGGCTATTTACCCGAGTGAGTGAGTCTCTTGCCAAATTTGCTTTCTCGTGACGTAACCAGTAATGTGACTAGGTGCAGGCATTGCAAGTTGTGCTTCTGGCACATTTGGCAGTAATGACGCAATTAACTCGACGAGCTTTTTTTCATTTGCTAACCCAGCACGATGCAGCTATGCACGCGATAGCGCTGTAACTGTTTTCAGTGCTATATTCGACACAGTAGCCATTGTCGTCGCAAACGATCGGCCATTAACCTCGAATGATCAGTCAATGACCGCCAAATTCTTAGAATCCGTCTGATGAACAGATTACATAGCGCCATAAAAACCCGCCTGGGAACCAGCAGAGGCATATCAGCGATCAGATAGTACGCCACCTATATAAACCTTCAAAACAGGCCTCGTAAAAAACCTATGTTAAACTATTAGCGTTTCTTTTTCTCGGTATTGTTTGCGTATAGGCGTATGTGGTAATGTTGTTGCAAAAACCAGGGTAGACTACGTTGCGTCATGCTACATTACATATCACCCCTTAATTGTTAAAAGGACATGGTGTGGTTTACTTAGGCGGTTGCACAGCCAAACTAGAGCGTTGTACGATAGCCATCTTTCAGGTCTTAATGCAGGCATCCATGAATCATCTAAACTTTAAAATATGTACAAAATGTTTCTTGACTATGCACAGCACTGTATGATCTAAACAAATAACGTTCACAAACTTCAAATAAACTTCACTACAGAAGACAATTCGTGAGTGTCTTGAACACAATATGCAAATGATACTAGATCAATGAACGCATTTATTATTACCTTAATACATCTGATTCCTAAATCTGTGATATAGCAATGGCCGGGCGCGGGTAGTTTTGCCTGTTGTCATTCCCTTGAGTCGGGATTAGTAATGCTTTGACCTGTAAGCAGTGTTTTTTTTTGTGGTGGCACTGGGCCATGCCGCCATTTGGCTTAAATGTGTGATTGTTTTCTGTGTGTAACATGTTGCGTCATCATACACGACAGCATGGCAAACCAAGGGGTGACTAAGCTTTCTCCGCCCCTTTTGGCATCCCCTTTGCGGGATCCTAAATAGGCTATAGTGCCTGTCAGCAACACGTTTATCAATCAATACTAATTCTGTTGAACTGGTTTCAAAGCAGATCAGCTGGGGCTCGTTCTAAATGTATTAGGGTCACAGAGCAGGCTCAGCCAACATAGAGCGCTTTGTTTACAAAAACAGAAATGCTGTGCGCGGATAAACAAGCTACGCGTGGGTATTTTTAGCACAGCCGCAAACTGCTGCCGTTATGTTTGTATGTAGTAGTGAACTGTAGGCATCTAATAACCTTTTCAATCACATTAATTGTATATGCAGTCGATTTTATATCACGACTGTGGCTGCTTCACGCCGACTCCCGACACAATAACCTTGACTCAAAAAGCAGAGCCAATATCGGCTGCATGAGATATCGACTCACGCAAAGGACGTAAACAACTTATTTTGAGAGTGTTTTTGGGTCAGCGCTCGTAATGAGGTTAGACAGCTTCCGGGCAGCTGCTTAGGTTGTATCAGACCCAAAATGCTGCGTTGGATGTTTTGTTTGTCATTCCGTTAAGCTGTAAAGGTCAAGACGGTATATGTAATTTGTAGTAACTTTGTAGGATTAATACTAGCTTATTATGTAGAATGAGTAATAGTTAACATAATAGAATAAATCCAACTAACTGGAGAAGATTAAGTTAAGTCAAACTAGCTGTAAAAGTTGAGTAATAGCTTAATCGTCATAATGGACGTTAAGTAAAAGTGCTTATAGAAACATATAAAAGAAATAAAGATATATCGTATAATTGGTAGTAGGAAAATGACTAATAATGAATGGACGATCAACAGTAATATGTTGTTTACTGTAGTAACTGTTGGACGTTCAACGTCAATGTGACCATCATGATGGTTCAACATAAATGGACTGATGTGATAATATAACATATACATATGTTTCTAAAATCCTTTCTTAATTACAGCGGACTCCGCTTAATAGAATCACTTCGGGCCAGAGCAATTCGGTTCTAATAAGCAGCTGATTCTCTTAGGCGGCACTCTTTAATACAGCGAGAATAGAGAATTGTCCCGTCTCGGCCAACATACGACTGGTCGTGTTACACACGACTCTGTTCAGCGGAGCCACTGCATTAATTTTATTATGCACAGACAACATCAATTTAAAACACGGTGTTCTAGAGGAACGGTCGTTCCGTAATCGGCATGTTTATTCCAGTGTAACTGCTGTGTCTTATGACACACAGTGTTAATGACCACAATTATAAGTTGCAGAATCAGTTCTTCGAAATCGCAAACAGCAAGATATAATACGCTTTGTAAGACTCTGTATTTATATTTATATATTGCGTCCCTGGGATATGGCCAATACGTTGTTTATTTGAATTGAGCCGCTCTCAATGGGTGTTGACTTGTTTTGTTATTGTTTAGTCAGCCGTCCTATTTTGAATCGGTGTCCCAGATCAAGGATACATTTCGTCATGTTGTCCTCAAATAGGGCCAGCGTGGCCTGATACGAAGTATCGATATTGCGTTCGTCTGACGACCGACCAGGAGCTGCGTTGGAATCCAGGGCCTGACGATCAGGCACTGCACCCGAATCCAGGGCCTGGCGATCAGGCAGTGGATCCGAATCCAGGGCTGGGGACATGCTTGCTAAGCGGCCGAACCGTCGTGTCATGCACTGCCTACGCATGGAGGGTGGGGGTGGTGGGGGGGGGCATTGAGCCATAGCTCCCTTTGGCTTTGGAATAATCTGTTTTGCTATATTGAATTTGAATACTGGCCCGACATAAGACCCTTCACATATGCTTAGACCCCTTACGACACCCTATAAACTGCGTCGACCCAGACATCACAGGCTAACAGGCAACAGGGGCAAATTTAAAATCTGCATTTCGTTAAGGGATCCACCTGAGGTTGACATAAACAGACGAATACCATTACAACCAGTTGGTATAATTACAACTTCCGCGCATGCATGAACATTGGTCATATAATTCCCGCCTTGTGCAGGCTTTTTACACCTTTTAAATTTGGTAAACTCCTAATGTTCGACAAGAAGTCTCTCAACTTCAGTTGCATATTGTGGATAATATTTTGTGTTGACATTTGATTAGAAATATGATAACGTTCGTTTTTGTGTGAAACTATTATATCCAAATCAAATGCACTAACGCTATGACGTAACAAATAGTAAACAACAATGGCGTCACCCTGTTTACCAATCGTTTAAATACTACTTCACCAGATGTCCATTTTTTATTGTAATCAAGTTGTGATTTTATGAGTGTTGTGACAACGTTGCTTCAGTTGGAATAGTATGTGGAAAGGTTTGGTCTGGCAGATGTATGCTGCCCTAGTAATGCAACATATTATTATGTAAACATGGTTGCTAAGGCGAAGCCTGACGGAGCTCACGGGTACGATTGTGGCATCACAATCTGGCCCTATCAATTCAGGTACATGTCGACGCCAGCTAGCCCAGCGGATCGCGTAACGCGTCTCGTGCGGGGCACAGAGATCACATTACGTCATCGATCCGCGTCAGCTGTCATCTCGGACCGAGTAATTGATGTTTCCTGGGTCGACTTGGTTCTATTCGTAGTGGCGGTGTCGAGAGGTGATTACGCATACAGTGGTGTAAAAAATAAGCCTCGACAAACACACTGCATTTAGTGAACATCCTCTTGTTAGTTCAGAAAGGGCACTTATAATGTACAATGGTCCAGAAAGACATCACTTTCCGAAAAGGTAATTTACATATGCTTCGATTATGTGTTGATACACTCAGTAGTCATGCAGGGCATATGATTAAGACGAACTCATAATTTAGTTAGATATGTGAGCAATAGAACAACAGATGGCGTGTAAAAAAGGTAAAGGGACGTTCTTATACAGCACTGTCTCCAGCCCTTGGGACTGCTCAAAGCGATTTACACTTCACCCCTGGAAGACCTGTTCATTCCAACGTCATCTCGGCTTCTCTGGGAAGCACTGTGCACTTAAAAAACGCATCCATGCAAAGGAGAAAGATATAACATTAGGCATATCATACAGGGAAGCCAGACGGAATGTGAGGAATGGCATATGAAAGGGGCATGTATAATGCCCCTAGTCTGTACTAACAAAATATCCTAGCAAAAGTACTTTAAGTACTTTACAAAGTTAACATTGAATTACAGTATTAAAATAGGAGGTAATATTTGTGTAGCGTGTAGGTGTAAATGCATATATTATATGTATAAGTATTATGATGTATCCAAAATATGATAACGTCAACTTGTGACAGTGTTGTGTCCAGTTAGTGCTAAAAATTGTGGGAAGTGGGAGGGTGACCTCAAAAATAGGTGCAGGGGAGGTGAGATTGGTGGGAGGGGGATTCTAAAATTTGGGAGGAGGTGGGAGGTTAAAATGGTACCAAACACAGGTGGGAGGTGGGAAGTTGAGATCCTGCCACAATACCCTCACTTCAGCGCTGTGGTGGAAATTGAAGGTGGTGGTAGAATTTCACGATACGCCAGGATGTAACTTTGCCAAAAAAAATCGTAAATAGCCATAAGGTTGTTTCGCAGAAACGCTGAGTGGTGCGTGGCTTATAGGAAGTAGTTTATGCCCCAACATCTCCCTACCGCCCAAACAGCTGGCGAGGTACGCCGAGGGCAACACGCCGACTCGCTTTTTTGGTGTAGCATATTTTCGCCTGTTGTTTATATAACGCAACGGAGAGCGTGCCACCATCCTACTCGTTGAATGTACCCGACACAATGTGTACCAACATTCGCGCCATGTATACGCATACACGCATACGCATACGCATACGCACACGCACACGCACACGCACACGCACACGCACACGCACACGCACACGCACACGCACACCTGCACTGTCTAAGAAGACTAAATAATTAGTTTTCCTATACGCACCTGCCGCTGTCTTAATTAAAGCAAAAATTGCGTTAATTGCTGATGCAACATTGTAGACACCCTGCGTCTGGTAAAGGCTTGTTTACGTTGTTTTGTAACCAGTTAAGCTGGAGAGTTCTGCTAAACTATTCTGACACTTGACTCGACTTAAGCATCACTCAGGACGAGGGCGCGCCGGTCACATGAGAGTCAGGTGACCCGCGTGCACTCCACAACACGTGCCGAATGTCAATCATACAGGCGCAGCTCTACATTATTATTATGGTGATCACGAATGACCCGACACTCGATCACTTCATCTGCCCCCCGTTTATGAATGACCAGCATCGTGCAGACCGAGTGCTCTTGTCGATACTCGAGGGTGACCAAACGATTCACTGACCAATGTTTAGGTTTATTAAGGGGCCGTTCAAAATGTTCAACATTTATATCTATTCGTACAAAGCGTATCAATTCTCCTCCTTTTCGAATTAGTACTTTAAAATGTCGATATTTTTTCCAGATTGAAACACATATCGACGTAAAAATATTACGACATATTGCATGTATAGGACATACATTAATAACCATCATAATATATTTACAAACATTCATCATCGATAATTATGGTAAAGTTTTGAGTTTTTCTAACAAATCCAAGATCATATCGATATAACTACTTTCCATTAAGTTGTAATTTTCCAAGATGTCAGACTATATTTCAGCGCCGCGCGGTAAACGGTTAACAATGTAAAAAAATAGTTGTTCCGTAACATTTCACCGCACGGCGCTGCATGATGCAACGGTGGTCATGTTTCGCATGCAACCGACATTAAGAAAATTTATGCGCCGGCGTTGACCCCCGCCCCCTTTAGTACGCTTTGTACAAATAGGTAAATATCGACAATTTTGAACGGTCCCTAAGACGCTCATTAGATGTCAGTGTGGGTCACCTTTATTGACTAGTACACAGGATTGCAACTGAAGTGGTCGCATGTTGAATTGTTTGTGGTCTGCCGTTTGACACTTAACATCTGACGTATGACCTTCGTGTGTTGCCTGATAATACGCGCATACAATTTAGCGACGTTTTAACGAGTCAAATATATGGCTCACAGCTAACTCCAAAAAAGGCTCACCAAACCATAGCTTCTAGAAGAATGTCAAAAATGTGTTATTTTATTTTCTTCCCAAATCCGCACATGTTAAGAAGTGTTGGTCTTGAAGCAATAGCCAATATGTAACAAAACAGGTAGTATGGTTATACACATATAGGGAACGTTATTGGTGATATTTTCCACAACATCAAGAGAGAATGCATGGTCATGTGTCGGCGTATTCGTGTTATTTTTTCCAAGGCATCGTTGGATGTTTTCGTGCATGACGATCCTGCAGTGCCTTGTAAGAATGCAATGTCCGCGCGTTGACACTATCAATCCGTTAACCGACTCGCTCGTGTTAACCGTTCAAGGCTGTCTACCGAACTGCAAGGCTGTAACTGTTCACCTTCACCTACCGCTTGACATAGGTTGTCGCTGGGGCACCACTCCAATCTCAGATTATTTTGAGCAATCTTTCTCCATTTTATTCAGTCTCTCGTCGCTATCAGATTTTATGCTTCTAGTACCGCCAACTCATTGTATTATCGACCCACCTCTTCTTCTGTCTGTCTATACGTGGTTTATCAGGGGCAGCTTTTTTCCGACCTTACGGAGCCAATTCGTCTCCAGGCGGCCATATACCCGTTAGCCTGAATCTTCGCGGAATCAGACGCCCGTCCGGTACCAATGGGAGGAGGGGTTGACTCGCGTGGACACGGACCATCAGAAGGCTACCGACGTCCCCTTTCATTCCCTTCCGAAGGAGAGAGAGCAAGCTGACCCCAACACTGCTGGTTACAGTGTCAGGCGTGAATCATATGTATACAATAACTATGGATTGTGAATTGAATATGATTTCATTGAATATATATATATATATATATATATATATATATATATATATATATATATATATATATATGTGGGATGTTTGTTGAACAAAATCATTGTTTTGTGTCACTAATTATGTTATTAAAACGATTCCTATTAATATATCGTAGGTGATTGGCTCACGATCGGTGACACGGCATTGATTTAACAAGTTGAACTATTAAAGAACTTAAGTGAAATTGCGGGTGGTTAGCTCTGGGGGCACGCTTATGGAAAATTCAGTATTTAAATAGCACGTGAGTCGAAATACGACAACTTTAATTATCCTAATGTATCTACAAAATTGAAGTTAATACCGAACCCCAGGCCAGACAATTCCGCAACATTTGATCACATCAGAATTATAGCCATTTCTGACTAGAAGCATAATTAGTTTATTGTCAACGTCGCAGTTGGATTGTATACACATTATAGTCTAGTCCAGTAAGTAGCCTTTCTTAAATTTGACGTTTCATTGGAATTTCAACTGTTGAAGCAGTAGACATTTACTGGGCCAATTTCATTAGACGAGACAAGAAGCTAGAGCGGTGGGACATTTTGTGCAGGACCGAGTTCTCGAATAATACGTGGCACTTCCTGGTATATGACATACATTGCACTTTAGTCCAGTAGGCAGCCTGCCTTAATCTTCCGTGTTCGAACTGGTTCACCAAACAACGTGTCGCATTTGTCAATAGGAATCTCGTTGAAAGACATATTGTGCAAATCTGCCGACCGTGAAATTGTATAATCAGATTTTATGAAGTCACAAAAAGAAACAACAGCCAGACTACATTTATACCGCTAGGGCAGCGTAGGCAAGGATCCCCATTAAGGGGAAATGGGCACAGTTGTTTATAAACTTATTACTTTGAAGTACGGATGCCGTCATACGATTGTCGTGTTGTTATAATATAATACAAAACATTACAATTGACAACACTAACAGTCATATACCAGGAAGGCCACGTATTATTCGGTCCCACCGCTCTAGCTCCTTGTCTTATCTAATGAAATTGGACATGGTCATGACCCAGTAAATGTCTATTGCTTTAACATTTGAAATTCCAATGAAACGACAAAATTAAAGCAGGTTACCTACTGGACTAGACATGAATGCGTGCAAAATCCTACTGCAACATTGCCAATAAAGTAATTCTTATTCTTGTCAGAAATGGTTATAATTCTGGTGTGATCATATAATGCTGAATTGTCTGTCTTGGGGTTTGGTATTAACTTCAATATTGTGGGTGCATTGGGATAATCAAGTTTGGTGTATTCAGACTTGTGTGCTACTCAAATACAGAATTTTCCAAAAAAGTGCGTCCAGAGCAAACCACCACCAATTTCAATGAAGTTATTTAATAGTTAAACTTTCGCAATCAATGCCATGTCACATGAAATGAGCCAATCGCCTACAATATATTAATTGCAATCGTTTTAATGACAGCATTAGTGACACAAAACGGTGATTTCGTTCAGCAACCATACCACTTATAGATGTCCCCAATGAAATCATATTCAATTAACAAGCCGTACTTGTTTGCCCAACAATACGCCAATATGTAACATACTAACATGTGTTACTGAAACTCCGCGCCAAGTGGGAGTGATACCCCCAGGCAACGGGTTCGGAGGTTCCGGAATCAACCAGTTAGATTGCAAACATAGAAGGTGTGTCCCTGCGTCATCGCGCGCGCCAGTGAATGGCCGCCCATAAGCAAGGTCCGGTCAGCCTATATAAAGCGGTGCGGCGCCCACTGGATCATCTGTTGGTTTGTTAGTCGTATGAGAAGTCATTAGCATTTGTTGCCGTATCTGCTACACAGAGAAGCCGTGATCAAAGCCGAAGGTTCGCAAGAGTACACAACAACTTGTAAGTACAGTATTTCGTGTTCGGAGGTGGCGTGATTTTCGATGGGAGCTTTAACCGGTTCACACTGGTTGCTGCTCACGTAGACCCTACGATGAAGTTAATGTGTTGACTTCACTGGCGGGTGCACGCGAGTTGTTGAAAGGGTGCGGAGCCTGGAGGTTTACTAGTTTGATATATACCCCAAACAGCCGTTGAAAGGGCTAACTCAGGATTGTTTTAATAAGAGAATGCCGGAGAAAGATCACCAACTCTGAGTCCACGACAGGACCTACATTTACATACGTGTAAATGGATGGGATCTTGTATTTACCAAGCATATGCACCGGTGGAAGGGAGCTACGGCTTTTATTATGTATCACATGATAACTGTACCGCCTGATGTAGCTACCCTAGTTTATTAAGACCTCTCCAAGGTACACGTTCTCGTTTAAATGAAAATATACTGTTTGACATGGGCATATATTGGTTTGGGTAGGCTACAGCTTGCCTACCAGGTACTCGTCCAACACACGGCATATCGGTATGTGAAGTTGGAAATGTGTTTTACGGATGAGATACTACAATTAGTTCCATCCTATTTGGTATGATGGTGTCTATATGCCAAAGGAATTAGGTACAATACCCTGCACAAGGGGTAAATGTGTAACATGTCGTGGGCTCACAGACCTGGTGGTACATAGAGCTGTAAACCCACTATCGGTGCCATCCTCTTTGTGAAGTCTGCTGAGGTCCGCGTGGGCTATAGCTGAAAAGGGGCGTCAGTATGTTTTAGAGAGTCTATTTAGAATAAAGCATTCTGATGAACAAACACAAGTTGTTGAAAAATTTATTGAAGTTTAGAAATAGCACAGAGGTGCTTCGCAAGAAATAGACGGGTTCCAGCGAGATAGGGGGTTCAAACGAACCCCCGAAATCCCCCAGGATCCGCCCTCGCACAGGCCTAACATTACTTTGAGACTACATTTGAATTCTATAACTACCAAGCGTCGTAAATGGTGGTAACTACGATGGGTGAAATATATGTGAACCGGGAAGGTAACAGAAAGCAGGACGCTCCAAAACTACCCTGAAACAATACACGAAGGAGACCAGACACGGCCTAGGGATGGAACATCATTGATAACGTTGACAGGAATGTTTAGTAACTACACTCCTAAGACATTCTTGACACTGCCATGTTTCAATGATCGAACTCGTATTAAATCAATTTATCATCCTACAAATGAATAATTAACCGTGCCTTCACTTTGTGACGTCTCCGTGACGCCACAATAGTATTGATGTACATTTAGGATTCAGAGTTACGGGACACCCCATGTGAGAGCGACTACAACGATGGTGCGCGCCACCTAGCCCCTTCTCTATAATTAACTTATTCGTGCTGGCTGAGCAAACGATGTCGGATTAGGTAACTTCGACAGTTGCACGACTACGTATTGCGTGGTTGTTAGGCTTGTGCTACCCATTGAATTATAAGCGCCCAATGCAGTGACGTGGTGGGGCTTATCGGCCAGTGTTACACTGACTGTCATTATTTTCACATTGAAAATCCTGCATTTCTGTTCCGTGTCGTTTATTAAAGCTATACGGCGCCACCGATTTAACATGAATCTCTTGCTAAAGTGCCCACTTAAATTATTAGCACATACACATAAACATCCGCACGCATGTACGCACGAACGCACGCACGCACGCATGCGCGCACACATGCACGCACAAACACACGCACACGTACACGCACGCACCCACACACGCACACGTACACACACGTACACCCACTCACGCACGCAGACACACGTGACCGTTATCACACTCATCGCTAGCGATAACAACCAACCATTGAATATAGTTTGCAACAACAAAGAACGGTTACCTAAACGCCCGCGAGTGAACTGTGCCTTATATGCACTGTATTGTGTTAGAGAGTGTTGGTTTACATAAGTATTAAGTAAATGCTAATGGTGCTGCACGTTAACAGATGTGAAGATTGTGCTATCTATGTCGTATTCTAAGAAACCTTAATATGAAGGCCTCATAAACTGCAGAAAAAAGTCCCGAATAAGATATACCTTATCTGCAACATAATGTTGATAAATCACTCTGTCTACAACAATATGAAATTATCATCATGCAGAATAACTTACGTTCGTCTTTTGCGCCTTTCAGAATTGGAATGGCCGCCTACTCGCGAGCGCAACCGCAACCGTCTATCTTCTCGCACGTCATCAAACGCATGCGCAGTGTCGACATGGACCGAGGTGCGTGTACTTCCGGTGGGTGGTGCAGTGTGCCCGCGTCACGTCCGCTCACGAAATCGGACTCGAGTAACCAGCGGGGCGCAGATGACGCCACCAGCAAATCAGCCGCGACCGGTTATGCGCAGGCGCTGAAGGACTATCTGTTCGTGCCGCGCACGTATGTGTCGGGGAGAGACGTCAACATTGCTGCGCCTATCTCGTTTTGAAGCAGGTGTCCGCTAGACCAAGTTGGACGTATCTAGTAATTCCTCGCCGACGCACTGTCAAACAGCTAGATGATGGTGATAAAAACTCACTTCCGGTGATAGTCGCGAGAAAATCAACCAGCGGCGCATGCGTCGATCCGTGTTTAGACGTTACTTCCGGTTCCGGTGATAGTGACGGATCGGTCGCGAGAAGAGAAACAATGTCGAATGCACAAAGTCAACAGACAATACCCGACTCGTGAAGAGACAGAGCGAGAGGTTGGGCGTAACAGACGGAGACTGTGTGAAGGCACAGCGGACAATCGAACGACGCTACACCTAGGCACATGTCCACGACGCAGTGATGCATGAATGTCGAACAAGTGCAAAGCCATGAGTGAACACGAGAAACACAAACAGCGTGGACCCGCATCCTGTTTGGCCGATACGTCGGTGAGCTCGACTCTTGGGTCAGATGGACATGCGCATGCGCGTGACATCTGTGACCTTGCACGTCACGGTGAATGGTGCATCATGGGACTGCAACGTGGCTCGCCACTCGCCACAAAACTCCCGCAATCGCATAATTATTATTTGTGATATATGAATATGCAAAGAGCAAACAACACACGACAAAGGCAGACTTTATATAGGACAACATTAGTCACTCAGGGACGAGAATTTGTGTTTTTAATTCATTCTTCCGGACAGTCGGAAAATAGTTTATTCTTAATTGCATTGAATTACATGATATGTTTCTGGTCACCGAGAAGGTCTTCTATGTTGTCAGAACTGGTCATTTAAAAATTGTCAGTATATTATCATATGTATAATGATTGTCAGGCGTTGGACGATTAATATAATAGACTAACTCGTTAAGTTTTTCAATTAAGTTAACTTTTATTTTGTCAGTTGACTTGTTAAGTTAAGTGAATTTGTTAAGTAGTCAAGTTAACGATTGACGTTTGCTGACTTATGAATGACCCTGCCAGCAACACGAACAACAACAACAACAACAACAACAACAACAACACACATATGCTGTACATGTTTCTTTTATTTTATATAATTATTTTATTTACATATGTACATCGAACAGCCAAACGCCATCAAACTTAATACAAAGCACTGCTTCATAATACGCTACAGATAAATATATATCGTCACTCAGTGCTCATTTAACTGACTCTAAGTTATTATCCACAACACTGTCTTATAAAATTGTACATCAAACATGGGGTGATTAAACTGCTAGAATAATTAGTTATGTTATTGTATATATATATATATATATATATATATAATTATATATATAATTATTATATATTATTTATATTATATATATATTATATATATATATATATATAAAACTTTCTATCAAGATAAATTTACTTGTATTTTGATAGCTAACTAATTCATATTACTTAACATTTGCAAGTTATTCATTAAGTCAACTGTTTGACAATTACCAAGTGATGTGTGAAATTATAGCAAATCAGCATACGTGAACTCGAAACAGCAGGGGTAAACATTGTGATAGCTACTGTGTAGCTGAGATACTGTTACCCGTGTACCCGGTTGTGGCGGGTATGCGTTCAAGCAATCGCCGAATAGGCGGAATGAATCGTAGTGTGACAGCCAGTTATTTATTGCTGTTGCCTCTGTTCGATGTTAACCGCCACAATTTGAATGTATACAGCCTTTGCAAGTGCTAACTGAATAACTAGGTAAATATGATATGTTTTTACCTGCTCAACTTGATCAGCAGGCACGGAGCAAACACTGCGATTGGTCAATGCCGCAGTGCTACACGAACCGCCGCCTGTCGACAGAATATCTCTGATGTTTCCAATTACGTTGCGATCATAGAGGACACATGAAGCCTTCCCGAACGGTTTAACTTTACAACTCCACGTGACCAGAAACAGTTGTATTAGGAAAATATTGTGTACGACTGCAGTCAGGTGTGTACGAGTAGCGAGAAATATACATTTAATTAAATTGGCTAGAATTGCCGTATGTATTGAATCGTTCAAATGAATAACTGATGATATCAGTAGACAGTGTCTTTCTCGTTTTCTGTGCGGTTAATACCAATACCATAAATATGTTTTTGTAAACTCGACAGAAACAAACTGGGTATTCTAGTACCTAAGTTATTGGATTACGTAATGTGATATAAAGTGTTTGCATCTGCGAATTTTGTGGGTGGGTATGTGCATCCGTTATCATACTATTGTGTATTCATGTCACATGTATATAAAACATTCATTTCATATCCAGATTTACGTGTCTGATTTAAATGAAATTTACACATCGACCACAGTATTGCCCCAATCATTGCAGTGCTAAATAACATCGCGGAATCTCGAAAAAGTCTCGTCTATTTTCACAGCTCTGCCCCTCATTGAACACTCGTGAACATCCAAGTGGTGTTGGTTGGGGGGGGGGGGGTCGAATGTCGTATTTAAAAGAACATACCGCAATAATGTGTAACCCAGTTAGGCGATGTTGCTCAAGACAATGTCTGACCCAGTATGACAAGTTTTGGCCACTGTTGATTTTCCTACTTCCTGTTACTATTTCTTCACTTTTGCCGTGTCACATAAATGACTCACGAGCACTCGAATCAATGAAAACACCAATCGGAACAGCAATTGAGATACCCAGTGTTACAAGTAAACAGACCAAGGCACGACAGGATGATTAAAGGTGCTTAATCAGTTAGAATGTTTTGCTAGTCTCGTTTAAAATAAATTTGGTCAAAAATCAAACCTACCAAGCATCCACTGCAACATGCTAGCTCGTTTGTGCAACTTTTGTGTGTAGTCTCTGTGAAATCATCAGATACACTATTTAATTAGTTAATGCTTGTTCAAGCATTAACTAAAGTGAAAATAGAATTGCTGAACGATCACGATGTTCTTCCTTGGTGAAATTTCGTAACTTTGTCATGTAATCTGCGAGAGGATGGAAGTCACGTCCATGATCAGAATTGACCCACACAGTGCTAACCATTTTGGATATCCATTATTTAGATCCTTACTATATCTAACGACTAAAGTCAATTATTTCGATGATTTGAACAAAATAGGCATTTTTTATTAAATCAACTGCGGATATTATATAAACTATGCACACACTACATATACGGACACCAACGAACCAGATTTGTGATAGACTAAATCAGTCGAGGAAGCAGTTTTAGCTGATATCATTACAAAGCCTGGTAAATGTTTTGTAACACTTTGACGTGTGTGCCGAGACTGCTATTTTTATTGCTATGTATGTGATTATCCCGTAATTTTATAGCTTTTGTTCCTTCACGTCATTCCTATCACTTATTACGAGGGGGGGGCATTTATGTAGACTGAATCGAGAGGAACACTTCACAGGTTCGATGTGTCATCATCGTCATCATCATCATCATCGTCGTCGTCATCGTTGTGCTTTCTGCTTACGTAGTTAGAAATACGACGCATTCGAGATAATGGAATAGGCCTGTCGATCGTACCGTACACCGGTCCCAGAGACGTCAACAGTGGCGCCACACAGCGGGTCAGAAACCAATTATGCGATGTTGGCGCGTTCAATGCACTGAGCACGTTGATTTATTAAAGAAGTGACCTTAACAACAAACATCGCGTCCGTTTTAAATCATGATGTTGAAGCTTCGTCGAAATGCCGTCATCGCCGCTATTATAAGGCGTGACCCGATCCAAGCACACATCGTCCGGCATACAACTCGCCATGACGAAGGACGGCTACAGGCGAGTGGCGAAAGACGAAGACTGGGACAACCCCGTCACCTATGAAGGTACGTTACAGACAATGACGCGTGTAGTTTTAGTCGTGTTTTATCTTATCGTGGTAGGTACAACTATAGTTGCTTGTAACGCTGTATCATTCTAGAGTTTTCATTTCGCGATCCAGTGAATAAATCAATGTACTGCAGTCAAGCAAATCCTTAGCGTTCGTTACATGTCAACTATTTACTGGACGTGTCTTCGACTTCATTTTTGTACTGTTTGTAGTCCCTCCTCCCTTCCTTCCTCCCTTCCTTCCTTCCTTCCTTACTTCGTTCCTTACTTCGTTCCTTCCTCAATTCGTTCGTTCATTCGTTCATTCGTTTGTTCGTTCCTTCGTTCCTTCCTCCATCCATTCGTTTGTGTGTTCGCTCCTCTCTTCCTTCCTTCCTCCATTCCTCCCTTCATCCATTATTTTGTGTGTTCGTTCGTTCTTTCGTTCGTTCATTCCTTCGTTCATTAGTTCGTTCGTTCCTTCCACCTTCCCTTCCTTCCTTTTTCCTTCCTCCTTTTCTTTCATCCCTTGACCCTTTCCACAGAGTCTACGTCAGCTTGGTCTAATGTGCGTAGCCCGTCCGGTAAGCTTTGCTTGGTCCATTCCTCTTTGTTATTCAGTTAGTTTTTCCTGTGGCGGCCCCATAATTTCACGCCCCCGCCCCCAGGGTGCCATTTCTTGCCCCCGCCCCCAGGGTGCCGTTTTGGCATAGGTAAGCGGAAATGTATCGGTCTCGCTGCCTCGTTGTTTAGATTGAAACCTAGTTGGAATTGCCACATAAACATACCTTGTAGACAGATCACGTAACAGTTTCTTTGTAGCCAACTGGTGCAATGGCGTCAAGACGTGACGTACGACGGATACTTCACCTTTGTTAACAATGAAGCACGGTGACATTAATGCAGAGATTCTATTCCAAGCAACAGCACAAAAACCGTTAGATCTACTGCTTGTGATGGGGGTGAGGGTGGTAGGAGACAATCTGAATAAGAAGGCCTCACGCCGCGGTCGAAAGGGGTGTGTGGAAGATATAATTAGAATGATTTATGGCTCTATAGTGTTAGATCGTGACATTCTGTAAACTTTAAAGAAAAAGTGGTATACTTGGCTAAGACTTGGGAGAGCTTAGCCTAAGGTAATCGCCTACGCTTAATTCAAGCTAACTGCGCATTAGTCTGCGCATTGTAGTCATAAGATGCAATAAACAAATGTATACTGTCGATTTATTACGCCTACCTTGAGCGATCACCTCATGTTAACCCATACCCCACCACATGGCTGAGATCATGAAACCACCCATCCGTGTCTATATGTTTGTAGATGTTCCGGCCGTCACGGTTGAACCGATCGTCTTCTTTTTCTCGTTCGCGTTTGGTCTTATTGAACCGGCGACCCAAGCCTTCATCTACTACAAGGTGCGGCCAAACTGTCCGTTCTTACACACATTCCAGCAAGTTTCTTATAACGTTACGAAAAATGACAATGCAAACAATTGTCGTCTCGTTCCCATCATCTTAATATTTTCAAAAAGTTGCAATATCGCAAACAATAAACTATAACATTACTGCTTTTTATATTCGTGACACCCATCCTCATAATTCGTACGTTCGGTAGTTTCCGTAACCGGCTTCGGGAAAAACCATTTGCGACGGGTATATATCTGTCAGCTTTATTCACGTTTTGCTCTGTTCACCTGACCGGTGACTAACAGAGGCGAGTGAACTGTAGCGTCGCTGTTCAGAGCACGCGCTCTTACTGCACACATTTCCTTTGAAGTTTGCAAATTTGGACTCTTTTAAGGGTTGCTATGTTTGGCAACACACCGAAATAGGTCGCGCAAACGCACAAGCGCGTAGGACAGAACAACATCAACAAACTTCTCATGGTTGCAGCTGTTATCATAAACATATAAAACAAAATATACTTGTAATTTGAAAGTTTCATTTACACACCTAGTTAAATAAACTAATATATACGATACATTAGATATAATACATGAGCATATCAGTTGCCTAAAAACAAGTTAAATAAGTAATCAGATAAATAATAAATAAAACGTCAAAGTCATTAAATTGTTACTTCTGCTGGCAATAGAGTGTTCCAAAGTTCACGAAGATGATGTCACTTCCGTTCTAGGTGTGTCTCTCGACCGTCAACGAGACGACGATCTGCAACAGTCTGTCGAACGGCAGCTACAAGACTGAAGAGAACCTGGTCCAAGCATCGAGCTCCCATTGGCTGCTCGCCGTCATGTTGTCGTACCAGATCCCGGCGTTCTTCGCGTCGTTCATATACGGCGCTCTCAGCGATCGAGTCAGTCGCAAGCTCGTGCTTCTGCTGCCGTCGATCGGCCACCTGCTCGGGGCCGCGGTCCTGCTCCTCAACGCCGTCAACCCGTCGTGGCCGCTAGCTGCCGTGCTGCTCTCGACGGCGGTCTCCGGCGTCAGTGGCGGCTGGATGACGTGTCTGCTAGCATGCTTCAGCTATCTCAGCGAGGTGGGCGCGTTTACGTTGTGTTGTTATGTGCCGCGGTGACGTTGTAGCGTTTGGACATCGGACTATCAATCGAAAGAACCCGTTTTCGAATCCTCTTGCTTCTGTTTCGAAGCAATGTCGTTTACTACACGTTGCTCCGTTTCACTCAACCGTAAAAATGAGTACGTGAGAATTATAGACAGACGTGAATGAATAGACTTCGCGAAGTAAGATCAATTGAGTTGGTTTTATGGTGAACAGTCAGGGGTGGATTTAGGCTTGGAGTGGACTAAGACCCCACTCCATGTCCTATCGGGGGTATTGAGACCCCTCAGTCCCCCGTGGATCCACTGTTGACAGGTGTGCCACGGGTGAATAGTAAAGCACTTTGGCCGGTCCTACGGACTGGATACAGCGGTATATAAGAACACGCTTTTTATTCGGCGATCGCAGTAAACGATTACAGTGATGGGGTAATCTTTTATGTAATCAGTTGCAACATACCATTTTTTTTCGAACAAGAAATTGGCATGTGCCAGGAATGTCGCACAGCTCGAACACCCTGAAGAATTCATTTTGATCACATCGCGCGTACTTTTGTTAAAATTATCGAAACAATTAACGTTGATTGATATATCGTCTACCTTGGGAAAGTGAGTCGCCTCGAGACGATATCCGACCAGGTTTTTAGAAGACCTTTGACACTTGGTGGCGTGATAAGAGAAATTGCTGATCTTTAATGAGAACCATCTCACGAATTCTAAGAAAAAAATTATAAATGCTATCAGCACAAATATAACAAAAAGCAACTGGTACATATATCGGAAGACTAGTTAGACATAGATGAATAATTTTTTGGGATACTCGAAAAGCCAATGGCTTCTTTGTCGACTTGACATGTGTTGTCGTACTGTTGACGAATATGAAGACAACAAAGGTAAATCGATCACAATCACAATTTTGAGCTAGGGCAATATAAAAAATAAATGTGATTGAACTCTGATCGGTTTACTCATTACCCATCCGTTTTACTGATTTCCCATCCGTACATAGAGCGGTATCTAGTACTTGGAATTGTTCAAAGCGCTTTCCACTTCACCACCTGGCTGGCATGTTTATTTCAACGCCATTTCGCCGTCTCGCAGCATTAACTCGTTTGTTTTGTTACACGGACTCCGGTCGTTTTACCGTTGTGGTCTTCATATGTATAATATCGATAAACGGATGACCATGCAGGTGTCGAGCGATGAGAGTCGTACCATCCATATCGTCGTTGTCGAAACGGCGATCTCTTGCAGCTTTGCCGTGTCCTTCTTCCTCAGCGGAGTCATCCTCGACAGGTGAAGTATTGCTTTATTTAGACCCATAATAACATGCATTGCAATAATGTACACACACACACACACACACACACGCACACACGCACACACGCACACACGCACACGCACGCGCACGCGCACACGCACACGCAAACGCACACGCACACGCACACGCACACGCACACGCACACGCACACGCACACACACACACACACACACACATACATGAATGCACGCACGCAAGCACGCACACGCACACATACATGACGATTTCAAATAAGACATACATATGTCAGGGAAACGGAATACAACTAATGTATATGTTATTTTAACTTTAAGGAACATTTATAAAGTTGATTTATGTTGTTAATTCCTGTTTACATCGTGCTTACTTCAGACACGGAGTATATTTGATGATCTATATTGATAAGATGCTTGCTGTACATTGCCGTTATGTTGACATATATAGCAGTTTGACATTTGCGCATTGTTCTTGATGTTGCTGTAAATAATGTGTTTTAACATAAATGGAAAACAAACTTTTAAACTTTGTCTTTCTATCTTGTTTTTTAACTGTTTACCTTTAGCGAATTCATAATTATTTATATTTATATGTATGTCTGAATCCTCCATCATAACCGTGTATGCTATCATTTGGGTTTAATGGTAGTTGTTGTAAATATACAGGACCAGCTTCCGCTTCGTCACAGTCCTCGCCGTCGCGTTCAACGCCGCCGCAATCGTCTACACCATTGTCTGCATCCCAGACATCTCGCGCAGGCGCACTAGTGGCGAGCGGGTCACGTGCGGACAGTTCTGCGCAAGCGTGTGCCATCCGAGGGAGCTGAAGAAGACTGCAATGATAGTGACAAAGAAGAGGATGGCTAATCGACGGCTGTACATCGTTGTTATATTAGTCATTGTCTTCACGGTATGCGTATCCTTTCAACGTAAGTTCATCTCAACTTAAAGCTGTAACATTTGTACAGTATTTGCTCGTAGATGTGCACTTGCATACATCTGGCAACAGATTAAAAAAGATTTAACAAGATTTGCCATCTAAGCCAAAGGCCCAGATGGCAAGTGGACAAGGAAGCCATTGGTTTATCGAGACAACAATGTTCATTTACGAGTAACCCAACTTCCTGAGATATGTGTTAAACTTGTTTTTAAACACACGTGTGTTAGTATTCTAAATCAGGTCTATTGCTTTATACGGATATATAATTAGCTTTTTTCCTTGTATGTTATGTTTCTCCTAATCAACCCAAGAATTTGATTACCCTTTGTAGCTGCAATGCCACACTGTTCTGAAACTTTCATATCAGCACTTATTGTTATTCCTAAATCATTTTCTTTCACAGTAGTGCCTTGAACAGTATCTCCTGTATTATAGTTTATATCCGAATTCCCGTGCATTGTATATAGGCACTTATATTTCCCAAAATTTAATAACATCTGCCATTTTTCTGATCATGTAACTAATTTGTCTAGATCGTTTTTTAAATGTCGTTTATCACCATCAGTGTTAACCTATCTAAACAATTTTGTGTCATCCGCAAATGTCAGTACGTTGCTTGTTACAGGTACTTAATATTAACCATTGTGGTACCCCAATCAAAATTGACTTCCAGTTTGAAACCTCTCCGTCTACTACAGCACGTTGTCTTCTGTCAGTCAGTCATTGTTCTATCCGGTCAATTATGCCATCCTCGATAACATGGGCTTTTAATTTAAGTAGTAATCTTTAATGTGGCACTTTGTCAAAAGCTTTCTAAAAATCTAAGTAGATAATACCTACTGGCGATACCTTGTCTATCCACTTAGTTATTTCTTCCATACAACATAACACATTTGTTAAGCATGACCTCGCTTTTAGGAAGCCACGTTGAGTTGAATTTAAGAATTTATGTCTAACAAGGAAGTCCATCACATGGTCTTTCATTAACCTTTCTAATAATTGATAAATCACTCCCTCTTTTAATGACAAGTTGAACAGTCTTGCAAGTGGCATACTGATTTGTTCTACTTTCCATTGTTATACCAACAGAATATAGACAAGTGTGTTATCAACTATATGATGGGCAGAAGTGCAGAAAAAAATGGCTTCCTAGTAAAGTTACTGTTTCACCAGCAAACTTCCTCCTGAAACTCGTAAACTTCCCACCTCTATCTTTTTCTCTGGATATATAGTATATATATATATATATATATATATATATATATATATATATATATATATATATATATATATATATATATATATATATATATATATATATATATATATATATATATATATATATATATATATATATATACTGTTTTTACTCAGCAATTCATCTCACCCACTTATTTTCGCAATCTTGGACTTTCTCTTGTTGTTTCTCCGTTTTCGCCATGATGAATATATTCTTGTAAAACCGACTCGGTAACAGACTAGCGAGTGCGCTTGGTTGCAGCGATGATGTCTCTCAGCTATCTCTACGTCAAGCGATACCCACTCAGTTGGTCGCAGACGCTTTACGGACAATTCAAGGGGACCAGCATATCTGTGATTGGCGTAAGCGCACTAGTGTTAGTGCCCTTGCTCAAGAGGAAGTTCTACGCAACAGAGACGATGATGTTGGTGGCGTCGCTTGTGTCGATGTCTCTCTCTATTCTTCTGCACGGTGTCAGCGTCAAGACGTGGATGTTATTTCTTGGTGAGTCACCAGGTCGATACAGGGAGGTGCTTGTAAGTATAAATTCACCTGATGGACATTTTAAAGGTTATAAAAGTATCAAACCGATTTAACCAGATGCGCATTGACATTTAACGCGTTTAGGAAACACTAATTTTCGGTTCAATTCCGTGCACCTGTATGCTGACAATAAATCAATTCGTCTGATTCGCAGTTTTCATCACTTTGAAATTCAATGTTATTTGTCTGTTCCTGTGGGATCAAATACTATGTTTACTATGGACAAAATACCATTTCCCCTCAACATTCTTCCAGTAGAAAGCACTCTAAATTGTACATTCCAGTCATTGATTTCGCGAACGCAGCAATCATTTTATGTTTGTTTTATTTCTGTCAGTTCCCATAGTGGGCTTCATGACGAATATACATTCTACGTGTTTACGATCAATGCTATCGAAGATGGTTGAAAAACACGAGTTAGGTCAGTGTACCACACCGAAATAAATGCATTGTATTATTTGTGATTAAAAAACTTGGGTACTTTTAATATGAAAGCGTCAACCGGAAAACCAACTGAATTGTGTAAAATGCCAATTGAGAGGTATGGTTACACTTAAATGTTGATCTACTACACGTGCTTACACACATACAGGCATACAGACAGACAGACCGACATACAGATAGACAGAAATAGTGACTGACTGGCTGGCTGACTGACTGCATGACATAATATTTATTTTGGCCATGTAGTAGTGCCTACACATTGAAACAATTAGCACAAATGTAAAGGTCAAGTAGTTGTCGTCGTCGTCGTTGTTGCTCTCCTCTTTATCCCTGTAGTCCGTGGTGAGGCTGCACTGATTTTTTTCCCACTTCTTCATCACTAGTCCCTTTTCACTGCCGTCTCCACCAACCGTCTCCACTTGCATCCATCCCTCGCCCTCATTTTCTGTCCCTTCACACTCCCGCCAAATCTCTCTCCACGCAGTCCTCCCATCTCAGTCTCGGTCTTCCACTTCTCCTTCTACCATCCACTATAAGCGCATCCGCTCTCTTCGTCGATCGTACCATTTCCATTCTTTCCACATGTCCCCTTTAGCCGGCTTCTCGCCAGCCTCCTCGTGAGACTCTCTCACACCCTCCTTCCTCAACTCCTCCATTATTCGCTTGTCTATTCTTTTCAATCCCACAATTATTCTCGCCTTGTTATTCTCAAAAACTCGCAGTTTCTCTTGTTGTTTTCTGTCATCGCCATGATCTCTAGGCTGTATAGAATAGCTTCCGAGATATATGTCTATCTCCCATCACCCCTTCCACTTTCCTCCATTGCCTCGCCCAAGCTTGTATTCTCCTGCGAATATCCGCCTCCGTGGCGCCGTCCCATCTAAACCCTCCACCCAGATATACAAAGCTGTCTCGTTTGTTTAATTTCTTCCCTTCCAGTTTTATATCTAAATTTTCTCTGCTGCCCGACCCAAAGCCCCTCCGTCTTCTCTTGATTTTCTTTCAGCCCATGTCTGCCAAAGATTTCCTTCCACTATACCAACCGCTCTTGACGGTCGGTCCGCTACTACAGACAGGTCATCTGCGAACATCAATCTGCCGAGAATTTCCCTCGTACTCACTGTCCTGCTGATCGCCTCCACTACTAAGAGTGGGCCTATGAGACTACCATTATAACATAGAACATCGCTATCACGGGAGCCACATTTTGTTAATCAAACTAATAATGCTAAAATTTAAATTATAAACAATGTGTTTATATCAGAATCAAAATATACAGATTTTCGCTATGTTTGCAGGTAAGGCTTTCGCCGTGTTTGCGGCAACGCAAAGTCTGTCTGAGATTATCAGTTCGACGGCATTCAACACCATATATCCATTTACATTGCACTTCTGGAACGGCTTCTGCTTCCTGCTCGGAGCGATCATCTGTCTCGTCCCAATAGCACTTGCCATGTGAGTGGTTGGTGTATTTATAGCGTTTTGTAGTTGTTCTTATTATAAGTCCTTGTATGTTTGTTGGTGGGGCTGTTGTGGTTCTATATGCTTCAGATATGTTGACGTATAAGGCATCTTGATATTCCCAACATGCTGTTGGAATGGGTTGGAATGTTCTAATTATTTTACAACGTGCATTAACAAAATGTATTTTATACTATGAAACAACTGGCAAACTAAGCAATACTTTATTGTGCCCCTATAATAAAGTTTATTGTCCACTCGGTCTATCAAATCGTCTAGCAGTTTATCGTACTTTTTGTCGATTGTTCTACCGTTTCACGATCTCTCCAGTATATTCATTGCACTCGCTATCAGCAACCAACAAATTAGTGTTGAAATTGATTCACACATTCCTCCTCGATGTATACACTAACTACGAACTCTTCGAGCGCAGGTAAAGCAAATTTATTTGTCGTTATTGAAACCCGACGTTTGCAACCGTATCTAACGTTCAGTCGAGCGTGTTGCTACTTCGTCACAGTTGGCTGCACCGACACATGCAGCGAAACGCCGAACTCCGCAGGCCGGATGATGTGGTGACCACAGAAGGTAAGATTTAACAGTGTAAGTTGTAATCTTAACTCAAAAGTAATAAAGTAAAGCAACGTAAATGGATACCGACACTTTCAGGAAACAGATGTAGTGTCTGCGATATGTGACGAAATAGCATATCCTCCATCTATATGTCTCTGTCAATGTATGCGTGTCCCCATCTCTTCTCCACCCCCTCTCTTTCCCCCACCACCCTCTCTCTATACGCGCGCGCACACACACACACACACACACACACACACACACACACCCACACACACACACACACACACACACACACCCACACACACATACACACACACCCCCACACACACAACCCCCACACACACACACACACACACACACACACACACACACACACACACATACACACACATATATATATACAATATATATATATATATATATATATATATATAGATATTTATATATATATATATATACAATATATATATATATATATATATATATATATATATATATACAGATATATATATATATATACAGATATGTATATATATATATATATATATATATATATATATATATATATATATATATATATATATATATATATATATATATATATATATATATCTTCTACCTTCTCTCTCTCTCTCTCTCTCTCTCTCTCTCTCTCTCTCATTAACACTCGTCCCCTATCCCTGACGCAACGTCTTCCCAATCGCTTTATCAATACATCATTACAGTTGTTGCTGGCGACGATGACGTCATCAGTACAAAGGACACTGACCAACTGCAAACGTAAGCAAAATAAGTGTTTCAATATTACCCTGCGTCTGGAAACGTCGCATTGACGTTGACAAAAACGTATACACATTTGAGCAAACTGTTTTCTGTTCGGTTGACTGGAAGAATTCACTTTGAGTAACCGGTCGAACAAGTATAATCGTTGGCATATGCTATGCGCAATCATGGGCCTACTGAGCGATTACAAACTGGCTAAGCAAGCACACATACCTAACATTGACATATTACTTCACATGTGCACACATAAAGCCAGGCGTACGTGCTAAGACCAGATGCGACGCAACAAGATTTTGCATTGTTGAAGCCAGTCGGGCAGAGTCGAACTGCGTGTGTGTGTGTTTGTGTGTGTGTTCGTGCGTGCGTGCCTGCGTGCATGCATGTTACTGTGTGCTTGCCATGCACTGACGCCTGTAGTCGACCTGTGTCTCTTGTAGGAGCGATGCCATCGACGGAGACTGCGATACATCGGCTCTACTGACCGCTTGTTATCCTCCGTCAACAAGTGAACAATACATGTAGGCTTCAAATATTTGGTTACTTTTGTGGAGATTCCTTAAGGTTGATTGCAGCAAACAGTTTATGAACTGCACTGGAGGTTGAGTACGGCCTGCAATGACTGAAAATACACCTGCCACGCTGTATTGTTATACACATTAAACGGAAATAACCATTTGCCTATCCACAAGTGTCAACCATGAATATTCTAATAACACATCTGACGCACGCCCGCATACACAAAAGCACTCGCTCGAACGCACACACGAAAGCACGCAAAACACACACACACACACACACACACACACACACACACACACACACACACACACACACACACACACACACACACTCTCGCACTCAAGAACTGCCTCTACGTCAAGTACAAAGACTGGTTCATTCGACAGCGAGAAACCTTTCTCGACGCCATCAATTCCACGCTTGCATCTGGCAAATCAACCTCTTTAACCAGGGGTAATTATGTTGTGACCCTGGTTCCACCCCTCGTGGTTCCACCCCTCTTGGTTCCAAACCTAGCGGTTCCACCCCGAGTGGTTCCAACCCTAGTGTTTCCACCCCTATTGGTTCAAACCCTAGTGGTTCAACCCCTATTGGTTCCACCCCTACTGGTTCCACCCCTGCTGGTTCCACCCTTACAACCGTGGATTTGCTCTTTGTCCCAATTGTCGTGTCAACCAAAAGTAGGTACCCGGAATGTCACACTGTTAGATGGTGAACATGTCGAATGTCGACAGTTGTTCCCAAACTCCCCAGCAGTGGCGCCACTCAGCATAACACCACAGCCACAATTTACTACATATTAAAAATGGGAATTTTTATATGTGCATCCATGAAGTGGGTATGTTTATCTAAGTGTTATCCATTATATTAACCATTATCTTAAACCTAGCCTGCGTATACATTTTCTAAAACAGGTGCTGTATTTTTTTCCAGCACAGACACGTCACTTCCACTCCATAATTTGAAAGTGGCGCTACTACCCGCTATATCACTTGTAGTTTCAAGAATTAATCAATTTATTGTACTAACCATAATACTGATGAATAACTTAGGTAATTATCGTGGTAATGAAGACAGTGTTGCCACACAAGAAAGTAACGGTTACGATACTTTAGAAAGGGATGCCAGGGAATATGATTTTGAGAAAGAAGACTTTTCACGTAAGAACGGCGAACAAAGACGCAGTAGATTTCTCATTGAGGAAGTAGAGGAGGGCGATGGAAACAGGACATTTGGTGACTCTCTACGTTCCCACAAAAGCACAAACGTGTACGACAAATTCTCGAACATTGACGAAGACGAGGTCAACGACGGCGAAGACAGCAGCTTACAAAACTTCATTAACATTCTAACAACCGACGGTGCAAAATTCGCCGAAGAGGATGTCAGAAAACGAAATAGTCCCGATAACGAAGAGGACGACTTTACAGATGTGGTCGATGAGGTTTACGGTGAAGACGGCGACAACTCGTACGTCAAGGAAGCCGTGCGGAGAGAGCTTGTGGCGACACGTCGTGCATCCTCTGCGGCACTGAGGCCCCGGATACAGACTGATGGACGGAGGCGTCGCTCCATCATCGAAGATCTCATGAAAGTCTACAAGTGAATAATGCACGGTTCGTTGTTCTCGTCGAGTGGTTATATGATACAGGGGTAAACGTCATTGCACATCATACAACGCTATTTTCAGTGGTAACCAGACTTAACGGTTCTCGCAGAACTCGATGGTTCTTGCAGGACTCGACAGGTTTTGCCGTTTTGTCACCCTTTTGGCCGCTACGGTTATATGATACAGGAGTAAATTCGTATTATGGCATCGAGCACGGAGACACTTTGTAGATAAGCATATATTATTTATATCCTCGTTCAGTTCCTCACTGTTGTACCAGCCCGGTGAGTGATTTTTAAATGTTGGTACATTCTGCAGAATAGTCAGTGTGGTCAGTGTTTGTTTATTGCCATCAAATGAAAGATCTAACGCAGTGGCACAGAAAAGATTAACTTAACTAACGTATCCGACGTTGAAGTGTTCGGAAAAAAATAATTCGCCTCGCGCAATTCTCAGTTTCCTTGGGGCTTTTTATGTTTCGATTATTGGCGGGCGGATCCTAAGTGTGGTCTGTGGCCTGTCATTTGACAGGGAGGCCGAGCGTAAGGTCAGTGAATGGCAGGGCGCGCTCGAAGAAAAACACACGGAGACGTAGCCGACGCTGGTGGCACCAAAAGTGCAGTCGAAGCCGTGGACCGGCCTGAGCTCTACCGACCGAACGCGGATCCTCACCAGGGTCGGCAGCTACATGAGAGATAACAAGTTTCGCGACTTCGACAGACGGTTCTATCAAGACACGGCTAAGAACCCTAGAAAGGTATGCAGCGTGGTTGATTTACACGTGTCGCGACTGCATTCGTTGGTATATGATTACGTCCTTTTTAAAGAGAGTTACTAAAACGTCCTCTTTGGCTTTGTGAGAGGATTGGTCCACTTTACCCTTTCCTTCACCTTCCGAGATGCTATTCACGGCACTGTTACTAAAATGCCTAATTCTAGTTTTTAGATAATTCAGTGTTGCATGTGTTTTCTTATAAAATAGTAACATCAATAAATGGTAACATCAATAGTGGTGCCATCTACCATATAGATTGTGAAGCTAGCAAAAATGGCGATGTTTTAGTCACGAAATGGTTTAATTTTTGACCCACTTATTTTTCGTTCGCAGTGTGGGACAAGAATTTATATATATACTGTACTATTCGTCAACCGAAGTCGAACATAATATATATATATATATATATATAAATATATATATATATATATATATATATATATATATATATATATATATATCCGTAGAAAAATTGCAATAGGTATTTGAGCCAGGTTTCATTCATTTTGTTATCGAGATCACAATCATATTCATAATTCAACTTTGTTTTTATTCACATGAATTACAATAATTAGTAAATAATTTTATGCAAACATAATGTGTGTGTGTGTGTGTGTGTGTGTGTGTGTGTGTGTGTGTGTGTGTGTGTGTGTGTGTGTGTGTGTGTGTGTGTGTGTGTGTGTGTGTGTGTGTGTGTGTGTGTGTGTGTGTGTGTGTGTGTGTGTGTATATATATATATATATATATAAATAAATATATATATATATATATAAATATATTGTCAGCTTGGTTTGGTTCCGCATTTTATCGTTGTTCCGATGTAATTACCCTTCTGTTGTTGCACATGTTGCTGCGTGTGAGGCTACTCTCGACGGTTTTCGCAGAACTTGACCGATCTCGCAGCAAGAACTCGACGGTTTTCGCAGAACGCGGCGGTTTTTGCAGGACTCGACATCATTCTGTCGGTAGTTTGGCTGATTCATTTAGCTCACCTTACTGTCATTCAGTTAATATATGTTAACTAGCAGCGCGAACAACATAAATAATTGCCACATGACGATTGTTTTCTTTCACCAGCAAAAATATGTATTTGAGCCACATGACAACTATTTTCCTTGCAGCACAAACAACTTCTATAATAGACACATGACGATTGTTTTGTTTTGCAGCACGAACAACATAAATAATTGCCACGTGACGATTGTTTTCCATTGCAGCACGAACAACATATATTAGTGCCACTTAAAAGCAGCCTACGAGCTGACCAAGTTCGCTTCCTCACAGGATGGGCGTGCTGCGCCCCGAAAGTACATCAGTTGATGGGATAACCCGACTGCCCACATGATGTCATGTATGATAAGGACGACTTCGGGGATCCGGAAATGATGTATGCCATGGAATATGTTAGAGACGCCGGCTCGTTAAATGGTAAAGACGATCATGGTTCGGGTTACAAACCAGCGTCGAACCAGTGTCCCCTTCAGATATTTCCAGACTCCGTCTCTTTTGCCGAAACCTTTCTTCGTCTACCGCCTCCTGAGTCGACGCTGCCCCGTCTCCCTCCAGACACAGCACCGTCGCAACCATACTCGGTCAACAAACCTCCGGGCTCTCTCCCGCCAGGCGCAGCGCAGTCGCAACCATACTCGGTCAACAAACCTCCGGGCCCTCTCCTGCCAGGCGCAGCGCTGTCGCAACTATACTCGGTCAACAAACCTCCGGGCCCTCTCCCGCCAGGCGTAGCGCAGTCGCAACCATACTCGGTCCACAAACCTCGGGGCCTTCTCCTGCCAGGCGCAGCGCTGTCGCAACTATACTCAGTCAACAAACCTCCGGGCCCTCTCCCGCCAGGCACAGCGCAGTCGCAACCATACTCGGTCCACAAACCTCCGGGCCCTCTCCCGCCAGGCGCAGCGCAGTCGCAACCATACTCGGTCAACAAACCTCCGGGCCCTCTCCTGCCAGGCGCAGCGCTGTCGCAACTATACTCGGTCAACAAACCTCAGGACCCTCTCCCGCCAGGCGTAGCGCAGTCGCAACCATACTCGGTCCACAAACCTCGGGGCCCTCTCCCGCCAGGCGCAGAGCAGTCGCAACCATACTCGGTCGGCAAACCTCCGGGCCCCCTCCCGCCAGGCGCAGCGCAGTCGCAACCATATTCGGTCAACAAACCTCCGGGCCCTCTCCCGCCAGGCGCAGCGCAGTCGTAACCATACTCGTTCGGTAAAACCTCTGGGCCTTCTCCCGCCCAGCGCAGCGCAGTCGCAACCATACTCGGTCAACAAACCTTAGGGCCCCCTCCCGCCAGGCGCAGCGCAGTCGTAACCATACTCGGTCGGAAAAACCTCTGGGCCTTCTCAAGCCCAGCGCAGCGCAGTCGCAACCATACTCGGTCAACAAACCTCCGGGCCCCCTCCCGCCAGGCGCAGCGCAGTCGTAACCATACTCGGTCGGAAAAACCTCTGGGCCTTCTCACGCCCAGCGCAGCGCAGTCGCAACCATACTCGGTCCACAAACCTCCGGGCCCCCTCCCGCCAGGCGCAGCGCAGTCGTAACCATACTCGGTCGGAAAAACCTCTGGGCCTTCTCCCGTCCAGCGCAGCACAGTCGCAACCATACTCGGTCCACAAACCTCCGGGCCCCCTCCCGCCAGGCGCAGCGCAGTCGCTACCATACTTGGTCAACAAACCTCCGGGCCCTCTCCCGCCAGGCGCAGCGCAGTCGTAAACATACTCGGTCGGAAAAACCTCTGGGCCTTCTCCCGCCCAGCCTTGGTTGGCAAACCGGGCCTCCCTCCACCTTCGCGAGAATCACTTGCTTCTTCCTTCAAAAAGAAAACAACCCACGTGTGCGATAATTCCCATATGAACAGTCTACCACGAGAACTTTTATGTTAACTCTACCAACACTAAATATTTAGTCATCCGGCTCCAGAATATCAATATGAAAAAGTGGCTCATATTACCGAAACTTGTCCTATAGGAAAATGTGTTTACATTTGATGAGCGAATGTTGTCAGACTACTGCACCCGTGACATGGGGCTATCTAACAATATGGCGCGGTCCTGCAAATTAAAATACTGTGTTTTCAATAAGGTCTTTCTGGTAAATCACCTGCGTGATATTCATAATTGTACAGCGCTGTAGTTGCAAATGATTACGTTTTAGTAATTATTTTAAAAGGACGTAATTATATAGCCACGAATGCAATCGCGACACGCGTGACTCAACCACGCTGCGTACCTTTCTATGGTTCTTAGCCGTGTCCGGATAGAACCGTCTGTCGAAGTCGCGAAACTTTTGATCTCTCATGTAGTTGCCGACCCTGGTGAGGATCCGCATTCGGCCGGTGGAGCTCAGATCGGTCCACGGCTTCCCTGTCAAATAGCAGGCCACATACCACCCTTAGGGTCCGCCCGCCTTTAATCCAAACATAACAAGTCCCGAGGAAAGTGAGAATTGCGCGAGGTGAGTGATTTTTTCCGAGCATTTCAACGTCCGATACGTTAGTTAAGTAAATCTATTTTGTGCCACTGCGTAAGATCTTTCATTTGATGCCAACACACAAACACTGGCCGGTCGCTTATGACTACACTGACTATTCTACAGAACGTACCAACATTTCAATATCTGTCACCGGGCTGGTACAACAGTGAGGAACTGAACGCGGATATAAATAGTATATCCTTATCTACACAGTGTCTCCGTGCACGATGCGATAATACGAATTTACCCCTGCATCGTATCACCGTAGCGGCCAAAAGGGTGACGAAACGGCAAAACCTGTCGAGTCCTGCAAGAACCGTTGAGATCTGCGAGAACCGTCAAGTTCTGTCTGGGAGAATTGTCGAGTTCTGGAAGAACCGTCGAGTCCAGCAGGAACCGTCGAGATCTGCGAGAACCTTCGAGTTCTGTCTGGGAGAACCGTCGAGTTCTGTCTGGGAGAACCGTCGAGTTCTGTCTAGGAGAACCGTCGAGTTCTGCAAGAACCGTCGAGTTCTGCAAGAACAGTCGAGTTGTGTAAGAACCGTTAAGTCTGGTTACCACTGAAAAGAGCGTAATAGGATGTGCAGTGACGTTTACCCCTGTATCGTATAACCACTCGACGAGACCAACGAACCGTGCATTACTCACTTGTAGACTTTCAAGAGATCTTCGATGATTGAGCGACGCATCCGTCCGTGTGTGTGTGCGTGGGCGTGGGCGGGGGTTCGGGGGGTGGGTGTGTGTGTGTGAATGTACGAGACTTCTTACAAGGATATATATATATATATATATATATATATATATATATATATATATATATATATATATATATATATATATATATATATATATATATATATATATATATATATATATATATATATATATATATGTATATATATATATGTATATATATACACACACACACTCACACACATGTATATTCCATGTTGGTTTCTGGGTTATACCCTATCCAATAATCTAGCCCAGGCCCTAGCCCTAAAATGTATACATTAGGGCAAATGAAGGATAACACTGTGTATATAAATTTAATATTTTTATATACATTCACGTTCGTTGCCATTGTAGAACAGCTTGTCCGAGCTAGTCATTCATCATTCATCATTCATTTATCATAAGGAGTCTCATATAAAATTTTCAACATAGTAAACATTGGGGTACATTGCAGACCTCACACTAGAGACATATATTTTACAAATGTGTATATTGTGAATTATTTCCAAATAGTCTGTCTTTCTACTGATTAATATGTCATGGAAGAAAATCTTGCACGATCATACATATCCACTTGTAATTTTTAGACATTTAATCTTATAAGAAGTCTCGTACAATCTGTTGACCATGCAACATAGTAAACCTGGGGGAACTTTGCAGACTTCAACGTAAATACATACATTTTTACAACTGCATATATTTTGAATTATTTCTATACTATGTGCTTTTCCTCTGATCATTATGTCATGGAAAATCTTGCTCATATTTTGAGGTTAGGTGCAACTGGTGCATACATTAAACATTTAGAAACCTTTATTTCAGATGATGAATGTACAGTCAGATTTGGTGACATTCTTATGTTCGCAACTGGGATGGAGACTTTCCCACCCATGGGGGTTCACATTGCTTTTAAACTTGGTCATCTTGCACTATCTCATCATTGTATGCTACGAATACTTGCCTACATTTTAACAACTATCAAACACTGCTAACATATATAGGGTGAATGATGAGTAATAGACCACATTTCATTATAATTTGATGTGCAATAAAACATGACAATTCTATAAATAAACCCATTCCAAAATAATTTATTTTCTTTTATTAACACATTTTTAGTACCAATAATTAGTAATATTTCTTTAAAAGTATAAGACATAAATTACATTTTATACCAACTTTGTGGATGAGCTATAACAAGTATGTCAATTAGAATGAACTCATAAGGACCATAATCAGTGAAAGTGTACTAAGCATGTTTGGAAATGAATAGCAATTTTTTCAATAATGAACACTATTTTTACTGTGTTTGGAATTTTAACATATTCTAGTAGGCATATTGAAAATATTATCAACTATTTAAATTGACAGTGATCTAACGATGACCTTGTTTTTTATTATTTCACCACATTTATTGTGTCAAGCAATTGGTAGTACAATTACATTATTTATCATTTGTCATCTTATTTAAGACTCAAAACGTTTCTTTGACCATCAACATGATTTTCGACCCAAGCATTCAACATAATATGCTGCACTGGTATTAACAGATATGATTATAACCCAAATGGATCAATTTGAAATACCCACATACATATAGTTAGACTTTTATAAAGCCTTTGATACCATTGACCATTTAATTTTAACTGACAAAATAAAATATTATGGTATAAATGGTACAAATCGAAACTTGTTTAGTAGCTACCTAAATAATCGTAAACAATATACTGAAATGTATAATATAAATTCAAACATGTTACCAATAACAACTGGCATATCACAGGGCTCAATCCTAGGACCTGTGTTATTTATTATATAGATCAATGATTTTGCACAAGCCAGTGAAATGTTTAATTTAATCATTTATGCTGATGGTACAACCTTATCAAGTACCTTAAACACTAACGATAACATACACAATGACAATTTAGAATCTTTAATAAATAACAAACTTTTAAAAATACATGAATGGCTCAAAATAAATAAATCATAATTAAACATTGAAAAATCTAAATATATGACATTCCGAAACGCAAATAAAAATGTACAAATGCTTACTATGAAGATAGATAATATAAATATTGAACAAGTTAAGGAATTTAATTTCCTAGGTTTAATTATTTATACAAATTTGAACTTGAAAAGACATATTGAAAAATTGTCAAACGCATGTTCTAAAAATATTGGTATTAAACAAAATAAAACATGTTATCTCAACAAATTAAAACGTTACAGAATTCATTAGTTGTACCACACATTAATTTTTGCATAATGGCTTGGGGTTTTCAATGAAATAGAATAATAAAACTTCAAAAGAAAGCTTTGAGAATTATTACCTTAAGTAATTATAGTTCCCACACAGAGCAACTCCATAAAAAAACTCAGCATGTTAAAAGTAGATGACATTCTTAAATTACAACAATTACAATCTTATTATAAATATTTACAAATAATTTACCAGTTTATTTACAAAACTGGAGGATCATCTTCAACTATTACATATATAATTATGACACACGAATCAAGAATGAAATATATACTTATAAAATTAAACACGAATTTGCAAGGAAATGTCTTCGGCATAATTTACCATTTTTACTTAATTCTATTCCCACTATCGTTAATGAAAAGCTTAACACACACACACACACATCTTACAGGGATATACTCAGTACACTAAACTTAATTTTTCCAAAATTAGTTTAATTTTAATTTGTAAGGTGGCTCCTTGATAGCGACTATCAAAGTCTAAAAGGAGGCTCCTGACCCTTTTTGTTTATTTACCTTAATGTATACCATTTTTACCTACAACTGTATGCACCTGTATTATATAAAATTATAATTCAAAATGGATATATAAATGTATTATGTGAAGTGTATGACGGGTCAAAAATATTCTTCTTCTTCTTCATCTGAAATAAACTTTTCTAAATGTTTTATTGTATGCACCTAACCTAACCAGAGTATCTTGCAGAATTCGACGGGTCTTGCAGAACTCGGCAGAACTCGACGGATCTGGTAGAACTCGACAGTTCTTGCAGAACTCGACGGTTCTTGCAGGACTCGACGGTTCTTGCAGAACTCGGCAGAACTCGACGGTTCTTGCACAACTCGACGGGTCTTGCAGGACTCGACAGTTATTACAGGAATCGATGGTTCTTGCAGAACTCGGCGGTTCTCACTGACAGAACTCAACGGTTCTTGCAGGACTCGACAGGTTTTGCCGTTTCATCACCCTTTTGGCCGCTACGGCGCCTCATACGATAGTACCGTACACCGGTCCAAAACACGTCAACAGAGGCTACAATAAACCCCACAATGTATCCCCATTTTTACTATGTTAAACAGCGGGCCGGGAACCAATTATGCGACAGTGGCGCCAATGTAACAACTTCGGCGCGTTCAACGCACTGAGCACGTTGATTTATTAAAGAAGTGACCTTAACAACAAACATCGCGTCCGTTTTAAATCATGGTGTTGATGCTTCGTCGAAATGCCATCAGCGCCGCTATTAGAAGGCGTGACCCGATCCAATCACACATCGTCCGGCAAACAACTCGCCATGACGAAGGACGGCTACAGGCGAGTGGCGAAAGACGAAGACTGGGACAATCCCGTCAACGCCGTCATCTATGAAGGTACGTTACAGACAATAACGCGTGTAGTTTTAGTCGTGTTTTATCTTGTCGTGGTAGGTACAGCTATAGTTGCTTGTAACGTTGTGTCACGCTACCAGACAGCATCAAGGTCGCTAGGCTGCACCCATTCTAGAGTTTTCATTTCACGACCCAGTGAATAAATCAATGTACTGCAGTCAACCAAATCCTTAGCGTCCGTTACATGTCAACTGTTTACTGGACGTGTCTTCGACTTCATTTTTGTACTGTTTGTAGTCCCTCCTCCCTTCCTTCCTCCCTTCCTCCCTTACTTACTTACTTCGTTCCTTCTTTCCTCCCTCCATTCCTTTCTTCATCCATTCGTTTGTGTTTTCGTTCGTTCTTTTATTCGTTCGTTCATTCATTCGTTCGTTCGTTCGTTCGTTCCGTCCTTCTTTCCTTCCTTCCTTCCTCTTCACTTCCTTCTTCCTTCCCTTCCTTCTTTCCTCCCTCCTTTTCTTTAATCCATTGACCCTTTCCACAGAGTCTACGCCAGCTTGGTCTGATGTGCGTAGCTGGTTCGGTAAACTTTGCTTGCTCCATTCATGGTTGTCAGTTTTTCTTGTGGCGGCCCCATAATTTCTTGCCCCCGCCCCACGGTGCCATTTTGGGTAGGTGAGCGGTAATGTACCGGTCTCGCTGCCTCCTTGTTTAGACTGACACTTAGTTGGAATTGTCACATAAACAGAGCTTCTACACCGGTGATGTAACAGTTTCTTTGTAGCCAACTGGTGCAATGGCGTCAAGACGTGACGTACGACGGACACTTCACCTTTGTTAACAATGAAGCACGGTGACATTAATGCAGAGTTTATATTCCAAGCAACAGCACAAAAACCGTTAGATCTACTGCTTGTGATGGGGGTGAGGGTGGTAGGAGACAATCAGCAGGTCTCACGCCGCGGTCGAAAGGGGTGTGTGGAAAATATAATTAGGAATATTTTTGGCTCCATACCGGTAAATCTTGACATTATGTAAACTTTGAAGAAAAAATGGTAGACTTGGCACTTCTATGTGACGTAAGCTAAAGATAAGCGTACATTTGGGAGAGATTTGCCTAAGGTAATCGCCTACGCTTAATTCAAGCTAACTGCGCATCAGTCTGCGCATTGTAGTCGTAAGATGCAATCAACACAAAAGTTATACTGTCGATTTATTACGCCTACCTTGAGCGATCACCTCGTGTTAACCCATAGCCCACCACATGGCTGAGGTCATGAAATCACCCATTCGTGTCTCTATGTTTGTAGATGTTCCGGCCGTTACGGTTGAACCGATCGTCTTCTTTTTCACGTTCGCGTTTGGTCTTATTGAACCGACGACCCGAGCCTTCATCTACTACAAGGTGCGGCCAAACTGTCCCTTCTTACACACATTCCAGCAAGTTTCTTATAACGTTACGAAAAATTACAATGAAAACAATTGTCGTCTCGTTCCCACCATCATTATATTTTCAAAACGTTGCAATATCGCAAACAATAAACTATAACATTACTGCTTTTTATATTCGTGACACCCATCCTCATAATTCGTACGTTCGGTAGTTTCCGTAACCGGCTTCGGGAAAAACCATTTGCGACGGGTATATATCTGTCAGCTTTATTCACGTTTTGCTATGTTCACTGACCGATGATTAACAGAGGCGAGTGAACTGTAGCGTCGCTGTTCAGAGCACGCACTTTTACCGCACACATTTCCTTTGAAGTTTGCAAACTTGGACTCAGAGGAAGTTGACAGGCTCCGCGCATGCGCGAAAATGCGTAAACTATGTATGTTTTAGGAGTTGGTCGATTCGATGGAAAGGGAGATAAAACGAGGTTCAAGTGTTTAGGATATTATAATGATAGTTATAATACATTGTAATATCATAAACAATTGAACCTCGTATTTATATTTATAATACATTTACTTCTCATGTGTTATCCATTTTCCATACTCAGTGTTATGGTAAATGGGCAGCATGCTAAGTTTTTCAATTGCACGCGTGTGTGTGTATGTGCGTGTACGTGCGTGCGTGTTTGGATGAATGATAAATGTACGAACGTAAATATGTACTACATACGTATACAATATATTTGTGTGTGCGTGCGTATGTGTGGCTAGAAAGAGCTTAAAAATTCTCGGGCCGCAGCCGAGCTCCCGGGCTGAACAAAATATGGTAGCCTGCAGTTCGACATAAAACATTTACCATTTCCTCATTCGCAAACGGTACACGTTTATCGTTTTACAGTACACATTTTAGACCAGTGAATTGTGCATCAAATTTATTTTTGAGAGCATTCTGAAGCAAATTGAATGCGACAATCGAATTAGACCGTGAAAACGATGGCCAACAGCAGAACGTCGAGCGTCTTTCCTCCCTACAAAGATTTTAATATATTCATGACGTCAAATCGCAACCCCGAACTAGTGATCGCCGGAAGTCGCAGCCAATCTGTTTAAAACGTTCGACGGCGAAGTTAGACTTTTGTAGGCTTCAGCTTCAGTTCCGTAATCTCATACAAATAACTTGTCTGTGATGGTGACATCATTCATGCGTTATAATAATCAATTAACATGCATTTCTCTTCTCGAAAGCAGCTCCCCCCGGCCAGTGTTGTGGGGTCGAAATTAAGAAATTCATTCCACTCGCCAGAGGGACTAGTAGCCTTAATATGTGACTCATCCCCATGAAAAATCACTAGTTCCCATTTCTGGTGGACATCGTCAAAATGCGACGTTTTTATGCAAATTTATATGTTGACCCGTAATGCTCCTTTTGGATCAATTTCGTGCACCTGTATGCCGACAATAAATTAATTAGTCTGATCCGCAGTTTTCATCACTTTGAAATTCAATGTTATTTGTCTGTTAATGTGGGATCAAATACTATGTTTACTATGGACACCATTTCCCCTCAACATTCTTCCAGTGGGAAGCACTCTAAATTGTACATTCCAGTCATTGAGTTCGCGAACGTAGCAATCATTTTATGTTTGTTTTATTTCTGTCAGTTCCCGTAGTGGGCTTCATGACGAGTATACATTTTACGTGTCTACAAGCAATGCTATCGAAGATGGTTGACAAACACGAGTTAGGTAAGTGTACCACACCGAAATAAATGCATTGTATTATTTGTGATCCTAATACTTTTAAAATGAAAGCGTCAATGGAAAAACGAACTGAATTATGTAATATTTTAATTGAGAGGTGTGGATACACTTAGAGATTGATCAACTACACCTATTTACACACATACAGAAATGCTGACTGACTGGGTTGCTGGCTGGCTGACAGGCTGACTTTAATATTTATTTTGGCCATGTAGTAATGCTTACAAATTGAAACAATTAGCACAAATGTAAAGGTCAAGTAGTTGTCGTCGTCGCCGCTGTTGCGCTCACTTTTATCCCTGTAGTCCGCGGTGAGGCTGCACCGGTCGTCGATTTTTGTTTCCCCTTTATCTTCATCACTAGTCCCTTTTCACTGCCGTCTCCACCAACCGTCTGCACTTACCTCCTTCTCTCGCCCTCACTTTCCTTTCCCCTCACACTCCCGCCATCCTCCCATCTCAGTCTCGGTCTTCCACTTCTCCTTCTACACTCCACTATCAGCGCATCCGTTCTCTTCGTCAATCGTACCCCTTCCATTCTGTCCACATGTTCAGCCCACTTTAGCCGGCTTCTCGCCAGCTCGTGACACTTTCTCTGACACCAACTTCCTTCCTCAGCAATTCTTCTCACCTAGTTAATCTCACAAACTTTCAGTTTCTCTTGTTGTTTTTCCGTCATCGCCATGGTCTCTAAGCCGTAAAGGTAGGCTGGTGTCACGCGTGAGCTAAGCACCTTTCCTTTCAGCTTCCGAGATAGCTACTACTGCTAGGTCATCTGCGAACATCAACCTGCCGAGAATTTCCCTCGTACTCGCTGTCCTGCTGATCGCCTCCACTACTAAGATTGGGCCTATGAGCCTCCCATTAAACATAGAATATCGCTAACACTGGAGCCACATTTTGTCAGTAAAACTAATAATGATATAATTGAAATTATAAACAATGTTTTTATATCAGAATCAAAATATAACGGTTTTCGCTATGTTTGCAGGTAAGGCTTTCGCCGTGTTTGCGGCAGCGGAAAGTCTGGCTGGGATTATCGGTTCGACGGCATTCAACAGCATGTATCCATATACACTGCACTTCTGGAACGGCTTGTGCTTCCTGCTCGGAGCGATCATCTGTCTGGTCTCAATAGCAATTGCCATGTGAGTGGTTGGTGTCTCCATTGTTTTTGTTTTGTTCTTGTTATATGTCCTTGTGTGTTTGTTGGCGGGGCTGATGAGGTTCTATATGCTTCAGATATGCTGACGTATAATGCATCTTGATATTTCCAAAATATTGTTGGAATCGGCTGGAGTGTTCTAATTATTTTACAATGTACATTAATAAAATGTATTTTATACAACGAAACAACTGGCAAACTAAGCAACAATTTAGTGTAGCCTGTATGCTCCTATATTTACATTTATTGTTCACTTTTAAACCCCTCCGTCTAATAAACCAGTCTGACGTTTTATCGTATTTTTGGCGATTGTTCTACCGATCGATCTCTCCATTATAGCCATTCCATTCGCTATGCGCAACCAACAAGTCTGTGTTCAAATTATTTCACACATTCCTCCTCGATGTGTACACTGACTGCGAACTCTTCGGGCGCATGTAAAGCAATAAAGTAACGTTACTTTTCATCACTGATAACCGACGTTTGCAACCGTGTCTAACGTTTAGTCGTGCGTATTGCTACTTCGTCACAGTTGGCTGCACCGACACATGCAGCGGGAGGCGGAACTCCGCAGGCCGGAAGAAGTGATGACCACCGAACGTAAGATTTTAAAGTCAAAGTTGTAATCTTAAATAAAAAGTATTAAAACAAAAGTAAAGTAAAATATTTTTGTTTTAAATTGACAAAAAAAAAATTATATTTTTTATATAAATTTTATTATGACCAGACCGTCAGCGCAATATAGTAATTAGTGAATGTGAAATGGATACCGACCCATCCAGGTAATTGATGTCGTAGTTTGTAGTGTCTGTGATATGTGACGATATAGCATATCCTCCCTCTATATGCCACTCTTAATTTATGCGTGTCCCCATCTATTCACCACCCCCTCTCTTTCCCTCTATACACATGTATATCCCCTTGTCTCCTCTCTCTCTCTCTATCTCTCTCTCATCTCTCTTTTCTCTCGCTCCATCTTTCTCCTCCTCTCTCTCTCTCTCTCTCTCTCTCTCTCTCATGCACACTCGTCCCCTATCCCTGACGCAACCTCTGCCCACTCCTCTATCAAGACTTCATTACAGTTGTTGCTGGCGACGATGACGTCATCAGTACAAATGACACTGACCAACTGCAAACGTAAGCAATAATAAGAGTTTGAATATTACCTGGGCTTGGAAACGTCGCGTTTACGTTGAAAAAAAAAACGTGTGCACATTTGAACAAACCGGTTTGCTGGTCGGTTGATTGGAAGAATTCACTTTGAGTAACCGGTCGAATAAGTATAGTCATCGGCATAGACTATGCGCAAGCATATGCCTACTGAGCGGTTACAAACTGGCTAGGCACACATAGTTAACACTGACATGTTGCTTCTAGATTTGTGATTGTTGTAGCGAGGCGCGCTGAGTGGAACTGCGTCGAGTTGCGTCGCGTCGTAACGTGTTTTCACTTTTAGTATTCCGATGTCGTAACGTGTTTGCACTTGTAATACTCCGACGTCGTAACGTGTTTGCACTTTTACTATTCCGACGCAGTCCGAAATGCAACTACACAATTATACTTGCTTCGCTTTGCGTCGGATCGTAGCGTGTACTAAGGACTTAAGACAAACGTATGTTTAAAATGAACTCTGTGTGTGTGTGTGTGTGTGTGTGTGTGCGCGCGTGCGTGCGAGTGTGCGTTCATGCGTGTGTCGTTTGTGTGTGTTTGTGTGTATGTGTGTGCTTGCGAGCGAGCGTGCGTGCGCGCGTGCGTGGGTGTTATTATGTGCTTGCCCTGCACTGACGCCTGTAGTCGACCTGTGTCTTTTGTAGGGGCGATTACAACGACAGAGATTAGAGCAACGATGCTACTGACCGCCTGTTATCCTCCCCCAACAAGTGAACATTACTCTTAGGATTCAAATATTTGGTTAGTTTGGAGGACATTCCTTAAGGTAGATTGCAGCAAACAATTTATGAACTGCACTGGAGGTTGAGTACGGCCTGAAATGTCTGCAAAATACACCTGCCATGCTGTATTGTTATACAAATTAAACGGAAATAACCATTTGCCTATCCACAAGTGCCAACCATGATTGTGCTAATAACACATATGACGCATGCACACACGCACTCGCTCGCTTGCACGCACACACGAACGCATGCACAAACACATACACCCACTCACACACGCACACGCACGCACGCACGCACGCACACAGAACGGCGAAAAAAGACGCAGTAGATTTCTCATCGAGGAAGTAGAGGATGGCAATGGAAACCGGACATTTGGTGATCCTCTACGTTCCACCGAAAGCACAAACGTGTACGACAAATTCGCGTACATTGACGAAGACGAGGTCAACGCCGGCGTAGACAGCAGCTTAGAAGACTTCATTAACAGTCCAACAAGCGACGGTGGAAAATTCGCCGAAGAGGATGTCACAAAACGAAACAGTTACGATAACGAAAAGGACGACTTTACAGATGTGGTCGATGACGTTTACGATGAAGACGGCGGCAACGCATGCGTCAAGGACGCCGTGCGGGGAGAGTTTGTGGCGACACGTCGTGCATCCTCGGTGGCACGGAGCCTCCGGATACAGACTGATGGACGGAGGCCTCGCTCCATCATCGAAGATCTCATGAAAGTATACATGTGGGTAATGCACGATTTGTTGTTCTCGTCAAATGGTTATAATGATACAGGGGTAAACGTCATTGCACATCCTACAACGGTATTTTCAGTGGCAACCAGACTTATTGCAGATCTCGACGGTTCTTGCAGAGCTCGACGGTTCTTGCAGAGCTCGACAGTTCTTGCAGAACTCGACGGTTCTTGCAGAACTCGACGGTTCTTGCAGAGCTCGACGGTTCTTGCAGAGCTCGACGGTTCTTGCAGAACTCGACGGTTCTTGCAGAGCTCGACGGTTCTTGCAGAGCTCGACGGTTCTTGCAGAACTCGACGGTTCTTGCAGACCTCGACGGTTCTTGCAGAACTCGGCGGTTCTTGCAGAACTCGGCGGTTCTTGCAGAACTCGACGGTTCTTGCACAACTCGACGGTTCTTGCACAACTCGACGGTTCTTGCAGGACTCGACAGGTTTTGCTTTTTCGTATCCCTTTTGGCCGCTACGGCGCCTCATATTATACACAGTTCGTTGTTCTCGTCGAGTGGTTATATGATACAGGTTATATGATATACGACAAATTCGTATTATGGCATCGTGCATGGAGACACCGATAGATAGATAATAATATATTATTTATATCCGCGTTCAGTTCCTCACTGTTAAACCAGCCCGGTGACTAATTTTGAAATGTTGGTACGTTCTGCAGAATAGTCAGTGTAGTCATAAGCGAGCGGTTAGTGTTTTTAATGCCATCAAATGAAAGATCTAACGCAGTGGCCCCAAAACATTAAATTTACTAACGTACCAGATATTGAAGTGCTCGAAAACAAATCACAATCAATCACGACGCACAATTATCACTTTTCTGAGACTCTTTATGTTTGGATTAATGGCGGGCGGATCCTAAGTGTGGTCTGTGGCCTGCTATTTGACAGGGAGGCCGAACGTAAGGTCAGTGAATGGCAGGGCACGCTCGACGAACAACACCCGGAGACGCAGCCGACGCCGGTGGCACCAAAAGTGCCGTCGAAGCCGTGGACCGACCTAAGCTCCATCGACCGAACGCGGATCCTCACGTGGATGTAGATTACACGGCTATGACCTGTATGCATTAACCCAACATGCGGAGATCGTAAGAAATGTTGTTAAATGTTACTCTCGTACATATTTCTAAATTGTGTTGTCTAACTTGTCTTACCATTGCAAATAGTGCCTGCGTGGTCTGCCACTCTTTACCTCAGCAAGTAATCGCCAGATGGCAACATATGGTGTATCGTTTCTAAGTTATGAAAGTGGCCCATATTACCAGTATGCTCATATTACCGAACTTTCCCCTATTTGCCTCGTTCTGAGAATCCAGTGATTAGCGTACGTTTGTGAACGTCAAGTGGATATCACCGCGGCTAGCCGTTGATTAATTGCGTTTATACAACGGCTAGCCGTGCTGATATCCACTCGACATTCACAAGCGTATGTTTATCATAGGATTCTCAGAACGAGGCTGTCGTATATTATCTGGTTGGATATATCTCGGTAATGAGACTACCTGATTGGTCTAGAGCATTTTACCGTGATATATCAAACGAGATAACAAACGGCAGCCTCGTTCTTAGAATCCAAGTGATTTTTTTATTATTTTAAACGCGACCGAGTACGCGCGTTGGTAGACACGCGATTGTTCGAACGATTTGCGTGTTTTCTGTGATTTACGTAATCTGCGTCAAACGTCCGCACCAGTTCCTTCGAACGGTAGGACTACATCGTGAAACCGGCCCAGCAGCATATTTACAAAGGTAGAAAGTCAAAACGTACGCTGAAATGTCAATTCACCGTTACATATCGGGAATAACAAACTGTTGTACACTATTTGTTGATGTCTCTCGAGTGTCACCAGCCATATAACATCGTGATGTTATCAGGCTGGTGACACTCGCGTAACATCAACAAACAGTGTATTATTCCCTAAATATACCCGCCGCCTTTAATACGTCACTGCAGTAATCTAGGATACGGAGTTCTGAGAACAGCGCAGGCGCTTATCGGTCGCGAGGGTTAACCTGTCAGCGCCCAGTTAAACGAATACGCTTTAAGTGCATAGCCCCTAAAACCTTTTGTTTCCCTTTAAGTAGCCGACCCAACATTCATATTCAACACTAGTGGCATATATGGCCATTGTCCTCCTCTTTGGCTTTGTGAGAAGACTGGTCCACTTCGCCCTTCCGAGATGCTACACACGCCACTGTTACTAAAACGGTTAATTCAACTTCTTTTAGATAATTCTTTGTTGCATGTGTTTTCTTCTAGAATAGTAACATCAATAAATGGTAACATCAATAGTGGCGCCAACTATCATATAGATTGGGAAGCTAGTAAAATGGCGATGTTTTATTCAAGAAATGGTTTAATTTTTGACCCACTTATTTTTTTTTGCAAAGTGGGACAAAAATGTATATATACTCTACTATTCTTCAACCGATGTCAAACATAATATATATATATATATATATATATATATATATATATATAGATGTATGTATGTATGTATATATATATATATATATATATATATTTATATATATATATATATATATATATATATATATATATATATATGTTTTTTTATTTAATAAAACAATAAGTCTGTTTTACAGTTTATTTGTTTTTCGTCTTTGTTATAAGATTATAGGTTTATCTTCTCTAAACTTATATATATACAAAAATGGCAATGGGGAAGGCAGTGTTAGTTGAGCCAGGTTTTATTCTTTTTTGATATGCAGATCACAATTATATTCATAAGTCAACATTGTGTTTACTCACATAAACTATAATAATTAGTAAATAATTTTTGCCAAGATAATGTATGTAGCTAATTCAAATAGGGCTGGTTAAGCTGGCTCAACTAACATTTGGTGTGGGGTAAGTTGAGCCACAGTGTAGCATAAGTTGGGTAAATGCTTTATTTGTGTAATTTACGCAGGCCTTGTATTAAAACTTCATAACAAATCAGCCGATGCTTCTACCCATTGGGAACAACATGTCTTTGACAACAACACATGCTTAATTGAAAGTCAACACACTTAATTTATATATATATATATATATATATATATATATATATATATATATACACTATATATATATATATATATATATATATATATATATATATATATATATATATATATATATATATATATATATATATATGTATATATGTATATATGTATATATATATATATATATATATATATATATATATATATATATATATATATATATATATATATATATATATATATATATATATATATATATATATATATATATATATATATATATATATATATATATATATAGGTCAATCGCAACAACTATCAGAAACTGCTAATATGATGTTCCAGTTTGCTCGGAAATGCATTCCTTGATGTATTTTGGGGTAAAGAACACTCGTATTCACTGTTTATCCACTGCTCAACTAACCCTCCCTTGGCTTTGGGTGGCTCAATTCGCCGTTTCGACAATTAAGCTTGTTTTTATTAACTTCACCATTAATGTGCGAAGTGATGTAAATAATCTTCTTTACTGTGTATGGTTAAACCATTTTCCTGTGCATGGTAAACCATTTTGCATTTATAAGTGCACAGATAATGAATCTTGTCACATGCGTTAATAGTTTACACAGTGTTTGAAATGAGGTTTTCTGGGGTCCATGACCCCACATAAGGCACGAGGGGCCTCCCATAAGAAAGAAAAATGTAAGCTTGGGGTTCCCCAATTTTATAGTTGTACCGATGCAATTACCCTTTCGCTGTTGCACCTGTTGTTGCATGTGATGCTACCCTGGTTCGTTCAGAGCGACTTACAACAAGTGCATTCAAGCTAAGTTGGTAAAATAACTACAGGTCACTTTGATAGCAAGCAAAACTTTTAAAAAAATACGCGCTAATAGCCATTACAGTACCTAATAAGAATATTTGTTAAGAAGATTTTTTAACTCACATTTTCTGACCGCTGTGATAAATTGCGCTTATTAATATTATATTGTACATCAGTCGTGTTCTAATAACATGTTCAATCACTGGGTGGTACCATGTAGCTGTCGCTGCTGTAGGTTCCTTGGAAACATGGGTGGTTCAACTATCCCAGTGGCTCAATTAATAATCCCTTCCCCTATGTGCTCGTGTCGGTGAAAATAAGATCCATTGCGCCTGAAGACTTGGTGTACGTAGTTGTTTTGGACGCCATTTGACGGGGAGCATCTTGTGTGTTGATTTTTTTCTGAGAAACAAATAAAAACATTGACGAATGTTGTCCTGCAGATTGTTGTAAGAATATATATTAATGGATTAGATTTTCAGAAAATGCAACACATAAAATTGTGAACAGCAATAAAAATGTTGACATTGTGGCCAGTGGGAAGATAAATAATGATCCGTCCCTGGAAGTAAAATAATGATTGGTCCTCGACTACTTGCAGCTATTCACGCGCAGGTTTCCACCTCCAGTTTACTGATGCGTGTAAGATTGACGTCTACACGTGTCTATGGTACGTGTACACGGTCATAGATTACAGATGGACAGTGGCCGAATCTATCAGGGCCGAGCATGCAGCCACCTGACAGATAAATGACACGCTGAAAGCAATGGTCGTCTACGCACCGTTCAGGCACTCACGCGCTCGCTTCCGGTACCGGGTAGGTCAACGGCCGATAACAACGTGGCACCAGAGTGGTTATCCCCTCGATTATCTTCGTTTGTCGCACACGTCATCGCCTGGATGGCAAGTGTAATTTTTATTGTGAAGGAAATTATGTATTCACGCAGATTCTGGGTGCATAAATAATTATCTAATTACGATATAATCCGGTGATGTGCTACAGACGACGGCCAGCTACTACTTGTGTTGCTGTTGGTACACAATGCGACAAGACCCACTGCTGCGCCGCAGGGGTAGGGGTAAACAGAAAGTTCGAGATATTGTCGGACCACTGGAAAACATCAGTGGAAACATAATTTCAGACAGGTTTCAAATGGCAGAGGTCCTGAATGAGTAGTTCAACACAGTTTTTACCACAGAAGATGTCAGCTCGCTTCCAATTCCATTTACTAAATTTGAGGGCAATAAATCAGAACATTTAGGGCAGTTATTTGTAACTCCTGAAATGGTAGCAAAGAAAATTAAGAAGATGAAAGATTATAAATCACCTGGAGTTGATGGGATACCACCAAAACTGCTTAAGGAAATTGTTGAGCAAATTAGTACACCACTTGCAAAAGTGTTTAACTTGTCACTAGAAGAAAGAATATTTCATTCAAAATGGAAAGAAGCAAACCTTACTTCGCTATTTAAGAAGGGATCGAGGAACAAGTCAGAAAATTACAGACCAGTTAGTTTAACATCAGTTGTATGTAAATTACTCGAAACATTAATTAGAGAATACATGGTGGAATTCCATGTAAAACATAAATTAATAAATACATCTCAACATGGGTTCCTAAAAGCAAGGTCATGTCTAACCAATCTCTTATGTTTTTTTGAAGAAATTACAAAGTGGGTAGATGTCGGGTCACCAGTGGATGTTGCCTACTTAGATTTTCGGAAAGCTTTCGATAAAGTGCCACATCAAAGATTGCTACTTAAACAAAAAGCCCATGGTATAGGTAATGCTGTAATCAACTGGATAGAAAAGTGGCTTACACACAGCAGACAGAGAGTAATAGTAGATGGTGAGAATTCAAACTAGAAATCGGTATATATATATATATAAAAATATAATATATATATATATATATATACATATATATATATATATATATATATATATATATATAAATATACATATATATATATATATATGTCACGAACTGCCCCGTCATGTACGAAGGGGTCCCCTTGTTGTTAGCAAGGTTCCACAAGGAGAACGTGCTGATGCCTTTTTCACCCGTTTATTCAAGTCTTAACAAAGACCCTGTAACAATGATTTACAGTGAAGTACATTCATACACAGTCACAACACAAGTCAGTCCTCACATCTAAAACAACACATAAACAGCAACAGAGAATCCTTAGTACCTCAATCCAATAACCTACAATGGCCATCAGCCTACACACATCTGTGTCACACAAGATAGTAGTCTATGAATCTATATCACATCCCAATGTCAATATATATGTAGTATAGCTAAGCCCGATATTAACAGAATAGTAAAACATAACATAAGATATCCTCCGTAGGGCATAATGGCAAGGTATCTGCAATGCTCCCCATTACAGCATGTTCTATCAAAAACCAGGTATAATAGCAATACCTATACACATTAAGCCTTTCTTGCTGTGTTATTCAGATAATATCCATCAGGAATATATATATAGTTAAACTATCCAGTGTCGATATGGCATACTGCCATACTCGGTAATACATAATCTCATAGCTATTATTTACTAAATATTGCAAACCAGCCCACAGTCCGCCGATACTCAATGTAAATGTTGTGCAGTGCTCATAACAATGGCCACCTGTATATAACAATACATCCTTAGTTACTTATAACCCATGTGGAGGTACACTTGAAACTTAGTTATGGCTCATAACAGTGCTGACTCCTGGCGATCAAGTTGGTAATACATTAACAAAATGGCTACCTCCTCTGTAATAGACTGCCACTTCAATTAAGCAGGTCAAAATACCAGTCGACACACGTTGTGTTGATACATAGCACAGCCATACTAACATCAAGTCTACATCTGGCACAAACAGTTTAGGAAGCCCCCCTCAAGTGTTCATACAGATCATGTAGGACCATATCGTAAACACCACAGACAGGGTTAACACACGAGGTAAGCAAAACCACCCTTTCCTACAGTCTTCAATAAGTATACCAGATATACATTCATTGCCACCTGGGACAGACTAACATACACAGTTCACAAATCAGGCCTTGCACAATAATACAGACTAGAATTAATAATGCATAGACTGCCGTCTATCACCAGCTTAATTAAGACCACGTGTGTCGCTAATCATTTAAACTTCTAACTGCAACGGGTTCACTTATTTCTAATCAAATGAACATGCTATAAGCAATACTATATAGTAGTAACCACATCAAAAATATAATACTGTAGGACTTGGTGCTCACCAATAATAATTCGCGTTGCACATAAATAAAAACCCGTGTTGTGAACCATGCATCCTCTCTCTCTTTCCAATCTGTCCTTTCCTCACACTCTCATTCAAATTCTAGATTACTACACGTTGACTTATTTAGTATGATGGTGAAAGTGTGTACACAGTGAGCTAAACTGACATTCGGATAACAGTGCTTGACTGACATATATAATATTATATAGACTAAAGTTGAAACAATTAGAAGAAAAATATTTATGCTAAAGAATGGGATTACATCTGTTGCGTAGTATTTTCAAGTAGAATGGTTACCAAGCATATCACCACCTATTGGCTGGTACCAAGGACCACTAATGGTCACTCGGCGGCACCACCGCATTTACCAACCATGACATATATATATATATATATATATATATATATATATATATATATATACATATATATATACATACATACATACATACATACATACATACATACATATATAAAAGATTTGGAAGATGACATGTCTAGCAAAGTACTCAAATTTGCAGATGACACAATAGTATTCAGAAAGGTCACAAATGTTACAAATAAACAAAGTTTAAAGGATGATCTAGATAAATTAGTTAAATGGTCAGAAAAGTGGCAAATGTTATTCAATCTTGGGAAGTGTAAATGTAATCACATAGGATATGGAAACATGGATGAAGAATATAAAATTGGGGATGCTGTACTAGGTAGAACAACACAAGAAAATGACTTAATAGTAACATTTAGTGCTGACATGAAAGTTTCAGAGCAATGTGGGATTGCTGCTTCGAAAGGAAATCAAATTCTAGGGCTAATTAGGAGAACTATCAAAGTATAAGGAGAAACAGCTAACTATACCCCTGTACAAAGCAATAGTTAGACCACATTTGGAATTTTGTATTCAAGCATGGAGACCGTATCGTAAGAAGGACATAGACAAGCTAGAAAGAATACAACGAAGAGCATCTAAAATGATTCCAGAATTGAGAGACCTTAGTTACAAAAGTCACTTATTACACTGTGATTTGGCAACACTAGACCTCATATGGGCCAGCGTGGTACCCCATCAACCGATGTACTTTCAGGGCGCAGCACGCCCATCCGGGCGAACAAGTGAACTTGGTCAGCTCGTAACGTGACATTAAGTGGCACTTATAGATGTTGTTCGTGCAGCAAGGAAAAAACAAAAAACGTGTGTGTATATATTACATGTTGCTTTCTGGGTTATAGCCTATCCATTAACCTACCCCAGGCCCTAGCCCTAAAAAAGTATACATTAGGCAAACAACGAGTCACAATGTGCATATAAATTTAATATTTGTTTATATAGATTCACTTTCGTTGACTTTGCAGAACAGCTATTCCGAACTAGTCAACATTCATCATAAGAAGTTTCATACCATCTGATGAATATACAACTGGTTTGGTGAGTATAACACTTTTCAACATAATAAACATGGGTGTACATTTTAAACCTCAACCAAGAGACATAAATTTTTACAAATGTATATATTGTAATTGGAAACACCAGAGATATTCTGTGTGTATACTGTGTGTGTGTATATATATATATATATATATATATATATATATATATATATATATATATATATATATATATATATATATGCATCCATATGCGAGTTATTTCAAAATAGTGTGTTTCTATATATATATATATATATATATATATATATATATATATATATATACATATTATATATATATATATATATATATTTCATATATATATATATATATATATATATATATATATATATATATGGTTAATAATACCTTACTAATCTGACATCTAACATAGTACATAATATGTACATTAAAGGCATTAACATTATTTTCAAGGGCAAAGGTTAATACCATAAGGCATGATCAGTAAAAAGTCTTGACACTTTTTAACATGTTAATATATAATGAATATATATATATATATATATACATATATATATACATATATGTGTGTGTACTTTATATCAAGATCAATTTATTTGTATTTTGATTGCTACCTTATTCATACTACTTAACATTTGCAAGTTAATAATTAAGTTAAATTTATGACAATTACCAAGTGATGTTTGAAATTATAGCAAATCAGCATACATGAACTCGAAACATCAGAGGTAAACATTGTGATAGCTACTGTGTAGCTGAGATACTGTTAACCAATTAGTTATTACTGTTGCCTCTATTCAACGATAACTGCCACAATACTGTTACCCGTGTACCCGGTTGTGGCGGGTATGCGTTCATGCAGTCGCCGAATAGGCGGCATGAATCGTAGTGTGACATTAACCAATTATTTATTACTATTGCCTCTATTCAACGTTAACCGCCACAATTTGAATGTACACAAGTTTGCAAGTGGTAACTGAATAATTAAGAAAATATGGCATTTTTGGCCAGCTCAAATCGAACAGCAGGCACGGAGCAAACAAAGCAAAATGCCTGTAATTGGTCAATTCAGCGGTGCTACACGAACCTGCGCCTGTCGACAGAATATCTCTGGTGTTTCCAATTACTCCATCATAGAGGACACCTGAAGCCTTCCCACGTGACCAGAAACAGTTGCATGAGGAAAATATTGTGTACGACTGTGGGCAGGTATGTTCGAGTACAGAGAAATATACATTTAATTAATTTGGCTGGGATTGCCATATATATATTGGTTCGTTGAAATGAATAACTGATGATATCAGTAGAGAGTGTCTTTCTCGTTTTGCGGTTAATACCATATATATATATATATATATTTTTAACTCGACGGAAAATAATCTGGTTATTCTAGTAATTTGACCTAAGTTATTGAATTATGGAACGTGATATAAAGTGTTTGTATGTACGTATTTTGCGGGTGTGCGTGCATCCGTTATCGTAACATGTGTATAAAACATAAATTTCCTATTACGTGTATGATTTAATTTATTCTTTAACCAAAGAAGGTAAGAATAGGTATGCAAATAACACAACGAATTATATTTTTCATACGTCGACCACATTATTGCCACAATCATTGCAGTGCTCAATAACATCGCGGGATCTCGTAGTCTTCTCAATTTTCCCTGCGTTGCCCCTCATTTAACACTCGTGAAAATCCAACTTTGGAAATAGTATCCGTCTTGGTGGTGGTGGTGGTGATGGGGGTGGTGAGGTGATGGATGAGGAGGTAGGGGTTGGGTGGAGAGGTGGCAGGGGTCGAATGTCGTTTTCAAAAGAACATACCGCAAGAATGCGGAAGACAGTAATACATTTTTTGTGAAGGCGTAAATGTTGCGTAAGACTATCTGACCCAGTAATACAAGATGTGGCAACTGTTGATTTTCATACTTCCTGCTACTATGTCTGCTTCACGTTTGCCGTGTCACTGTCACATAACTAACCCACGAGCACTCGAATCAATAAAATCACCAACTGGAACGGTAATTGAGATACCTAGTGTTACAAGTAAACAGACCAAGGCACGACATGGTGATTAATTGATATTATTACAAAGCCTGGCACCTGTTTTGTAACACTTTGACGTGTGTACCGAGACTACTATTAATATTGCTATGTATGTATTTATCCCGTAATTCGATAGCTTTTGCTCGTTTTTTCTTTCACGTCATTCCTGGGTTAGGTGACGTCACTATCATTTATTACGGGGGGGGGCATTGATGTAGACTGAATCGAGATGAAAACTTCACACCTAGGTTCGATGTGCCATCATCGTCATCATCATCATCATCGTTGTGATTTGTGCTTATGTAGTTAGACATACGACGACGCATTCGAGGTAATGGAATATGCCTCTTTGTTGCCTAAGCGAAAACGGGTATTTCCATACTGTCGATCGTACCTATAGAGTTACATCATTAATTAGTAACGGGTGTCCTATTTATGTATGTGGTTGTACCGTACACCGGTCCTAGAGACGTCAACAGAGGCGCCAAACAGCGGGCCGGGAACCAATTATGCGACAGTGGCGCCAATGTAACAACTTCGGCGCGTTCAACGCACTGAGCACGTTGATTTATTAATGAAATGACCTCAATAAAAACATCCCGTCCATTATATGGTGTTGAAGCTTCGTCGTCAGTGCCGCTGTTATAAGGCGTGACTCGATCAAAGCACACATCGTCCGGCATACAACCCGTATGACAAAGGACGGCTACAGCCCAGTGGCAAAAGACGAAGACTGGGATAGCCCCGTCAACGCCGTCACCTATGAAGGTACGTTACAGACAATGACGCGTGTCGTTTTAGCCATGTTTTACCTTGTCGTGGTAGGTACAGCTATAGTTGCTTGTAACGTTGTATGACGCAACCAGACAGTATCAATATCGCTAGGCTGCACTCATTCTAGAGTTTCGCGACCTATTAATAAATTAAAGTACTGCAGTCAAGCAAATCCTTAGCGTTACATGTCAACTGTTTTCTGGATGTTTCTTAGATTTCATGTTTGTACTGTTTGTATTCCCTTCCTTCGTTCCTTACTCCCTACCTTCATTCCTTCCTCAATTCCTTCGTGCGTTCGTTCGTTCGTTCGTGCGTTCTTTCCTTCCTTCCATTCTTTGTTCGTTCGTGCGTTCTTTCCTTCCTTCATTCCTTTCTTCATTCGTTAGTGCGTTCCTTCTTTCCTTCCTTCCTCTTTTCCTTCATTATTCCATTCGTTGTGTGTTCGTTCGTTCGTTCGTTCGTTCCTTCCTTCTTTTCTGGCTTCCTCCCTCCATCCTTCCCTTCACTCCCTCCTTCCCTTCAATCCTTCCTTCTTTTCTGACTTCCTCCCTCCCTCCTTCCCTTCACTCCCTTCTTCCCTTCAATCCTTCCTTCTTTTCTGGCTTCCTCCTTCCCTTCACTCCCTCCTTCCCTTCAATCCTTCCTTCTCTCCTGGCTTCCTCCCTCCCTCCTTCCCTTCACTCCCTCCTTCCCTTCAATCCTTCCTTCTTTTCTGGCTTCCTCCTTCCCTTCACTCCCTCGTTCCCTTCAATCCTTCCTTCTTTTCTGGCTTCCTCCTTCCCTCCTTCCCTTCACTCCCTCCTTCCCTTCAATCCTTCCTTCTTTTCTGGCTTCCTCCCTCCCTCCTTCCCTTCACTCCCTCCTTCCCTTCAATCCTTCCTTCTTTTCTGGCTTCTTCCCTCCCTCCTTCCCTTCACTCCCTCCTTCCCTTCAATCCTTCCTTCTTTTCTGGCTTCCTCCCTCCCTCCTTCCCTTCACTCCCTCCTTCCCTTCAATCCTTCCTTCTTTACTTCCTCCTTTTCTTTCATCCATTGATCCTTTCCGCAGAGTCTACGCCAGCTTGGTCTGATGTGCGTAGCTGGTTCGGTAAACTTTGCTTGGTCCATTCCTCTTTGTTATTCAGTTAGTTTTTACCGTAATTTCTTGCCCCCGCCCCTAGGGTGCCGTGTTTGGGCAGGTGAGCGGTAATGTATCGGTCTCGCTGCCTCGTTGTTTAGACTGACACCTTGTTGGAATTGTCACATAAACATTATATAACAATTTCTTTGTAAAAACGTGACACACGATGGATACTTCATCTTTATTAGCAATGAAGCAAGGTGACATATTATTGCAGAAGTTATATTACAAGTAACAGCAAAACAGCGTTAAATCTACCGCTTGAGATGGGGGTGAGGGTGGTAGGAGACAATCTGAATCAGCAGACGTCACGCCGCGGTCGAAAGGGGTGTGTGGAAGATATAATTAGGATGATTTTTGGCTCCATACCGGTAGATCGTGACATTATGTAAACATTGAAGAAAAAGTGATATATTCGGCACTTCTGTGTGACGTAAGCTAAAGATAAGCGTACATTTGGGAGAGCTTAGCCTAACGTAATCGCCTACGCTTAATTCAAGCTAGTTGCGCATCAGTCTGCGCATTGTAGTCGTAAGATGCAATCAACACAAAAGTTTTACTGTCGATTTATTACGCGTACTTTGAGCAATTACCTCGTGTTAACCCATAGCCCAACACATGGCTGAGATCATGAAATCACCCATCCGTGTCTATATGTTTGTAGATGTTCCGGCCGTCACGGTTGAACCGATCGTCTTCCTTTTCACGTTCGCGTTTGGTCTTATTGAACCGACGACCCAAGCCTTCATCTACTACAAGGTGCGGCCAAACTGTCCCTTCTTACACATATTCCAGCAAGTTTCTTATAACGTTACGAAAAATGACAATGAAAACAATTGTCGCCTCGTTCCCATCATCATAATATTTTCAATAGTTGCAGTGTAGCAAATAATAAACTATAACATTACTTCTTTTATATTCGCGACACATAGGCGTAGGACAGAGCAACGTGAACAAACAGCGTGCTGTCCCTGCTTGCTCCTAGGTTATGTTAACCACTCTTCACTAGTGCAAACTATGTATGTTTTAGGAGTTGGTAGATTCGATGGAAAGTGAGATAAAAACGAGGTTCAAATGTTTATGATATAATGATATTTATAGTACATTATAATATCATAAACAATTGAACCTGGTACTTATATTTATATTGATATTTATAATACATTTACTTCTCATGTGTTATCCATTTTCCATTCTCAGTGTTATGGTAAATGGGCAGCATGTTAAGTTTTTCAATTGCACGCGCGTGTGTGTACGTTCGTGTACGTGCGTGCGTGCTTGTATGAATGATCAATGTACGAACGTAAATATGTAGTACATACGTATATAATATAATTGTGTGTGTTCGTGCGTGCGTGCGTGTGTGTGGTTCCATAAATCCATGTGATGCACTTTCCATGATTATTGAGGTCCATGATGATGCGAGTGATTTCATCATATCGTTGAGACAGCCTGAAAACAAATATGATGGTTACAGCAATTATAACAAATTAATGTACAAGTGGATGATAACAATAATTATATGTATCACAACATAGGATATGTTTAAATGGATTTTTAATTAATGGCTACAAAGACAAGAAGAAAGTGGCGCAATAATACTTGCACTTCTTTGTTGTTACTAACATTAAAGCTTGTAAGTAATTTTTTTAATGTTGATGTAATATATCGATGTCAATGTTGAAATGTAAACATGTAACATGAAAACATTTACTGCGCATCATAAGAACCTGCCAACCTCCCCTTGGTTGGACTGATGGAATTTTACCATGCAAAATGAAATATTTGCGTGCGTGCGTGCGTGCGTGCGTACGTATGTGCGTACATTATATATTATGGTGGCGCGCGCAGGAACGGACACACGGGCCTTCGCAAGCAAGCACACACGCACGCACGCAAGCACGCACATACACAAACATGATCAATGCAAAATGGTTAATCTTGTTTTAATTACTTAAATAATTTTACCTTTTACACTTTAGTGAATAATTAAACTTACTGAAATGGTTTTAGGTACAATAATTGTATTTCGCTATATTTACTTCAAATTAAAACAATTATATATATATATATATATTTATAATATATATCATATATATAATATATTATATAATATATATATATATATATTATAAATTATATATATATATGTATATATATATATATTTATAATATATATAAATTATATATATTTATAATATATATATATATATATATATATATAATATATTATATAATATATATACATTACATAAATACAAACAAAACATTTAATAAAATACATATAAAACTGTTAAATAGTAATAAATTAATGTAAGAGAAAACTAATATATATAAAAAAGATGCGCTTCGTATAAAAAACATTAAATAAATAAATACACACAAACAATAACATAAAATACATTTATTTATTTAATGTGTTTTATGTGAAGAGCATCTTTTTTAAGGAAGCTGCAGTATATAAAATTATTTTATTAGTGTAATTATAATTAATCTTGTTTTTTTTATTAATTAATTTCTTGTTATGTCTACAAAAATGGTAGATGCATCTGATTGCTGAGCTCTTCAGCTTTCATTTAATATATTACACACTATTGTCACTGCAAAATGGAAATCTGTTTTGAGTGGGATACCACAGGGATCAGTATTAGGCCCTGTACTGTTTTTAACATATATAAATGATCAAGGAAGATGACATATCTGGCAAAGTACTCAAATTTGCAGATGACACAAAAGTATTCAGAAAGGTTACTAATGATACAGATAACCAAAGTTTACAGGATGATCTAGATAAATTAGTTAAATGGTCATAAAAATAGCAAATGTTATTCAATTTTGGGAAGTGTAAATGTATACACATATGATGTGGACACATGGACGAAGAATATAAAATGGGGGATGCTGTAGTAGGTAGAAACACACAAGAAAAGGACTTAGGGGTAACATTTAGTGCTGACATGAAAGTTTCAGAGCAATGTGGTATTGTTGCTTCGAAAGGAAATCAAATTCTAGGGCTAATTAGGAAAACTATCATGTATAAGGAGAAACAGCTAATTGTACCCCTGTACAAACCAATAGTTAGACCATATTTGGAATATTGTATTCAAGCATGGAGACCATCTCATAAAAAGGACATAGACAAGCTAGAAAGAATACAACGAAAGGCAACTAAAATGATCCCAGAATTTAGAGACTTTAGTTACGAAAGTCGCTTACTACAATGTGTTTTGACAACAATAGAGACCAGGACACTAAGAGGAGACCAAATAGAAGTTTTTAAAATAGTGAATGGTTATGAGGATGTTGACAGGAATATGTTCTTCAAACTTAAAGAAGGCAGTAGAACCAGATGACATAAAGCAGCATTAGTTAAGGAGCACTGTAGGTTGGACATAAGAAAGTACTCTTTCTCACAGAGGGTGATAAATGAATTGAACAAACTGCCAAATAATTGGGTTAATGCTAGTAGTGTGTGTTAATATGTTTAAAAATAGAATTGACATATTTGATAAGGGCGGGCTACACATAGATGAGAAAATTGTTGGACTCTAGATTAGCCAATGGCTTTCTTGTCCACTTACCATCAGGAACTTGTTGTTTGGGATGGCAACCTTGTTATACCTTGTTAAACCTTGTTAAAAATGGCTAATCTTGTTTAATTAATTCATTCATTCATTTGGTTATATTAGTTAATTAATATCTTGTTCCGTGTACGTGAATGGCAGGTACGTTTAATTGCTGAGCTCCCCAGCTTCAGCTTGCTACATTATACACAATATTCACAACAAAATAATTAAAACAATTAACTGAATTATTTAACTTCAGTGAAAATTATGAATATTTGTTCGAATTAGGCCAACACAGGTAAAATGTTAAAGTTTTTGAAATATTTGAAATATAAACCTTGAAATCAATCAAAGTTCCAATTTTCATTGATAACACTTGAACATAGCTGTTTTCATTACAGTTTTAATTAAATATGCCCCAATTGTTTTGGTAAATTTTCTGATTTATTGTTAATGTATAAGAGAGGCCCATAATCTGAAAAAAATCATATCTTGAAAAGTACTTTACCAATTTTGAAAATGTTTTCAGATTTCTATTTATCATGGCTGCAGCCATTATCATAAACATATAAAACAAAGTATACATGCAATTTGAAAGTTTCATTGACACCCCTAATTAATTACACTCATTAAAATTCGATACATTAGCTATAATAGAAAAACGTATCAGTTGCATAAAAACAAGTTAAATAAATAATCAGATAAACAATAAATAAAACGGCATAGTCATTAAATTGTCACTTCTGTTGGCAACAGGGTATTCCGCAGTTCATAAAGATGATGTCACTTCCGTTCTAGGTGTGTCTCTCGACCGTCAACGAGACGACGATCTGCAACAGTCTGTCGAACGGCAGCTACGAGACTGAAGAGAACCTGGTCCAAGCATCGAGTTCCCATTGGTTGCTCGCCGCCATGTTGTCGCACCAGATCCCGGCGTTCTTCTCGTCGTTCATATATGGCGCTCTCAGCGATCGGGTCAGTCGCAAGCTCGTGCTTCTACTGCCGTCGATCGGCCACCTGCTCGGAGCTGCGGTCCTGTTCCTCAACGCCGTCTACCCGTCGTGGCCGCTAGTTGCCGTGCTGCTCTCGTCGGTGGTCTCCGGCGTCAGCGGCGGTTTTGTGACGTGTCTGCTAGCAAGCTTCAGCTATCTCAGCGAGGTGGGCGCGTTTACTTTGTGTTGTTGTGGGCTGCGGTGGCGTTTGAACATTGGACTATCAATCGAAAGAACCCGTTTTCGAATCCTCTTGCTTCCGTTTCGAAGCAATTTCGTTTACTCCACGTTGCTCCGTTTCACTCAACCGTATAAACGAGTACGTGAGAATTATAGACATAGATGAGTAATTAGTATTGTGTTCTCGAGAAGCCAATGGCTTTTTTGTCGACTTGACATGTGTTGTTTTGCTGTTGACGAATATGAAGAAAACAAAGGTAAATCGATCGCTATCACAATGTTGAGCTATGGCAGTTAAAAAAATAGATGTGATTGAACTCTTCATTCCAATGCCATTTCGCCATGTCTGGGAATCATTCAGCGAAGCTGCAGTTACTGCCGAAGACTATTCGTTGCGATGCCCATCTCTGTCTGTAGCCATGTACTCATTTATACAGATGATTTAACTGTGGCAACGAGGGACGAACGAAAGTGCCAAAACTTCGAAACAGCAGCAAGAGGATTCGAACCCGGGTTCTCTCAGTTGAGAGCCCGACGTTCTAACCTATACGGTACCTCACTATACTTAAATTGTAAAATTGTGTAATGAAACAACTAAGCTAGCTGACTACACGGTCTTAGCCCCCCCCTGTGTCCGTGGCAAATATTACGGTAAAAGACAACGTGTATAGACCTACCTCGGAGTTCGTGTCAATGTAAAGACTGAAGTATTAGCAGCCGGCTAATATTAACCCTTCTGTAAGTAGAACGACACACGTGTCGTCTTGCCCCCCCCCCACCCGGTTCGTAAGTAGAACGACACATGACTACAACTAACTGATACCCCCTGCCAACAAGCCTAGATTCGCCCCTATGTAGGGCCCTGATAGTTCTAGCTTTGTTCACCAGGACCCTGGACGTTTTACCGTTTAGCACCATATTACCACGGACCCGATAGTGACCCTATTCGTTGTTGCGCCAAGTGTGTTCACAGAACTTGCTTTACCAATATGGCTGCCTGACGGCAGCATTAACTCATTTGTTTTGTTGTGAAGACTCTGGTCGTTTTACCTTTGTGGTCTTCATTTGTATAATCTTGATAAACGGATGACCATGCAGGTGTCGAGCGATGAGAGTCGCACCATCCATATCGTCGTCATCGAAACGGCGATCTCCAGCAGCTTTGCCCTGTCCATCTTCCTCAGTGGAGTCATCCTCGACAGGTGAAGTACTGCTTTATTTAGACCCACAATAACGTACGTTGCAATCATATACATACATGTTACATACATACATACATTTTACATACATACATACATACATACATACATACATACATACATACATACATACATACATACATACATACATACAAACATGGAGTAAAATTGCTGATTTATATTGATAAGGTGCCGGGCTGTACATTGCCGTGATGTTGACATATATAGCAGTTTGACACTGTGCACTGTTTTTGATATTGCTGTAAATAATGTGTTTTAACATAAATGGAAAAAACTTTAAACTCTGTTTTTCAATTTTGTTTTTTACTGTTCATTTTTTGCCAAATCATACTTATTTATATGTATGTCTGCATCGTCCGGATATCATGACCGTGTATGCTATAATTTGGATTGAATGATAGTTTTTTGTAAATATACAGGACCAGCTTCCGCTTCGTCTCAGTCCTCGCCGTCGCGTTCTACGCCGCCGCAATCGTCTACACCATTGTCCGCATCCCGGACATCTCGCGCAGGCGCACTGGTGACGAGCTGGTCACGTGCGGACAGTTCTGTGCAAGCGTGTGCCATCCGACAGAGCTGAAGAAGATTGCAATGATAGTGACAAAGAAGAGGATGGCTAATCGACGGCTGTACATCGTTGTTATACTTGTCATTGTCTTCACGGCACACGTATCCATTGAGCGTAAGTTCATCTCAACTTAAAGCTGTGACATTTGTACAGTGTTTGCTCGTAGATGTGCACTTCCATACAACTTTGCAACACATTTAACAAAAATTAAGATTTGTCATCTAAGCCGAAGACCCAGATGGCAAGTGGACAAAGAATCCAACAATGTTCATTTACGTGTAACCCGCCCACCTGAGATATTTGTCAACCTTGTGTTTAGACATATTCACGCTGCTAGCAGTTACACAATCCGTAGACAATTTGTTCCATTCATTTATTGTCCTCTGTTGGAACGAGGACAATAATATCCCATTTACATTGATCCTTTACTAACTTTTCCTCAAATACTCTATTTCTATTATATTTCGTGAGTGAGAAAAACATAGTTCTATAAAAAAATTCATAACCATTCAATATCTTAAAAGCTTAAAATCTGATATCCTCGTAACCTGTGTGTTTTTCGTAGAGTGGCTAAACCATATTCTTTCAGTCGTTCTTCATAACTAAGGTCTCTCAGTTCTGGAATAATTTTAGTTGCTCTCCTCTGTATGCGTTCAAGCGTATCTATATCGTCCTTACGATATGGTATCCATGTTGGAAAACAGTATTCTAAATGAGATCTAACTATTGCTTTATAGGGATATATAGTTAGCATTTATCCTTGTATGTTGTGTTTCTCCTAATCAGCCCAAGAATTTAAATACATTTTGAAACTGCAATGCCACACTGTTCTGAAATTTTCATTTCAGCACTTATTGATATTCGTAAGTTCCTTTCTTTCACAGTAGTAGCTTGAAGAGTATCTCCCACGTTACAGTTTATATTCAAGGTCCGTGTCCAATATATAAGCATTTACATTTCCCAAAATTGAATAACATCTGCTATTTTTTAACTAATCTGTCTAGATCGTTTTGTAAATGTTTATCACCATCAGTGTTAACCTTTCTAAACACGTTTGTGTCATACGCAAATTTTAGTACGTTGCTTGTTATATTGTCATCCAAGTCATTGATATATATATATTAACAAAGGTCTTAATACTGATCCTTGTGGTACCCCACTCAAAACTGATTTCCAATTTGAAACGTCTCCATCTACTACAACTCGTTCTCTTCTATCAGTTCTTTGTTGTGGCACTTTGTCAAAAGCTATCCACTTAGTAATTTCTTCGAAAAACATATTACATTTGTTAAGCATGACCTCGCTTTTAGGAATTCATGTTGAATTGAATTTAATCATTTATGCCTAAAAAATCCATCATATGTTTTTTATTAACCTTTCTAATAATTTACAAATCACTGACGTTAAACTCACTGGTCTGTAATTCTCTGACTTATTTCTCGAACCCTTTCTAAATAATGGAATGATGTTTGCTTGTTTCGATGTAAAAGCAACAACTCCCTCTTTTAATGATAAGTTGAACACTCTTGAAAATTGTATCTTTTTTCTCTCACCAACCTCCTCCAGCAGCTTGTTCAGTTTTATTCCAGGAATTCATCTCATTCATCTTATTTTCGCAAACTTTGAATTTCTCTTGTTGTTTCTCCTATATTGCTATAGATTAGCGAGTGCCCTTGGTTGTAGCGATGAGATCTCTCAGCTATCTCTACGTCAAGCGATACCCACTCAGTTGGTCGCAGTCGCTCTACGGACAATTCAAGGGGGCGTGTCTATCTGTGACTTGCGTAAGCGCAATCGTGTTAGTGCCCTTGCTCAAGAGGAAGTTCTACGCAACAGAGACGATGATGCTGGTGGCGTCGCTTGTGTCGATGTCTCTCTCTACTCTTCTGCACGGTGTCAGCGTCAAGACGTGGATGTTATTTCTTGGTGAGTCATCAGGTCAGGTGTTTGTGATATAAATTCACATAATGGCCATTTTTAAGTATCAAACCTATTTAACCAGATGCGCATTGACATTTAACGCATTTAGGAAAGACTACTTTTTGGATCAATTTCGTGCACCTGTATGCCGACACTAAATTAATTAGTCTGATCCGCAGTTTTCATCACTTTCAAATTCAGTGTTATTTGTTCCTGTGGGATCAAATACTATGTTTACTATGGACACAATACCATTTCCCCTCAACATTCTTCCAGTGGGAAGCACTCTAAATTGTACATTCCACTCACTGAGTTCGCGAACGTAGCAATCATTTTATGTTTGTTTTATTTCTGTCAGTTTCCGTAGTGGGCTTCATGACGAGTATACATTTTACGTGTCTACAAGCAATGCTATCGAAGATGGTTGACAAACACGAGTTAGGTAAGTGTACCACACCGAAATAAATGCATTGTATTATTTGTGATCCAAATATTTTAAAAATGAAAGCGTCAATTGAAAAACGAACTGAATTATGTAATATTTTAATTGAGAGGTGTGGATACACTTAGATATTGATCTACTACACCTATTTACACACGGACAGAAATACTGACTGACTGGGTTGCTGGCTGGATGACAGACTGACTTAATATTTATTTTGGCCATGTAGTAATGCTTACAAATTGAAACAATTAGCACAAATGTAAAGGTCAAGTAGTTGTCGTCGTCGCCGCTGTTGCGCTCACTTTTATCCCTGTAGTCCGCGGTGAGGCTGCACCGGTCGTCGATTTTTTTTTCCTCTTTATCTTCAT
>BSQZ01000054.1:1574430-1611930 GCA_033239005.1 Lamellibrachia satsuma
TACCACCATAGCCACAACTGACAAAATGGGTATTTGTATATGTGCAACCATAAAGTGCGTATGTTTACATAAGTGTTTTTCATTATCTTAAACGTAGCCTAAATGGACATCACTTACGTGCATCATCCGCCTACATTATTTCATTAGGCATTTGCCACATTACGTGTACATTTTTTTTAAAAAGGCGCTGTATTTTTCAAACGCGTGCTCACTGTTCCAGCACAGACACGTCACTTCCGCTCCATAATTTTAAAGTGACGCTGATACCCGCGACATCACTTGTAGTTTCAAGAATGAATAAATTTACTGTATTAACCATAATACTGATGAACAACATAGGTAATTTTCGTGGCAATGAAGACAATGTTGCCACACAGGAAAGTAACGCAGGCGATACTCTAGCAAAGGCTGCCAGAGAATATGTTTTTGAAAAAGAAGACCTTTCTCGTAAGAACGGCGAACAAAGACGCAGTAGATTTCTCATCGAGGAAGTAGAGGAGGGCGATGGAAACCGGACATTTGGTGATTCTCTACGTTCCCACAAAAGCACAAACATGTAAGACAAATTCGCGTACATTGACGAAGACGAGGTCAACGCCGGCGAAGACAGCAGTTTAGAAGACTTCATTAACAGTCCAACAACCAACGGTGGAAAATTCGCCGAAGAGCATGTCAGAAAACTAAAGAGACACAATAACGAAGAGGACGACTTTACAGATTTGGACGATGAGGTTAACGGTGAAGACGGCGGCCACGCGTACGTCAGGGACGCCGTGCGGAGAGAGTTTGTGTCGACACGTCGTGCATCCACTGCGGCACGGAGGCCCCGGACACAGGCTGATGGACGGAGGCGTCGCTCCATCATCGAAGATCTCATGAAAGTCTACAATTGAATAATGCACGATTCGTTGTTCTCGTCAAATGGTTATATAATACAGGGGTAAACGTCATTGCACATCCTACAACACTATTTTCAGTGGTAACCAGACTTAACGGTTATTGCAGATCTCGACGGTTCTTGCAGAACTCGACAGTTCTTGCAGAACTTGGCGGTACTTGCAGAACTCGACTTGTCTTGAAGAACTCGACGGTTCCTGCAGAACTCGACGGTTCTCGCAGAACACGACGGCTCTTGCAGGACTCGACAGCTTTTACCTTTTCGTAACCGTTTTTGCCGCTACGGCGCCTCACAGTTCGTTGTTCTCGTCGAGTGGCTATATGATACAGGTTATATGAAATATGATACATTCGTATTATGGCATCGTGCACGGAGACACCGTGTATATAAGGATATATTATTTATATCCGCCTTCAGTTCCTCACTGTTAGACCAGCCCGGCGACTAATTTTGAAATGTTGGTACGTTCTGCAGAATAGTCAGTGTAGTTATAAGCGAGCGTTTAGTGTTTGTGTATTGCAATCAAATGAAAGATCTAACGCAGTGGCCCCAAAAACATTACATTTACTAACGTATCAGATGTTGAAGTGTTCGAAACAAAATCACAATCAATCACCACGCGCAATTCTCACTTTCCTGGGACTATTAATGTGGTCTGTGGCCTGCCATTTGACAGGGAGGCCGAGCGTAAGGTCAGTGAATGGCAGCGCACGCTCGACGAAAAACACGCGGAGATGCAGCCGACGCTGGTGGCACCGAAAGTGCCGTCGAAACCGTGGACCGGCCTGAGCTCCACCGACCGAACGCGGATCCTCACCAGGGTCGGCAGCTACATGAGAGATCACAAGTTTCGCGACTTCGACAGACGGTTCTATCCGGACACGGCTAAGAAACCTAGAAATGTACGCAGCGTGGTTGATTTACGCGTGTCGCGACTGCATTCGTCGCTATATAAATACGTCCTATTTAAAGAGAGTTACTAAAACGTAACCATTTACAAATACAGCGCTGTACAATTAAGACCATCACGCCGGTAATTTCCAGGGCCGCGCCATACTGTCAGATAGCCCTGCGTCATGTGTGCGGTATTCTGGCAATATTCGCTTACCAAATGTAGTGTAAACACATTTTCCTATAGGGGAAGATTCGGTAATTGGAGCCACTTTTTCACATTGATATTCTCGAGCCGCTTGACTAGATATTTGTTGTGGGTAGATTTGACATCAACGTTCAACTAGACTATTATTGCAAACGTGGGTTGTTTACTTTTTCAAAGAGAAAGAGGACAACATTTTCTTCAAATGGCTGATATTACATCCGTTAGAAATATATAATTCTACACAGCACACACAGCAATATACAACACAATAACTCAACACAGCAGCAACACTTTCACAACCACTGGTGACCTTAAGGTGGACAAGTATGCTACACTACATTATGACAAACTTGAAACCATATACTATGATCAAACCAGTTAAAAAATACAGATATACCAGCACAACAATCGTAGTGTGGTTTTCTGTATGCTGGTGGTGTTTGTAATATAAGTACACAACGTCAATTAGTTATGTCATATTGTTCTTCTTTCTACGGTATATGTATTTCTATAATGCGTTTTAATTCACATGGCTCAAAGGTATCAGGAAACGTTTTAATCTACCAGTTTGCTCTCACAGTTGTTATATGGTACTACTACTACCTTTAGCAGAATGTCTCCCTATTCCAATTCAGATCATGAATCGAATGGTGCGCTTTATACAGAGTAGTTTATAATGCAACAACGGTTTGGATAGACTCTCTTGAGAGGACGATCTAGCCTTTTGGGGTACGGGTAATGCGGCGAGCAGCACAGTTCTATACCTTTTGTAAACGCTGCAGCACAGTCTGTGGGAGACCATAAAGTAGTGAATTTCCTAATTTAAACGTGATGTAACTATTGCTTGAACAAGTGTCTTGCATGATTCTTCGGTCAGATGTGGCCGAATTCGCCCAATATTTCTTATCTGATAGTAGCAACTTTTCGCAGTGTTGGCAATTTGGTGTTCCATTTTCATGTTGCTATCAAATTGCACACCCAAATTGCATAAACACGATGAAGGTTGAATTCGATGACCGGCTACTGTAATGTACACTTCGGCAGGCAGATTGTTACGTTGCTTCGCCGTGAAGAAGACGATCGCCTAAGATTTCTCTCTGTTTCCGGAAGAAAACACTGCGACAAATGTATCAGCTGAAGATATGTTTATATAGAAGAACTTCAGTGTTCTTAAAGCAGCCATAGAGAAAGTGACGACCGCCGATGGCAAGAGTACTTTGAAACATGGGGTAAAGAACGGTCTCTATTACCTACTGAAAAATTCAGCCACCATTGTTTTGGCAAGCCATCTGGGTTCAGGTGATGACAACAAGGCAGCAGAAGTACAGAAATTCATCCACTATCTCGACCTGAGCCGAGACACCATATTTGCAGACGCCGTGTATGCGATCAACAAAAGTCGGCAAGAACGATTAAGGATGCCAGAACCAAGGGCAGATGAGAACCAAGTTCGAGATTTGAAAGCACACACTGACCGAAGTATCAAAGAGTTGTCAGATCAGTATCAGGTGATCAATCAGGAGAGATATATCGAACTGCGAGATGCTATCTGCAGCAGATTAACGCTTTTCACTGCTCGTAGGGGTGGAGAACCCAGTCGACTCAAGATGAAGAACTGGTCGGGTGCCGTTGGAGGAAGGATTGACGAGAGCAGAATCGAGCAAATGGAAGAATTTGAGAAGGAACTCTTCAAGTCTATGATGATTGCCTACCAGACAGGCAAAGGAAATCATCTGGTTCCAGTCCTGATACCAAGAGATTGTGTTGCAGGACTCGCAATACTAACGGATCCCCAGGTACGAAAGGATGTTGGGATTCTGGAATGCAACCCATACGTGTTTCCCAACACTGAGCAGTCCCAATTCCACGTATTAGGTTGGAACACCACACGAAAGATGTGGGAGGATGCGAATGTGGAAAAACCAGAACTACTGACAGATGTAGCATTAGCTTGTTTGAATGACATAGCTACTGACGATGTGCAGTATTTGATGATGTTGTAAATGTTACATATGCTTTAATCAGTATGCATTTTTTATTAACCGTCAGTTGAGACGACGTTCGGACCGAGGCAACTTCTACAGAACCAACACCATTAGCCGCCAGTCAAGACGACGCTCGCAGCGAAAGGACATTCAAGAAGAAAGGCGGATACTCTGTGCACATGCTGCCAAATTCAAAGAAGAAAGGCATGTAGTCATGATGTAGCATAAAATAGTGTTTCTGTCTTATTAAATGCCATCTAATCTTTATATATTGTTTCCCGCATTGTAATTACAATGTGTGCACTTTTTGTATCCCTGTTAATTATGTTAATGATTCTGGATTGTTGCGCCTCTGATCTATGTTTCTTGGGGATGTAGGCGCTATTGAAGTTTTATCAATATTGACTCCATCATCGGTAGCATCATCATTAAATGTACATGTACTATACGTGGCCTTTCATGACTATACTGACTAATTACTAAAATATAAATATATATATATATAAATATATATATATATATATATATATATATATGTATATATATATATATATATATATATATATGTATATATATATATATATATATATATATATATATATATATATATATATATATATATATATATATATGTATGTATATATATATATATATATATATATGTGTGTGTGTGTAACCCTGGTGGATTTAGCTGTTTATATATTTGTTAGGCTAGTCACTAGGGGGCGCTATCCCCAGTGTCACTCCCAGTTTAACAATCTGAGCGAATTTTAGATAGTAGTCTGGGCAGTTCGCCCTGGGCCGGAGAAGACGACACACGTTTTTACAAGCAAGCAACCTTCTCACGGCTCAGTAAATGTATATTGACAATTTATCTCTGGTGAGTCAGTTTTATAATACTTATATAGTGAGACCTTATTTATAAATTATTAGAAGAAGTTGTGAAACTTTATGTTACGTTGAATGTTTTGGAAGCCGCCACTTTACCATTGAGTTAAGGGCGTGGCGGCAATTGGTGTGCTGGGCGTGGCAGTACTGGGTAACTTTGTATTGCCGTTATACTTTGCCATACATTTAAAGACTGTATTTAACAAGATTTAACAAGATTTGCCATCCAAGCCAAAGGCCCAGATGGCAAGTGGACAAGGAAGCCATTGGCTTATCGAGAGTCCAACAATGTTCATCTACTTATTACCCGCCCTCCTGAGATATGTGTCAACCTTGTTTTTAAACATATTCACGCTGCTAGCAGTTACACAATCTGTAGACAATTTGTTCCATTCATTTATTGTCCTCTGTGAGAACGAGTGCTTCCTGATGTCCAATCTACATTGATCCTTTACTAATTTTACCTCATGTCCTCTAGTTCTGCTATCCTTCTTGAGTGAGAAAAACATATTTCTATCAATATTTTCATACCCATTCAATATCTTAAAAACTTCAATCTGATCTCCTCTTAACCTCCTTGTCTCTAGAGTTGTTAAACCACATTCTTTCAGGCGTTCTTCATAACTAAGGTCTCTCAGTTCTGGAATCATTTTAGTTGCTCTCCTTTGTATGCGTTCAAGCGTATCTATATCTTTCTTACGATATGGTCTCCATGCTTGTATACAGTATTCTAAATGAGGTCTAACTATTGCTTTATAAAGAGGTATAATTAACTTTTTTCCCTTGTATGTTATGTTTCTTCTAATCAATCCAAGAATTTGATTACCCTTTGAAGCTGCAATACCACACTGCTCTGAAACTTTCATATCAGCGCTTATTGTAACTCCTAAGTCCTTTTCTTTTACAGTAGTACCCAGAACAGTATATCCCATTTTATAGTTTACATTCAAGTTCCTATGTCCTGTATGTAGGCATTTACATTTCCCAAAATTTAACAACATCTGCCATTTCTCAGACCATTTCACTAATCTGTCTAGATCGTTTTGTAAATGTTGTTTATCACCATCAGTATTAACCTTTCTAAACAGTTTTGTGTCATCCGCAAATTTCAGTACGTTACTTTTTATACTGTCGTCCAAGTCATTGATATAAATTAAGAATAATATAGGTCCTAATACTGATCCTTGAGGTACCCCACTCAAAACCGATTATACAACTAATTGTTAATTACTGATATGTCAAGCACTTTCTAAACGTGATAATGCATTAGAGAAGTTGTAATGCCGCGTTGGTTGTTTCATTACAGTCGCTGTGAGCAGAAACTCCATTTGTGATACGTTCTCCTATTACTATTCTCAGCCATTGTTGCGGGTGTGTACCATTGTACTTTCAATGCTTTGTTTGGACGTTTATGAATGTATCGCTATGCTGTCATCGCCTATGTATATGCTACTCAAAGTACAAACTGGTTGCACGGGTTTCTAGCAAATGTAATCACACGGCTCTGTTAAAGGATTGCGTGTCGATTGGAGTGTATGAACCTAGTTTATTTCGTCATGTATTGAAGGTCATATTGATGTAAATGGGAGTTGACGAATGATCTTTATTTGTGGCCACGTTACTTTATTATGTTGTTATATTGATAGATGACATTGCTTTTGCATTGTGATTACAACAGTTTTCCTTGTTACTTTATAATGATAATGTTACAGTAGTATTGATGTTGGTATGCAACTCTTTGTTTCAGTTGCTATATTTCCTCTGAAAGCTTTTACTTCACCCATTAAACACTGTCAATACCCAATAGTCGTTCGACTTGGTTACAAGTGGTGTCAGAAGCGGGATACCTGACAGTGTAAGCTTCCAGAGGAAGGATGGCTTTGGAAGATGAGAACTTGGCTCTACTGGAGGAGATGGTGGAGACGCTAAAACGCAACCAACAGCAACCCGACTCGAAAACTGAGGATGTTCAGCGGTCGAACTAGTGAACTTCACTACTCGATCGGGGAAACACGGAGCATCTTACCATCCGTCTCTTCGGCCGATAGACTGTCATTTTTGATCGCCCACCTGGAGTGACCGGCCCGGTACGCCCCAAGTGATGAGAAGGACTGTATCGATAAGATATTTACGTTACTGGTGTCTGCTTTTGGGGAAAACCGCAGTAATGCACAGCTGAAGAGATAATTATACGATCGGGTGCAGGGTAGTAGAGAAAGTGTTAGAGAGTTCTCCAGAGCGCTCCTGGAAATTTCTGAAGGATTGACTGATAAAGCTGAAAGTAAGGATAATATGTTGATAAAGTGTTAGAACCTCAGATAAAACGGGAAATAAAGAGACTAGTTCGGACTGACCCCAACAATTCGTTTGGCGCATTGCGTTCCGAAGCGATTCAACCACGAGAGAAGACGGTTTGGGTGGGCCACACAGACGTGTACGTGTGAGGGAAGTTCACGAACCCCGCCACGCCTCCGATGACCCGAGTCCACTGGAACGAATTGCGGCCCAGTTGGAACTTCTCGCGACCACTCAGTCGGAAATCGTGTCTTTGTTGCTAGCACAACAACAGACGGCTGCGGGGGTGGCTGCGAGACCTAGCAGACTGGAACACCGCAGCAGCGGATCACTTCATTGCGAGTACTGCAGGCGAAGGGGTCATACCCAGAATACATGTTGGAAGCGGGCAAGCAATAGACGCCGTACCGATGAACAGTCAGGTGTTCATGCGTACGTTGATCATTCAGATACCCGTACAATGCGGGGTGGTCCAGTAGCGCGATCTATGTCTGGTCCAAATGTGGCAGTACCACCCCGGGGTCAACAGGGAAACTAATTCACCCCTTTGCCGAACGTCAGGCAGGCGGGCGTAGTAGCATTGACTGTGTGTTAGTGGACGCTATAGTGGGTAAGACCCCTATCATTTCATGTGATATAGCAGGCGATAAAAAACAGTATGTTTTTAGATATGGGTTCGGAAGTAACTATTTTACAGGAATGGTGGTTCAACGAATACTTAATGGCTTCTGTCGACTGTTTAGAAGATGTATCGTCATGGTTACGGCTGGAAGCAGCCAACTCTCCAGTGTTCCCATACATTGGGTACTTTACAGCCGATATAAATGTGTTGGGCACTATCGTTAAGAACAAAGGGATTCTAGTGCAGAAAGATCCACCAGGGCTAAATCACCACAGGCAAACCTCGGGGATACTGGGTATGAATGTTTTGGGTGCAATCCCAGAAATTATGGAACTACTTCGCACCATAGAGACCCATGATCGTAAACCAAAACGGGAAATAGAGGGAAGAGTAGTGAAAATTGCAGGGGACACAAGTGTAAATATACCGGCATGGTCATCGTGCAATGTCACAGTGTCAGGGCCACGTCGCAGCGGTAACGGAATGGTAGAACCATTGGATGAACCCCTAAAGGGAGGTTTACTCCTCCAAGCGGGACTAGTAGGTTCCATTAATTGTTGTTTTGGGGTGACCATCGTCAACCCAACTCCCAACGAGGTGTGGTTGCGTTCCCGTTCCCCGGTAGGGAGGATTTGTACAGTTGGTGTAATCGACAGGGATCCAGAGCACACGGTAGCTTTCCAGGAATTGGATGACGGGTTGAGAGTAAGCTTGGAACCCAGACAGGTGACAGTTGATACGCGATGGGTAAGCAGCAAGCAAAGTCGTGATATACCTGAGTTACCCAGTGATCAGAGTTGGATGCGAGATGTGAGTATTGGTGATATTCCGTCTACTGAAATAGATCGCCTGACTGAATTGTTGCACTCAAATCAGCAGGTATTTGCTCAAAATGAAAGTGATGTTGGGTTAACCACACTGTCAAACACCGAATATGCACAGCAGAAGACAGCCATGTCAGAGCGGCCTACCGTCGTATCCCACCGCCTCAGTTTGAGGAAGTCAAGGCACACATTAATGATCTAATTCAGCAGGGAATAGTCAGACCTAGTCATTCGGAATACACCAGCCCAATAGTTATTTGTAAGAAAAAAAACGGGAACATTAGGACGTGCGTGGACTACCGCAGACTGAACACCAAGACGAGGAAGGATGCATTCCCACTCCCACGAGTGGATGAGATTTTTGATCATCTGGCAGGAGCCGAGCATTTATCGACGGTCGATTTGAAATCAGCGTAAAATCAAGTGGAAATAGACGAGTCTGATCAACGTAAGACAGCGTTCACGACGCCCATGGGTTTGTAAGAGTACACGAAGATGCCCTATGGACTGTAATTCACCTGCTATCTTTCAGAGGTTAATGCACATCGTATTCAGGGAGGAGATGAATGAAAAGGTGCTGAATTTTTTAGATGACATAATCATATACTCTTCCACCATTGAAGAGCACTCTGAACGACTGGCGTTAGTGTTTCAGCGTTTAGCATCTCACGGGTTAAAGATCGAACCTACTAAGTGCTATCTATTTCAGAAATCAGTTTCGTACTTAGGACAGATAATATCTGATCAAGGGATTTCGGCTGACCCAGAAAAGATGAAAGCGGTAAGCGAATGTCCAATACCAGAGAATGCGAGGGAACTGAAAATCGTCCTGGGTACAGCGAGATATCACCATCATTTTTCGCAGCTGGCATCGCCCCTGTATGAATGATGATGATGATTATTATGACGATGATGATGATGACAAAGATTATGACGATGATGATTATGATGATGATGATAATAACGATGGTGATGATGAGGTTGATAAATGGTTATGATGATGAGAAGAAGAAAATTAAACAATTAAGCGGTCTTAGTGATGATGATGATGATGATAATAATGATGATGATGATGACGAAGATGATAACAATGAGGGTGATCATTATTACGATTATGAGGACGAAGACAATGACACCTTTAGCCTTATCATCCTACTGATGATGATAATGATGAGGGTGGTAAACGATTATGATGATGATGACATTTAAGGGGTAATCTTAGTGACGATGATAATGTTGATGATGGATATGACGATGATGATGATAATGATGATGATGATAACGATGGTGATGATGAGGGTGATAAATGGTTATAATGATGAGGAAGAAATTAAAGACAATTAAGCGGTCTTAATGATGATAATGATGATGATGAATATGGCGATGATGATAATGATGACGATGATAATGGTGATAACGATGGTAAAGATGTGGGTGATAAATGGTTATGATGATGAGGAGGAAGAAGATGAAAACAATTAAGAGGTCTTAGTGATGATGATGATGATGATGGCGAAGATGATGACAGTGAGGGTAATCATTATTACGATTATGAGGACGAAGACAATGACACCTTCAGCCTCATCATCATACTCTTCCTCCTCATCGTCATCATTATCCTCTTGTTCACTTTTATAATGGCTAGCCATGCTGACACCCACTAGACGTTCACAAACATACGATTAAAATAGGTATCTCAGAACGAGTTAGCCGCATGTTTTCTGGGAGCACATATGGAATGCCGTTCATATAACCTCCCACGTAACGCACGGCAGTAACTACATGTTGGCAAACAATCGGACCGAGTCAGACAGAGTGGTAAGGAAGAAGGGGATGGGGTTATTAAAAAGCGTCACTTCAACACATGAACGAGGTAATCCACACTCAGTTAAGGGATCATCTCAAACAATTATTTAAGGGATCATTAAAAATGCTTAATAACTTATTATCATTTGATCAAATTAAGGGGTTATATCAAACAAGTTAGGGGAAATCTCAAAATGCAATGTGATATTATATCAGAAACTTCAACTGAACCGCAAAAACAAAAAAAATAAGGGACCAGCTGAAATAATTAAGGGGTTACTTCAAAGTAAATTAAGTTAATGGTAATTTCAGTCAAATAAAATATTCATCTCAACGATTAAAGGGCAACCAAAGTATTTTAAAATGTGAATAAAATTAAGAGATTTTATCAAAAACAAGTTATAGGATAATTTAAAAAGGTCTTATTAAGGGTCATTTAATAGTAAACTAGTTGATCATCTCAAAACATTATGGTGTCATTTCATCAAGTCAAGTGGTCGTCTCGAAAAAGTTAAATAAATTAAGGGGACGTCTCATAAAATTAATGGATCTTCTCAACAAAAAGTTCAGGGATCGTCACAAAATATGTAAAAAGTAATTAACAAGTTAACAAGCCGATCGTCTCAACAAATTAAGGGATCAACTCAAAAATTAAGTGGGTGCCCTCGTTTAGATGAACATTTTAATTGACTGAAATTAATCTTAACTTAATTTTTTAGATAACCCCTTAATTGGTTCAGCTGTTCCCTTATTTTATGAATTTTGCGGTTAAACTTACGTTTCTAATATAATATCACATTGCATTTTGAGATTTCCCATATCTTGTTTGACATGACCGCTTAATTTGATCAAATGATGATCAATTATTAAGCATTTTTAATGATCCCTTAAATAATTGTTTGAGATTATCCCTTAATTGAGTGTAGATTACCTCTTTCATGTGTGGAGGTTACCCTTTTTAATGATCCCCCTTTTTCCTTACCATTCTATCTGACTCGGTCCGAACGATATGAACGGCATTCCATATGTCCTCCCAGAAAACATGCGGCTAACTCGTTCTGAGATTCCTATGTTAATCGTTCGTTTGTGAACGTCGAGTGGGTGTCAGCGTGGCTAGCTATTATAAAAGTAAACACGAGGATGATGATGACGATGAGGAGCAAGATTAGGACGATGAGGCTGAAGGTTTCATTGTCTTCGTCCTCATAATCGTAATAATGATTACCCTCATTGTTATCTTCGTCATCATCATCACTAAGACCGCTTAATTGTTTAATCTTCTTCCTCTCATCATCATAATCGTTTATCACCCTCATCATCACCTTCTACATCGTCATTATTAACATCATCATTATCATCATCATCATAATTATCATCATCATAATTTTTATTACATTACTGGTCGATTTATTACGTTACCGGTCGTTTATTACATTACCGGTCGATTTATTACATTACCGGTCGTTTATTACATTACCGGTCGACTGGTACAACCAGTAATGTAATAATCAACCGGTAATATAAAAATCGACCGGTGATGTAATGAATCGACAAGTAATGTAATAATCATCCTCTAATGTAATAAAAACGATAAAGATGGTTATGATGACGATGATGAAGAAGATGATAAATGGTAATTATGATGCTGAATAGGAGAAAGATGAAGATAATTAAGGGTTTATCTTAGTGATGATGATTATGAGGATGATGATTATTACGATGATGATGATGACAACTACATCATCCTCATCAGCCTCATCGTCCTGCTCCTCTTCCTCCACCTCCTGCTCCTCCTCAACATCCTCATGTTCACCCTTATCGTGGCTAGCCATGCTGACACACACTCGACGTTTACTAAAGTATGCTTAAAATAAGATTCGCAGAACGATTCAGCGGCTTGTCTTTTGGGATGACGTTTGGACTACAGTTTATATATCCTCCTAGATAGCATACGGCAATAATAATAATTGATGTGGGCAAACAATGGGTTCGAATCAGGCAGGGTAGCAGGGAAGACGAAAATGAAGGGGTCCTTTAAAAAATAAACGTTCATCTCAAACATAAGGTATCATTTAAACAAAATAACTAGCAGATCGTCTCAAACAAATTAAGGTGTCACATCGTAAAATTATGAGGTCTTCCAAAAAAGTTAAGGGAACATTAAAAAATGTAAGGGATCATTAAAAAAATCAACTAGTTGATCATCTCAACAAATTAGGAGATCATATCATAGAATAAAGGGTCATATAAAAATACAAATATAATGAGTCATCAAAATGCAAACTTAAGATTTTTGAAAAAACACATTACAGAATGTACTATGGTAAAGAAAATTGTAAGGGGTGATTTATAAACAATTAATCAGCTGGTCGTCACTATAAAAATTATGGGATCATAAAACATGCAAGCGGTCATTTATAATAAACAAGCTGATCGTCTCAATAAACTAAGGGATCATTTAAAAACATTAAAAGGTCACCTCATACAATAAAGGGGTCTTCTAAATAATGCTAAAGGATCATTTGAAAAGCGTAGATATGCATTAAAAAAGAACTAGCTGATCGTCTCAATAAATTAAAACATCATTTTAAAATATAAAGGGTCATCGAATTAAATAAAGGGGTCTTCTCAAACAAGTTGTATATTAATAAAAAAAATAGAAATGTATATTAAAAAGAACTGGCTGATCGTCTCAACGCATTCAGGGATCATCTCAACACATTAAGGGGTCTTCCCATAAAAGGGTATTAAGGTGTTATTTCACACTAAATGTAAATGTTCATTAAGAAATAACTGATTGTCTCAATAAATTAAAAGATCATCTGAAAAATGGGCTACTCAAAAAGGTTAATGGTACTTTTCAAAAATAGACGTGTTGATTAAAAAGAATTGGCTGATTGTCTCAACAAATTAAGGGATCATCTCAAAACATTAAGTGGTCATCTCATAAAATAAAGGGGTTTCTCAAAAAAGCTTAGGAGTCATTAAACAAATTGAAATATTCATTAAAAACAAGTGCCATCTGTTGGAAGTGTGGAAAACTTGTAGAAATTAGCAGGAACTCGCTACATAGGTTTATCGGCAGCAATGGCACGGCCCGTGAAATATGCTTGCCATGTTTTCAACAAGCTTTTCCTAATAAACCACTGGGTGATGTTGTTGATTGTAGTTGCAAACGGTTAGTTTCTATTCATTCTTTTAGGTGCATCACCCCAAAAAGTTGCCTTTTGTTTCCAATTAAGGGATAATCAAGCAAAATAAAAAAATGAAGGGTACTTTTAAAATTTACGAAATTAAGAGGTAACACCCAAAATTAAAGGGTATCTTTAAATTAAAAAGCGATCACCTCAAAACGTAAAATAAGATGCTGATTTTAGGTGGCCCTCTTACTGCATGTTTTAGATGACTCCTTAATGTTTTGAAAGCCCACTTAATTCTTCCAGATAATGAGGTAGTTATTTTGTTAAATGACCCTAACATTTTTCAAAATGATTGTTTAGTTTATTTTTAAAATTTTTTTTAATTTATTTGAGATAACCTCGTATGTTTTTGATCTGACCCCATAATTTGTTTTATAACCCCTTAAGTTTGTGTTTTGTTATGAATCCTTATATGTTTAGATTTCCCATAATTATATGAAGTGACGGACTGGGTAGACCCCATTATTTTATGAAATGATCCCTTAATTTATTGAGACGATCAGCTGATTCATTTGTAATGGCTAGTTTCACTCTTTAATATGATCCCTTAACTTTGTTGAGAATATATCTTTAATTTTGGAGATGATTCCTTAATTTTTTTAGACAATCAAGTTAGGTAGTTGACTCTTATAAAGCTAGTTGTTCTTATATATTTTGTGACGATCTGTTAACGTTTTTGAGAAGACCCATTCATTTTATGAGATAACCCTTAATTTATTTAACTTTTTTTGAGAAGACCACTTGATTTTATGAGATGACTCCATTATGTTTTGAGATGATCAGCTAGTTCATTATTAAATGACCCCTTAATAACTCCTTCTTAAATTACATTTTCACTTGTTTTTGATAAAATCCCTTAATTTTAGTACTATTTTAATAACTTTTGTTGCCCTTTAATCGTTTAGATGAACATGTTAGTAGATTGAAATTACCCTTAACTTTAATGTTTGAGATAACCCTTTAATGGTTTCAGCTGATCCCTTATTTTATTATTTTTGCGATTAAGCTCAAGTTTCTAATATAATATCACAATACATTTTGAGAGTTCCCCTAAGTTGTTTGATATGACCCCTTACTTTGATTAAATGATGATCAGGTATTAAGCATTTTTAACGATCCCTTAAATAATTGAAAACATGCGGCTCACTCGTTCGGATATTCCTATGTTAATCGTACGTTTGTGAACGTCGAGTGGGTGTCAGCATGGCCAGCCGTTATAAGGGTGAACATGAGGATTGTCATCATCTTCTTCATCATCTTCTTCATCATCATCATCATCATCATCATCATCATCATCATCACTAAGACAGCTTAATTGTCTTCATATTCTTCCTAGTCATCATCATAACAATTTATCACCCTCATCATCACTGTCGTTATCATCATTATTATTATCATCATCCCCATTATTATCATCATCATCATCGTCATAATCATCATCAGTATTATCATCGTCAATAAGATGACCCATTAATTATCATCATAATCGTTTATCACCCTCATCATCACCTTCTACATCATCATTATTAACATCATCATCATCATAATGATTATCATCATAATTTTTATTACATTACTGGCCGATTTATTACATTACCGGTCGATTTATTACATTACCGGTCGATTATTACATTACTGGTCGATTTATTACATTACCGGAAGATCATTACATTACTGGTCGATTTATTATATTACCGGTCGATTATTACATTACCGGTCGATTATTACATTACTGGTTGTAACAGACGATCTAGCCTTTTGGGGTATTGGTTCATATATATCTAGCAGTTTCAGTTACACCTTGTCTCAGTTCAAAATTAATGCCACGACTTTCCGTTATATGAAATGTAACTACTTTTATTATATCATTCAGAACCACTATCAGAAGGGGCTGGATAAGAAACTATTAAACACAATTTCCTTGGCAAAGGATATGCTGAGTGATATAGAGAATGCGTGTAGCACTTTTTTAAGTCAAAGATGCGTTAGTCTCTTTGTGTGCAAAGATACTCGCTTGTTTACTAAACATTTGCATTACTATAGTTGTTTTAGTCAATATTGCAATAAATGGCACATGACAGATGTTTAATATTGTATTTTCGTTTGGACATTTTTAGACCTACCGCATTTTCTTCGTTGGAACAGGCCTACCTACAGGTGTAAATGAAACAAAATCCGCTGCGTTTTGCCGAAACTCTAGACTCAAAAGTAAATTTGACATTCGAAGTTGTACTTATGTGACGAATATAAGAAAATACACAGGACTACTTTATCACATTTTTTATATGTTCAGCAAATCCGTATTAAAACGGGAAACGGCCAAAGGCCGTATTCCTCCCGAAAATCCGTATTGTATAAAAAAATTCGCATGTCTGAATTTTGGGTTGATTGCACTAGGCCCTAACTCTCTTAAAAGCAGATCATGGGTGTCCCAAATTACACAATTTCAAGTGTTTTGTCTACAAAACATCAAATGGATGGGAAGGGAGATATGCCCTCCCACACCAACCCACCCCGCGGCGCTTCGCGCCTCTTTTCGCGCCTCGTCTCGCTCCTCCAGCGGACCCCTCTTTTTATAAATCCTGGAACCACCCCTGTTATATATGTATATATATATATATATATATATATATATATATATATATATATATATATCCTGGTTATGAAAATATTGGATCAATTTGTTTTAACTTTTCAATGATGTATACAATCTGAAGGACACGAGGTGGCGTTAGTAGGTGAACAGTGCATACTGGATATCGGTGCGAACAGAATCTCTTGATAGCATAATCACGAATCATGAGACGTTTCGTTATCTCTGGGCGTGTACTTTCAACAGTTTCAGTGACAAATAGTGAGAGGAACGTATTTGTGGCGTTCTTCGATGAATTAGTGTTTGTTCTATCATGCTGATAGACCCTGATTGTGTGTCAACGCAGACCACATCACTGTGAGGAGCCGACGAACACAAAAATGCTGACATTGGCCATCAAGACTATTCGCTGTATGCGGAATAATGATGAATTTAGCCTCTTCTTTGTGAAATGCGTGCCCCTTGTCGTAACTAAAAGGTTAGATGGTGTTTAGGCTGGAAGTGAGTTCAGGTTCACCAGAAGGTCCCAACACTTCAGAGGAAATGTACGTGAACATATAATATGATGCTTAAAACCTTACGATCAGGTCAATCACCGATCAGTTCAATCAAGCATACGGCAATATATGTATGCATTGTGAGTAGTTGTTTCGAACCAAGTGGCTGGACATAGTTATGTTACGTACTACGTACATTGAAGCACAACGAAACAATTTGGAATTACTCCTTTTCACTTCAATGATAGTGTATGTCACCTGAGTTGCTTGCAACCAAATGAACTGGCGGTTCCTTAAGAAATTGTGAAATCATGTGATATCAAACGAAGAGGCGTACCATCCAAGTCACCATTCACAATGAAAGTAAAACAGCGAGTACGTGCGCTGCCTCGATTAAGGGTTTCATTCTGTATTATCGTTTAAATAATCGTTTAAATAATCGTGAATAAGTAGCCTCTCTTCATCACCACCAGTTATATTGGGCAACATAAAACATTGCTGTGATTTATGCGGTAGTTCAGGAGATCGTTGCACTTTATTTTAATGTCACCATAATTGCAACTTTCTTATCAAGTAAGTAATAGTCAATCAATGTATATTATGACTCATAAATCCAGCTCATGTTGGACTCGGACGTTGTTTATGTTCTTAAATAAACTGATAATACATAAAACATATAGTTAGAGGGTAATTACGCTATATATTTTGTATTCACGTAAATAAGATAATTACATAAACTATGCTGACATTAACCATATGTATGTACAGCATTGAACATACATGTTTGTACTATTCAATTACAATATTTATATCCATTAATAACATTGTGCAGTGGCTATGATGTATTGCTTCGAACTATCGATCGAGGAGACGGGGGTTCGAAACTACCTATGTTGTCTCAAGATTTTCTCGTCGATATATTATCCAATACAGGGTGATGGAAACAAATATATCGTGGATTCACTGACTCGAAAGTGGTACACGTTGAAATAAATCATCATTTGTGTTACTGGGTCCAAGGACCTTTTGAAATAAACCGTCAATCATGTCACTGCGTCCGGCGACCTTTTGGAACTGAAATAAACCGTAAGTCATGTCACTGCGTCCGAGGACCTTTTGAAATTGAAACAATCCGTCATTGATGTTTCTGGGTCCGAGCACCTTTTTTGAATTGGAAGAAATAAAAACATATATTACGTTTCAAAATATTGTATGATAACGTGTTGTCGTGGGTCATGCATGACCACGTATTTTGCTAAGTTGCTTTGTTATAAACTACGCGCAATAACAAACCACTGCTTCAATGTGCAAAACAGACAATACCGATTTGTCAGGAGAAACTTCGGTGATTGTCTAATATCGTTTGTGAAGGCCCAACACCACGTCGACGTATTCTACTTACTAAGTGCTGCATTCGGTACAAACACGTGAATGATTCAAGACAAACACGCACACTAGTCAGTAAAAGAAACTTTAATATGACGACAGACAGATGTTGACAAAGGATACATGTATCGAAATCGAAATATCATTCCCACTGTTTTCGCTATGTAGTAATTTTGTTAAAATAATACAAGTTAGTTGCGACACATTGTAGTAAGTTATATGACATTAGTAGAAGCTGTACATTGTTTGGATGTACGAAGTACACGGCGCTTTCATGTACTGCACGGTCGCTGTACGGCGTACTTGAGACGGGATCTCTGCTGGAGCTCAACAATTCATTCTCTGAAATAAAACGTGTTGCTTCGTACTAAGAACAGTATTGTGTTAAGCACGTACATTCCAGGAGTTGTAGGTAAAACCTAAAAGTTCAATTCAGAAAAGCTGATTTTTGCAACACAGATATGTGAAAGGGTCTACAATAACACAGAATAGAAAAAACACCCCCATGAATGCGAATTGTGGTTGACGCAAAATCCCAAATGGCGTCCAATATGGGAGAAATCCGAAATCAGACCACTTTTTTATGATTAGGTAAATAGTATTTGGCAAATTTAATATCGGCATTTTGACAACTTGACATTGGAACGGAGGAAGAGAGGGAGGTAGGGAGGGAGGGAGAGAGAGAGGGCTGGCAGGGATAAAGGGATGGAAAGATTGGGATGAAGGAAGATGAGAGGGTTTGTGGGAGGTAAGAGAATAGGACATATGGGAGGGAGAGACAGGGGGGGGGGAGGGGAAGGAAGAAGGGAGAGCGGGGGAGAAGTGGAGGGGAGAGATGGAGAGAGGCGGGGATAAAGTGTGGGAGGGAGGGTACGAGGGACGAAAGTATGGGAGTGAGGGAGGGATAGAGAGTGGGTGGATGGGGAGGGAGGTAGGAACGAAGGGAGGCTGGAAGGCAGGAATGGAGCGAGGGAGCGAGAAGGGGGAGGAGAGAGAGAGAGAGAGAGAGGGAAGGAGGGAAGGAGAGGTGGAGGAACGAAAGAAGAAAATATGAATACAGTATATGAATGTTTTTTATACCAAAGCGCGTGATCGGACATTGATTGAATCAAAACATTTTATTTTCAAACGGCATCAAAATCCCTCATTACTAATTAGGCGGAATGTTCAAATGTGATGCTTACTTGTCGCTCGATCGATTTGTAATAACACTTGCAGTTACGACACTCTTGATATTCAAAACAGCAGTACTGTTTGCACTCTGGAGCTGAACACCTGAAAGAGAAAACACGACACCAGTAGTTGCTTATCTATCTGCTGCTAAAATTAACACTAGCGATAATCAAACATGATAAATAACTGCAATAAAAATGGTCAGACCGCAATTATAATTATACGCGTGACCAAAATTGTACATGAGAGAGAAATATGTGGATGCGGTATGAAATGCAGGCAGTTGATATATGATATTCTCATAATTTGCCGAAACAGTTGCAATATGACCACAAATGTGAACAAGCGACACCAAAAGAGGTTCCGTTAATTATTGCTGACGACGACAAAGCGGGGGCTTCGCAAATGTTAAATACATCGTCTACGTCACTTACTGTTTTTTACCGCAAGCCTCGCTCGGTGACGTCATCTAAACAATGACAATTCAATGTGGTATAATAGGCACTCACAGTGCACGCTGCAACATAAGCTTTTATATTGCGAATACTGATTATACTGTGATCTTGGTAAATGATTTATTACACAAAGTAGCACATCTTCTGTAACAAACCAGTACATCTACTGAACATATATTGAAATAAGTGTACTATAAAACAAATGTACATAAAGGCATATTCCAAAACAAATATAATAATATTTTCAACTTTACCTGACACAGCAGCAAGCATACCAGGCTCAACACGAGCAGTCCACGTACATTCGCCATGTTACGTGTACAATTGTCACCTACAATACAAGGCGAACAACATTGAGTTCATGTAGTGAGTGTGCTGCGTACGTGCGTGCGTTCGTGTGCGTATGTGCGGGTACGCTTGATTGCGTGTGTATGTGTCTGTGCGTGCGTATGAGCGTGCTAGCGTGCGTGAGTCTTTGAATGTGTATGTATGTATATATGTATGTATTTATGTATGTATCCATAAATGCACATATATATGTATGTATATATGTATGTATGTATGTATGTATGTATGTATGTATGTATGTATGTGTGTATGTATGTATGTATGTATGTATGTATGTATGTATGTATGTAAGTAACAGCCCCAGAGAATTAATTGTAATTATTGTTAAATATTTAACCTAGTTATATTATCTGGCATTGTGCCAACTGATTGGTGCATTGGGATCATTAAGCCCATTTACAAAAAGAAGGGGTCAATAGATGACCCAGACAACTATCGTGGCATTACATTATTAAGCTGCATATGCAGGTTGTTTACAACCTCCATTAATACGAGACTGACCACATACCTAGATGAAGCAAGTATCATAGGTGAAGAACAGGCAGGGTTCAGAGAGGGGTATTCTACCCTTGATCATATATTCGTTTAACACTCATTGGTTGAATTGTATTTGTATCGCCGCAAAAGGGTGCCTTTTATTGTAGGTTCGTCGATAAAAAAAATAATTTGATCTAGTAGACAGATCCTCACTGTGGTCCAAGTTAATTTCTTGTGGTATTAAGGGCAATGTGTTGAAGGTTATATACAACATGTATGAAAATGCTAAGTCATGTGTAAAACAGAGCCAGACCCTGTCAGATTTCTTTTCATGCGAAATTGGTGTGCGTCTTGTCTTCTTTATTATTTGATATTTACCTTAATGATTTTGAACACTCAGTTAGCCGGTAATTACAAGGGATTTGTCATGCTGACTGGTAAAATTCATAACAACGTTAGTGATGATGATGAAGAAGTTTTCTTGAAAATGTATGTTTTACTCTATGCTGATGATACTATTGTTATGGCAGAAACACTTGAAGATTTACAGTCCGCCTTAAATGCTGCATGTGTTTTTTGCCAAACATGGCCCCTAACTGTTAATACCAGTAATACGAAGGTAATTATTTTCTCACGTGGAAAGGTAAGATCACACCCAGACTTCTTGCTTGGGCAAAATAAACTAGAAGTAATTGATAGCTACATATATTTGGGAACCAATATATTCTATAATAGACTGTTTAATAAAACAATTATGAAACAGGTTAACCAAGCTAGGCGTGTAATGTGTCAACCTTAAAACTAAAGCAAGGAAGCTCGATTTACCTATAGACATACAGTGTGAGCTGTCTGACCAGCTTGTAATGCCAATTTTAGTATACGGTAGTGCAATGTGGTTTTTTCAAAATCTAGACCAGATTGAGAGATTGCATAGAACATTCCTGAAAAGTCCGCTAAACCTGAACAGGAGCACAGCAAATTGTATAGTATATGAAGAATTTGGCAGACAAAATGTGACAACAGAAACGAGAATGACATACATTTAATTGGACGGCAAAGAAAGAGAGCTATCTAATATTATGTTCAGGATTATGAAAAGTCTCCACGACACAGGTGATTTTAAATTAAAATGGATTCTAAAAAGTAATAATAATAATAATTCATTTATGAATGTGGACTAACTAACATGTGATCATATAAATGTAAATATAAATGGTTGAAACTTAACTTAAAAGTCAAGATGAAATATATTAACATACAAACATGCCACAGTGAAATTCATGCAAATAGGCTTCAATTCAAATTACAGAATATTTAAAAACGAAGTAGGTTTCGAGAAGTATTTAACATATTTGAGCCCAACTGACGGCATCAATTTATGTAAATTTCGCTGTGGATATCACAAATCTCTTTTGGTCGTTATGGCCCTGGAAATGCTCAAAGGCTATCCAACTTATGGAACACTGAAGACCAATGTGATGAATATCATTATGTACTTAAATGTCCATCTCTAATATAAGAAATATCGAAATACATAAAAAATATACTTCAGAATCAGACCTGATAATCTGAAAATGAACCAGCTGTTTAATGTACACAATGTGAAACAGCTGACAGGTCTATCCAGATTTATTAAAGTATTCATGAAAAGTTAGTCTAATTAACAAACTTCCTTATTAAAATAATGTATTGCGTAAAAGTAAAATTGTAGCTTATAGTTAATTTTTTTTCATATTATTACATATCTTAGTTCAGATAGTGCAATATATACATAGTTTATTTTATTTTACATTACCTAAGCTGCATGTACTGATTATATAGAAAATACCTTATCCAATAATGTCACTACATGTATGATGCATTGTGATTATGTTTTACATATTGTAGATATGTTTTATACAATATAGGTCCTATGTATTGTAACCAGATGTTCTACTAAAATGTACTACATTGATAAACTTCTGTCATACTCCGCAAGGGGTCGTAGGGAAATAAAAATCATTGTCATTGACACTGACATGTTGGTGTGTTGTATTTGGACTTGTTGTCCAACTTTCTTTGTATCCTGCATTGTTATGTAGATTCCAGTTACATAATATTTTCGATCTTATGTCTCTAGGCTGGGGATACTGGAACCTGTTTACTGCAGGTTTTGTATTTGGAGTGTTGTCCACTTTTTTTGGTGTCTGCATTGTTAAGAAGATTCGGATTTTCAATATTTGATTGAGGTATACTGGTTTGACTTAGTTCTGTGATTGTAGGCTTGTAACAGTACAACCCATTTTTAGTGGATTTTCTGATGTTGCTTTTTGATTGGCACTTTTACAGATGCCACAAAAACAATCAGTACCAAAGCCGGCCACAACGGCACGGAGCAAGAAACTGCCACCAACCAATGCCGTAGCATGGGCAGGTACTGCAGCAGTCGCCACTACACCATCGTCTAATGTCGCTGCCGAGGCGATTGCGGGTTTATCAATCAGGGCGCCTGTTACACTATCATCAGATCCAACAAGACGACCGACCAGAGCGAGTCGACTGCCACTGCCAACACCAGCCCCCAGCAGATAGAGACTGCAGCTGCAGAATGTGTTGACTCTGGCAGTGACAGTTATCAGTGGCCTGCTTGTGGCGATTTGTATTCGCCACTACCCCATTACGATGTGGTAAACAGGCCAATGGAGGCTAATTTATCATCTAACATACGAAATAAGATTTGCTGGGAGGGGGGTTTCGTTAACCTCCAGCACTTGGTCAATGCTGAAGATAACAGTGAATAGCAGCATCAGTGTGAAACTTTTGAGATAAAATAATTTGGCAGAGCAGGCCCTACTCCTGGCTAATGGCATGCAGGTTTGGTGGCTCGACCTGGAAGCGATATGATAAATCGTTTCGTCAGGTAATGAAGGAGAGTAATCTGGCCTTTGGGCAAAACACATTGGGATTTTTCGGTTTCGCTGCCTTATGCAAACCATCAACAGATCGACTAATTATTCTTTTCGGGGAGTACAGAGCTCGTACGGTCGTACCCAAGGGGGGATCTTAGTCCAAATGCCTAAGCGTCCAAAGGGCCAGTGCTTCCAGTTTGATCAGGTTGCCACATGTTCCAAATCTGCCTGTCGATTTAAACATGCCTTCATCAAGTATTTTGGGAATCATTCCAACAGTCGCTGTGCCTTGCAACCAGCGCTCTCACGAGGGGCAGGACGTACTGGTGCAATACGTGCTGCCAACTTATTTTTCACATGGTTTCTCTGTCCACTATGACATACCTCAATGTATGCGTTTTTCTGTTAACCACCAATCAGCTCTTCAGGCAGCACCAATAACAGATGATACAATAAGTCGTGAAGTTTCATTGGGCCGTGTGTCCGCCCATTTCAAAAAGTCCCCTTTACCAATTTCCAAGCTTCACCTCTAGGTTTTATACCAAAGCACGAAGTTGGAAAATTTAGACTTATACATGATCTACCCTTTCCTAGGGATGACTCCATAAATTGTTATATATCAAAAGAATTCACAACTGTTCAATACGAATTGGACGTGGAGATTGGATTAGTTCGAACATGTGGCCGTAGCTGCTGTAATAGCAAAAGTAGATACAAAGGATGCTTTTCGACTGGTACCCATTAGGACAGAGGATTGTACATTGTTAGTTTTCACATGGGCAGGTATGTTCTACCATGACAAGGTACTACAAATGGGTTCCGCAGTCAGTTGCCAGACATTTGAGCGATTAAATCGGAAACGGCAATGGATTTTGCAGACATATTTTCAATTTAATAAAGTTACACATTTGTTAGATGACTTTATTTATATGGGCACTGCTAAATCAGCCAAATTGTCTAAATTCGTTGCATTCCTTTGATAGACTGCCACATAATATTGGTATTATACTGAACAAGGGCAATACATGTTTTCCTTCTACCTGTCAAGCTGTTAATGGAATTTCAACATACACAGCAGTGATGCGGGTTCGTTTACTTGTAGACAAACTGAAAAAAGGCTTCACTGTTACTGAATCTCATGCTAACCTCCCATATATCACTTTGCAAATACGAAGTAACCAGATGCACAAAGTGCTGCGTTCATGACGTCGTATTGGTATGTTTATGTAAATGTTTTTCCCATTACTTAATTTGCAAGAAACTTGCCATTATGGTGTATGTGGACTGATTTGAAGGGAATCAATGTATTTTCCGTAACGACCGTCTAAATTACCGCATAAATCACGGCAAATTATTAGTTTGCCCAATACAACAGGTGATTGGTAGGGGTGGACTACTTTATTCACGGTATTGTATCATGCAAGACTGCATGACAAAATATGACAGACGGGAACCGACCAAAAAGCAACTTCGAAGTAGTGATATATGGTGCCATGAAGAAAGCGATAGTGTTTATAGGGGACTCTATGGTTAGGGAGACAAACAAAACACTGGATAAGTGTGACGTGATAGTTTATTTACAGGGGCAATAACGGAGGATGTCACAGAAACGAGAGAGAGAGAGGGGGGGAGAGATATAGAGAGATAGAGCGACAGAGAGAGAGAGAGAGAGAGATAGAGAGAGAGAGAGAGACAGAGAGAGAGAGACAGAGAGAGAGAGAGAGAGACAGAGAGAAAGAGAGAGACAGAGACAGAGACAGAGAGAGAGAGAGAGAGAGAGAGACAGGGATAGAGCGAGAGAGAGAGAGAGAGAGAGAGAGAGACGGGGGGGGGGAGATATAGAGAGATAGAGCGAGAGAGAGAGACAGACAGACAGACAGAGCGAGAGACAGAGAGAGAGACAGAGAGAGAGACAGAGAGAGGCAGTGAGAGAGAGAGAGAGAGAGAGAGAGAGAGAGAGACAGAGAGAGAGACAGAGAGAGAGAGAGAGAGAGAGAGAGCGCGACGGAAAGAAATGCGTTCGACTATTACATCTAATACATCAAACGCATGCCTCGTATGCCTTGCTTTCTTGACACACGACACAATGAACGAGAGAAAGAGAGACCGAGAGAGAGAAAGAAAGATACAGTGAGAGGGGAGACAAGGGGAGGGGGAGAGGGGGAGAGGGGGAGAGGGGGAGGGGAGAGGGGGGAGAGGGGGATAGGGGGAGAGGGAGAGGGGAGAGGGGGAGAGGGGGAGCTATATAGTGAGGAAAGGGAGTGATGAAGGGAGGAAGGAGGGAGAGAGAGGGAGAGGATAGGATAGGAGAGGTTACACACACACACACACACACACACACACACACACACACACACACACACACACACACACACACACACACACACACACACACACACACACACACACACACACACACACACACACACACACACAGAGAGAGAGAGAGAGAGAGAGAGAGAGAGAGAGAGAGAGAGAGAGAGAGAGAGAGAGAGAGAGAGAGAGAGAGAGAGAGAGAGAGAGAGAGAGAGAGAGAGAGAGAGAGAGAGAGAGAGAGTGTGTGTGCGCGTGTATACCAGATATTACCCTGCTTACCATTACTGATAAAATCCCTGAAAGAATTATCTGCTCAAGTCATGTCTGATTATGGTTTTAATTGCATGCATTTCTTAAGTATGACAGGTGTACCCTCCTTCTCTGCGTGTACTAGAATATATCCTCCCTTGCCACGACCCAAGGTCTTCTTCACCCTATTTGTGATAGCCTACATTTTGCCCCTGGAAAGCAAACTACCATATCGTGACCTTAGCTAGCGCTTTGTCAGTTTTCCTTACTATCGAATCCCCCACAAACACGCTCGTTTTCCTCGTTAATCCTTTCATAACTACCTCAGAGTTGTTCTTGCGTCGGCTCCCTTCAGTCATATTCTGTCCGTCAGTCATGTCACTTGACAGCTGTCCATCTTCTTCTGGCCCATTAACATGTCCCTTTTCCCTCCTGTCCTGTCTGGTTATCTTGCGTCATGTCGTCTTCGCTCCTGACACCTTTGTTCCCATCTCCTTTGCTCCCATCGCTTTACCTACGGTCTCATTCCCTCCCGTCCCCTTCCCTACCGTCTCCTTTACAAATTACCTAATGTACAAGGATTCCTTAAAGGGTAGCTCTATAGAAAAAACGAATCTTGCAAAAGTGTGTAGAAAAAATATGGTGTAATAGCAAACAACATAGTATTCAAATAAATGAAAAAATTAAGTAAAATGTCAAACTTCCGTACCTTGATAGTCGTTCTCTTTGTTCTGTCGCAGTGCGAAGATGTTGCAGCGAATATCGTATCAGTGTGTGCATCACCTTTATAAAGGGGATCTAAGTAGCCACGATTACATGTAAACCGCCAATGGGCCTGCGTTTTGTGGTTTTGATCACCGCATCTGAAAGAAAGTCACGCCCACCACATGACGTCGAAACACCATTGCACATTACTGCACAAAGGCGGTGAACAACTGACAATTTGTGCCCCGGTGCACTGTTAATTAATTTCACCGATGGATAACGTCAATAGATGTCTACATAGCGTTAGACCAAGGGCCTCGGCAAAATCACTACTTAAACTAAAACAAAATGGGGATAACATAATCTATCAAGTTGTAGCAGAACGGATAGTTTCGGAACGGAAATCATTGAAATTTGAGTCGGGTTCAACCAGGTCCATTATTAAATACACTGTACAATATGATTTAACAAAATCAATCAAATGGTTTGCACACATGCTGACGATGTTCAGTTTGGGGATAGGTAATTGCATGTACAATTGACATGACGGACGAACATATGAGACGGGCGACACATTATTATGAACAAACCAAACCAAAAAGAACCTAGTTGTAAACGTGTGTGATGTGAAAAATCAAAGCAGCTTTGGAATACAGATTCAAAGTATAATTAAGTACGTGTGTTGATTAGGATGGATAAATAGAACGAATAAAGACAAATAGTTTATTATACTTTTTTCTTACGAAGCAATCATTAGGCCTAATTTATACTACTGCGTAGAAACTTGGAGGCCATATCGCAAGAAAGGCATTGTATGTTAAAAGTGGTAAAAGGAGAGCTTCTTAGCTGTTTCCAAAATTGATATAGCTCATTAGTGATAAACGCCTTTGATTAGAAATGAGAATATTAAGATACTAACAAGCTATGTTGTAGTGAATGTTACGGCACAGTCAAGGTCATCTTATCAATATAAAAGCAAGTTCAAATGGGGTTGATAAGCATAGGTAATGTGTCTACACATTGATTGAGTGTATTTGTTGTATTGTTGGAATGTTCCAAAATGGAATGGTCTTAAAATTAGTGTCCTCTTCGCTTTATGCTAGAATAACTTAAATCAAATAGAGTCGAACTTACCGGGTTTCATCGTATTAATCATATATGTTTTTTGTTTGTTATATCACATATGCATTGTACGCCACAGTCATGCAATTTGTAAATACAATAATTATATTAATTTAATATGAACATGTGAATTATTGATTGGATATGAGCAACCGTAAAATATTACGTGAATCGTTGTTGTGTTGACTTTAACAATTTGCATTAATAACGTATAGTAGTATTAGCAGTAGTAGTAGTAGTAGTAGTAGTAGTAGTAGTAGTAGTAGTAGTAGTAGTAGTAGTAGTAGTAGTAGTAGTAGTAGTAGTAGTAGTAGTAGTAGTAGTAGTAGTAGTAGTAGTAGTAGTAGTAGTAGTAGTATTAGTAGTATTAGTAGTAGTAGTAGTAGTAGTAGCAGCAGTAGCAGTAGCAGTAGCAGTAGCAGTAGCAGTAGTAGTAGTAGTAGTAGTAGTAGTAGTAGTAGTAGTAGTAGTAGTAGTAGTAGCAGCAGCAGAAGCAGTAGCAGTAGCAGTTGTAGTAGTAGTTGTTGTTATAATACTAGTAGTAATAACAACAACTACAGTAGTAAAATAAGCAGGAACAACATAAGGGATATAGCATATTTGAATGTAATCGTTTGACTTGCTCTTCTCTGGAAGGAAGCATGACGGAATACTAGAAGGTCGTGGTGACCTGTCGATATGTAGTGATATATGTCGTCGTGCACTTTTCGTACTGACATTTAGATAGACTTGTTTTCCTCTGTTCGCGTTCGGAAAAAAGACACAGGCTTCTCGTCGCGTTGTTTTTGTGTGTGAACATGGTTAGACAATTGTGGTAAAAACCGACATCAAATTAGTAAGAAAAAACATTGTAAACTATAGCGCTATGCCATGCTATAGCATAATTTGGCGCAGTGCTGATTGTTGGAATTACTATAGAAACAATTGATGTATATCTATACAACACGAGAATGTGGTAGGTGATATTATTATTATTAATGATCTAACACTTTGTGGGAAAACATTTAGATATATATAAATTTTTTTTACTCATATTCAACATATTTCGCGCATATCGTCTACATGTTTCTCGCACATTAGTTTTGAGCAATCAAGATGTAAGAACACAAGTTGCAGGAAGAGTAAAGCTAGTAGTAGTGGTAGTTGTCGTGGTAGTGGTAGTTGTCTTGATAACGTCAACAGTAGTGGTTGTCTTTGTTGTGGTTCTGGCTGTGGTTACGGTAACAGTAACAGTAATGTTAACTATTGTGGTTGCAAAAGCTGAAGCAGCACTGTTTACTGGTAGTTGCAGCCGTTATGGTAGTTGTATCTGTATTAGCAGTTGTAGTTGTATTGGTATTGGTAGTGATGGTGGTTTTGTAATGGTAGTGTTTATTGTAGTAGTGTTAATCGTTGTGGCACTGGTTTGTTTAGCGGTTTTGTTAGTGGTAAATGCGATGGCGACATTGTAAATGACAGTAATGGCGATTGTGGTCATGGTAATGGTAGTGGCTGTGACCATGTTAATAGTTAAGAGTGTGGCATTCATAGTGATATTTTTGTGTGATGCTTTTATTTAGCATTGATTTTTTTATCCAGCTGCCATTTAAGTAAGTTAGTATTGTTGTGTGTTGGAAATCACGATTTTGGTATTGAACACAATTCAGCGGTGTTGTCTGGCAAAGGAATATGATTTACATTGCACGCCGACACAGAAAACAGGATTGTCGACAGTCACGTAATGGTTCATCTACATCTACTCCTCTATGATGTTGGAAATAATAGTAATAATAACAACTACAATAATATATTACTACTACTACTACTACTACTACTACTACTACTACTACTACTACTACTACCACCACCACCACCACCACCACCACCACCATCACCACCACCACCACCACCAACACCACCACCACCACCACCACCACCACCACCACCATCACCACCACCACCACCACCACCATCACCACCACCACCACCATCACCACCACCACCACCACCACCACCACCACCACCACCACCACCGCCACCACCACCAACACCACCACCAACACCAACACCACCCCCACCACCACCATCACCACCACCACCACCATCACCACCACCGCCACCACCACCATCACCACCACCAACACCAAAACCACCCCCACCACCACCACCACCATCACCACCTACTACTACTAATAACACACTTTTACAACATCTACAGCTACAAATGTAGATACTGCATTCGAGATTCTCAACAACAACAGGGCATTCGGGTGAGACGCAATTCCAGGCGAACTTCTGTCGTACGCACCTGCCGAAATGTTCTGAATCATCGCCGATATGTTGAACACTGGAAGTAAGCACAGTGGTACTGATAGCACTGCAGAAACCCGATAAACCGCTTGGCCCTCTGAAGAACCTATGGCTAACAGTTCTGCTGACGACTCTCCGAAAGACGCTCAACACATTGCACCGGATATCCGACCAGGTGAATGGTTTCCTTTCGCCATCCCAAAGTGGACTTCGACCCGACACTAAAGAACAGATAGGGACATAGGTGGATCGCAGCAATGCGCCAACGATATACGTACGTGATCGAAATGCTGGGTACAAACTTGTCAAGTGCGTTCGATACAATCCGTCGAAGGAAACTCGTGGACGTTTTGCATTCATCCCTCGACATAGACAACGTCCCCGTCATACGGCTTCTAATATCGGAGACGAAAATCGACAGTCGACACTCCACAAAGTCAACGAGATAGAGATTGTTGAAATGTGTTGTCATGGTTACCACCACTTGACCAGGGCGTAATCAAGGCTGAAATAAAATTATGTTTTTAACTAAAACCATTCCGACTGAGACCAATGAAAGCCAGTGAATGTTACGACACAGTCAAGGTCATATTATCAATATAAAACCAAGGTCAAATTTAGTTGATAAGCATAAACATATGTCTACACAGTGGTTGAGTGTATTAGTTGGATTGTTGGAATGTTACAAAATGCAATGACCATGCAATTAGTGTCCTTTTCGCTTTATGTTAGAATAATTTAATCAAATAGAGTCGAACTTACCGGGTTTCATCGTATTAATCATATATGCTTTTTTGTTTGCTTGTTTTATCATATATGCATTGCACGTCATAGTCGTACAATTTGTAAACAGAATAATAATATTAATTTAATATGAACATGTGAGTTATTGATTGGATATGAGCAACCGTAAAATATTACGTGTATTGTTTTGTGCTGACTTTAACAATAATATGCATTAATAATATATAGCATGTATATCCTACATTGAGCTACACAATAGCATGGAGGTTTGTTTTATTATTTGTAAGAAATATCTCTAATATTTATAAGCGTTGTGTAAACAAATGTATCACATTAAATCGACTGATGATAAAGGCATCCGCGATGCAACTGTTGGGGTCGACTGTTACAACCAGTAATGCAATAAGCGACCGGTAATGTAATAAATCGACCGGTAATGTAATAATCGACCGGTAATGTAATAAATCGACCGGTAATGTAATAATCGACCGGTAATGTAATAAATCGACCGGTAATGTAATAATCGACCGGTAAAGTAATAAATCGACCGGTAATGTAATAATCGACCGGTAAAGTAATAAATCGACCGGTAATGTAATAATCGACCGGTAATGTAATAAATCGACCGGTAATGTAATAATCGACCGGTAAAGTAATAAATCGACCGGTAATGTAATAATCGACCGGTTATGTAATAATCGACCGGTAATGTAATAATCGACCGGTAATGAAATAATCGACTGGTAATGTAATAATCGACCGGTAATGTAATAATCGACCGGTAATGTAATAAATCGACCGGTAATGTAATAATCGACCGGTAATGTAATAATCGACCGGTAATGTAATAAATCGACCGGTAATGTAATAATCGACTGGTAATGTAATAATCGACTGGTAATGTAATAATCGACTGGTAATATAATAATCGACCGGTAATGTAATACTCGACCGGTAATGTAATAATCGACTGGTAATGTAATAATCGACCGGTAATGTAATAATCGACTGATAATGTAATAATCGACAGGTAATGTATTAATCGACTGGTAATGTAATAATCGACTGGTAATGTAATAATCGACCGGTAATGTAATAATCGACCGGTAATGTAATAATCGACCGGTAATGTAATAATCGACCGGTAATGTAATAATCTACTGGTAATGTAATAATCGACTGGTAATGTAATATTCGACTGGTAATGTAATAATCGACAGGTAATGTAATAATCGACTGGTAATGTAATAATCGACTGGTAATGTAATAATCGACTGGTAATGCAATAATCGACTGGTAATGTAATAATCGACTGGTAATGTAATAAACAACCGGTAATATAATAAATCGACCGGAAATGTAATAATCGACCGGTAATGTAATAATCGACTGGTAATGTAATAATCGACCGGTAATGTAATAAATCGACCGGTAAAGTAATAAATCGACCGGTAATGTAATAATCGACTGGTAATGTAATAATCGACTGGTAATGTAATAATCGACTGGTAATGTAATAATCGACTGGTAATGTAATACATCGACCGGTAATGTAATAAATCGACCGGTAATGTAATAAATTGGACTCACAACAGCAGTAGACAGTGGCATGGGTAGCATAACGAATATTTTTGGTAGTCAACATTATTTAAAGTAGAAGCGCAGGGGGTTACTTAGATATGCCTCAAGCAGCACAAGAGGCCACTAGCACAGATAAACCAATACAAAATGTCCGAAAAAACATGTCTGAAGCATGTTATAGATGCGTGTGTTTAAATGCTAGAAGTATAGTAAATAAGAAAACCAAATTAAACGTCATGGTAGAAGATATTGACCGTCATATCATTGGCATTACCGAATCATTGGCCAACACAGACGTAACAGATGCTGAATTAGGATTGACAGGATACGTAATGTTTAGGAGAGATCGAATAGGAAGAAAGGGAGGGGGAGTTATTTTATATGTTACATAATCTATTCAGGCTTATGAAATAAAATTAGAACGGGAAACAGATTACGATGAAGGTGTTTGGTGAAAATAGTTTCAGGAAATTCAAAATTAACTATTGGATTAATTTACCGAAGTCCAAACATAAACGAAGAGTATAACACAAAAATACAAAATGCTATAAAGGAAGTTAGTAAAGGGGAATGTATCATAATGGGAGATTTTAACAATGGACACATACAGAGGGAATCTCTAGAGAGTACAGGGGGTGCGGACCAACAATTTTTATTTTTATTTCAGGATAGCTACCTTACTCAGCACGTGCTAGAACCAACCAATGGAGAAAATGTATTAGATATAGTTTTATCATCACAAAAAGAATTAGTGGACAATGTAAACATACATGAACCATTGGGTAACAGTGACCACAATCAAATACATTTTGACATCAATGTAAAATCAGAAAGTAAAAACGTATAGGAGAAACTTCCACAAAGGTAACTATAAGATATGAGAAAATACTTAGGAAAGCTAGATTGGAATTGAATGTTGGAATATTCTAAAACATGAAATTGAGGGTATCGTCGATAAATTTATTCCGTTGAAAAAAACAAGAAAAACGGTCTAGAAAGAAACAATTGTCAAAAAGAAGCTATTAAAAAAATAATGTTTAAGCAAACTATGTGGAGGGTTTATAGGCGTGCCAGAAAGGATGGAGACTATGCAAATTACAAAGAGCATTTAACCTAGCTATAACTGAAACTAGAAAATCTAAAAGAACCTTTGAAAAAAAATTGGCAGAGGTCCTGAATGAATATTTCAGCTCAGTTGTTTACCGCAGAAGATTTCAGCTCACTTCCAGTTCCATTTACTATATTTGAGGGCATTAAATCAGAACATTTAGGGCAGTTATGTGTAACTCCCGAAATGATAGCAAAGAAAATTAAGAAGATGAAATATAATAAATCACATGGATTTGATGGGATACCACCAAAGCTGCTTAAGGAATTTGTTGAACAAATTAGTACACCACTTGCAAAATTGTTTATCTTATCACTGGAAGAAGGAATAGTTCCTTCCGAATGGATAAAAGCAAACATTATGCCACTATTTAAGAAGGGATCGAGGAAAAAGCCAATGAGTTTAACATAAGTTGTATGTAAATTACTCGAAACATTAGTAAACAAGATTTAACAAGATTTAACAAGAATGCCATCCCAAACAACAAGTTCCAGATGGCAAGTCGACAAGGAAGCCATTGGCTTATCGAGAGTCCAACAATTTTCTCATCTATGTGTAGCCCGCCCTTATCAAATATATGTCAATTCTATTTTTAAACATATTCACACTACTAGCATTAACACAATCATTTGGCAGTTTGTTCCATTCATTTATCACTTTCTCATGTCCAACCTACACTGCTCCTTAACTAATGCTGCTTTGTGTCCTCTGTTTCTACTGCCTTTTTTAAGTTTGAAGAACATATTCCTGTCAATATCCTCATAACCATTCACTATTTTAAACACTTCTATTTGGTCTCCTCTTAGTCTCGTGGTCTCTAGTGTTGTCAAACCACATTGTAATATACGAGTTTCGTAACTAAGGTCTCTCAATTCTGGAATCATTTTAGTTGCTCCACGTTGTATTCTTTCTAGCTTGTCGATGTCCTTTTTACGATATGGCCTCCGTGCTTGAATACAATATTCCAAATGTGGTCTAACTATTGCTTTGTACATGGGTACAATTAGCTGTTTCTCCTTATACATGATAATTCTCCTAATTAGCCCTAGAATTTGATTTCCTTTCAAAGCAGCAATCCCACATTGCTCTGAAACTTTCATGTCAGCACTAAATGTTATTCCTAAGTCCTTTTCTTGTGTGGTTCTACCTAGTACAGCACCCCCCATGGCTGATTGTCTCAACACATTAAGGGATCATATCAAAAGATTAAGTTGCCATAAATTAAAATAAAGGGGTTTTCTAAAAAAAGTTAAGGGGTCATTAAAAAAGAATTAATATTCATAAAAAACAAGCTTCATATGTCGGAAGTGGGGAAGACTTAGCTTTATCGACAGCACTGGCGCAGCCCATGAAATATGGTTGATGTTTGTTCAGCAAGCTTTTCCCAATAAACCACTGGCGTGATATTGTTGATTGTAGTTGGAAACGGTTAGTTTGTATTCATTCTTTTAGGCGCATCACCCCAAAAAGTTGCATTTTGTTTCCATTTAAGGGATAACCAATCAAAATATAAAATAAAGGGGTACATTTAAAATTTACGAATTTAAGACTTAATCCAAAATCTAAAGGGTATCTTTAAATTAAAAGCGATCACTTCAAAACGTAAAATAAGAGGCTTTTTAGACGGCCATCTTACTGCATGTTTTAGATGACCCATCTATATTCTGATAGCCCACTTAGCTTGATCAGATGATGTGCTAGTTACTTTGTTAAACCCTTATATTTTTGATTCCTTAATTTATAAAAAAAACGTTTAAATTATTTTAGATAACCTCTTGTGGTTTCGATGTGACCCCATAATTTGGTTTATAACCCCTTAAGTTTGTGTTTTGCTATGAATCTTTAAATGTTTAGATTTACCTTAATTACATGAAGTGACCGCTTGGGAAGACCCCATTACTTTGTGAAATGATCCCTTAATTTATTGAGACGATCAGCTGGTTCATTTGTAATGATTATTTACACTTTTTAATATGATCCCTTAACTTTTTTGAGAAGACACCTTTAATTTTTGAGATGATCCCTTATTTTTTTAGACAATCAAGTTAGTTAGTTATCTTGTTCTTTCATATTTTGTGACGATCCATTAACTTTTTTTGAGAAGACCCATTCTTTTTATGAGATTACCCCTTAATTTAATTAACTTTTTTTCGAGACGACCACTTTTACGATATGACCTCCATAGTGTTTGAGATAATCAGTTTATTATTAAATAACCACTTAATTACTCCTTTTTAAATTATCCTTTAACTTATTTTTTTATAAAATCCCCTAATTTTAGTACTATTTAAAAATACTTTAGTTGCCCTTTTATAGTTTAGATGAACATGTCAGTTGACTGAAATTACTCTTAACTTTATTTTAACTTTATATAACCCCTTAATGGTTGCAGCTGATCCCTTATTTTATTATGTTTGCGATTACACTTAAGTTTCTAATATAATATCACATTGCATTTTGACATTTCCCCTCAGTTGTTTGATATGACCCCTTAATTTGATCAAATGATGATAAAGTATTTCTTTTGTTAAGCATTTTTTGTGATTCCTTAAATAATTGTTTGACATGATCCCTTAATTGAGTGTAGATTACCTCTTTAATTTGACCACCCTCATTCTTCCTTACCACTCTGTCTGACTCGGTCCTATTGTTTGCCAACATGTAGTTACTGCCGTGCGTTACCTGGGAGGTTATATGAACGGCATTCCACATGTCCTCCCATATATAAATGCGGCTCACTCGTTCTGACATTCCTTTGTTAATCATACGTTCGTGAACGTCGGGTGAGTGTCAGAATGGCTAGCAGTTATAAGGAGTATGATGATGATGACGAGGAGGAGGAGGAGGAGGAGGGGAGGAGGAGCAGAATGATGAGGCTGAAGATGACATTGTCTTCGTCCTCATCATCGTAATAATGATCACCCTCATTGTCAACATCTTCGTCATAATCATCATCGTAATTGTCTTCATCTTCTTCCTCGTCATCATCACAACCATTTATCACTCTCATCATCACAGTCGTTATCATCATTATTATTATCACCATCATCATCAACATTATCGTCATCATCATCGTCATAATCATCATCAGTATTATCATCGTCACTAAAATTACCCCTTAATTGTCATCATCATCATAATCGTTTATAACCCTCATCATCACCTTCCACATCATCATTATTAACATCATCATCATCATAATGATTATCATCATCATTTTTGTTACATTACAGGTCGATTATTACATTAGCGGTCGATTTATTACATTAGCGGTCGATTATTACATTACCGGTCGATTATTACATTACCGGTCGATTTATTACATTACCGGTCGAGTATTACATTACTGGTTGTAACAGGCGAATCCGCCACTCGTGCAAAGGGGTGTCCGTCAAAGTGGAACATATTTGTATATGGAATAAAATTGTCATGAAATACAAAATTTAATATGGAGGCTATAAAACAATTTTATTTTGGTTTAAGGATACTTTACTTTCGGCACATTCCTGTAAGATATTTGAAGGCATATAATTGCTCAATTATATAATTATTTGCGATAATGTGTAATCTATGCTACAAAATATGACCTTTGTTAGTCCGATGCATTGAAACAAATGTGTGACTGATTCCACCATCCGTTTGAAGCAAAGCAGGATCGTATCACAGGACAGCGATGACATAACTATCGACTGCTCCTATAACGTACGACAGTGGCGCACGCAAAGCATGCGCAAAGCAACGACAGTAAGACTGAAATGTTCGTAAACACATCTAATTGCCAAGTTAAACGAGTGATTATTTGCTCAGTTTAGTGAACGAGACGGTGACGTATGACAAAGCACAGCTAAGTTGTGCGTTCGTTCACATAAACAATTGTTATAGACGTTTCAATTAACGACATATAAATTGGCGTTCACTTGGGTTTTGAACACGACATGTACATATGCAATCA
>BSQZ01000054.1:1616930-1631930 GCA_033239005.1 Lamellibrachia satsuma
TGCAATAGATCAAATAAGGAACACAACAATAATAAATATAGAAAATAGTATCAAAACACAACGATAAGTGACAAGTCATGATGAGAATGCAAATTATGAGGTACCACTCACTATCTTAGATTACATTACAAATATCAAATAGCGTACAATATTCGACCGATGTGAATATGCGTTTTTCTGCACAGTGGGCTTTGGATTGAAATACAGGTATGCACAATACATGTATTTATTTTTAAGTCATATACCTATGTCAGAATATATGTATATAAGTTGATGTCATAATATTTACACGTTACCTAATGAAAGACATCATCATCAATCCCGTAACCCGCAGTGTCTTTGGGGTACCACCGATGACCTTGAAACCAGCTGTCTCCACTTCTTCCTGTCGTCTGCCGCCCTTTGTGTCTCTGAAAATCCAGGCCTGTACACTCTTTGATGGTGTCTTTCCACCTCTTCTTCTGTCTTCCTCGTCTTTTTGCTCCCCTAACGGTACCATGCAGGATGGTCTTTGTCATGCCTGATGTGAGACGTGCCCATATCACTTCAGCTTCCGTCTCTTTACGGTCGTTAGGAGATCTACATAGGGCCCGATGGCTTGTTTGATTATGTTGTGGACCTCTTTGTTGGTTACATGGTCCTTGTATGGGATGCAAAGGATCTTTCGATAGCACCGCATTTCCATGGCTTGTATTCTTCTTTGTAGTTCTGCTGTAAGAGTCCATGTCTCACATGCGCATAAACATATTGACACGACAAGTGATCGCATCAATATCATTTTGGATCGAAGGGTGATGTTTTTATATTTCCATATTGGTTTCAGTCTTGTCATCGTTGCTGTTTTCTGGGCAATCTTTGAAATGATCTCAGGTTTGAATCCCTCATCCGTGATAACTGAAACCAGGTACTTGAACTTGGACACTTGTTGTAATTTGTGTCCATTCATTGCGAACTTCTTGTCTCTTTTTAAATAAATATTGTTTACTCTCTGGTATTCCGTACGATGCTTACTATTTACGACATTTTGGAAAACAAATTAGATGTGAAATTGGTAACCGCGGGAGAGCTTGTAGAATAATCGGTTACCCGTTGCCCGCACAGACAACGATATCACTCAATTATATTGGCTAGTGATAAGTAGCCCAAAGCGCAAGAGCACTGCTCTGAATATGTGTGCGTGCGTTCGTTCGTGCAGGTGTTCATATTTCCCCAAATAAAAAACCTCTGCAATTATTTAGACCAGTTCATTAAATTGTCTAGATCAACTTGTTCGTCTCCATCATTTAAAAGTGTTCTAGTTTCCTTAGTAATCTGCAAATGTTAATACCTTTCTTGTCATACCATCTTACAAGTAATTTAGGTTTAAGTAGTAAGTCATATTTGATGTGGTACTTAATCGAAAATTTCCTCATGAAATAATTGATGCATTGAATATAACATATGCAAAATACAAAGCCATATTCGAGAATACGGCTTTATTGATCAATACAGCTCTTCCCATTTTTTTTATGTTTATGTGTGAAATGCGGTAGTGGACAGCGTGTCGGAAGTGAGCATTTATGGGTAATTGTGGTGAAATTTGCATAAAGCCAATATGGCGGCAAACGAGACTAGCCTGCCCTATTGTCTTTAACGGCATGCCGATCTGCTGCAGGTCGGTGCTATGGGTGCCGCGGAGGCCAGTTCAGGGTCGGCCGCGATATTCATTGAGTTAGTCCCTTTGGATATATGCGGACTTAGCTTGGCTTGCGGGGGCCTCCTCATTAGTGCGTGAATTGACGTACAATAATGTTATCCCCCGTGCATGGTTAAACCATTTGTAACTGCACAGACAATACAGTCTCGTCAAAAGCGTTGATAGTTTGCAAACCAGCAGAAATTAGTCACAGTTACAAATAGTTGCAACTGTCACCAAGAGCTGAACTCTGTTTTGACCGGCAGAGCTGTCCTCTCGTGCTTGTTTGGAGAGAGAGAGAGAGAGAGAGAGAGAGAGAGAGAGAGAGAGAGAGAGAGAGAGAGAGAGAGAGAGAGAGAGAGAGAGAGAGAGAGAGAGAGAGAGAGAGAGAGAGAGAGAGAGAGAGAGAGAGAGAGAGAGAGAGAGAGAGAGAGAGAGAGAGAGAGAGAGAGAGAGAGAGAGAGAGAGAGAGAGAGAGAGAGAGAGAGAGAGAGAGAGAGAGAGAGAGAGAGAGAGAGAGAGAGAGAGAGAGAGAGAGAGAGAGAGAGAGAGAGATGTTGACTTTGTCTCTGTCTGTCTCTATGTCTATCAGGGGTTGCCATTTTGTAGGCGTACCAGTTGGTCCACAGTGATGGTTCGTGCATTCAAAAGTTGGGCGTTTTACGTAAATGTTCGTAACTCACAAGAATAGCTCCAGGAAATTGTTAGCAACGCTACGCGTGTTTTAGCCATTGTTACGTGATATACCTCAAACGTCATTTGACCGAAATTTGTGGGCGTGACAATGCCATTGGCACAAGCTCTTGCCTTTTCGCCCGTGAACCGCCGGGCAACTCAGCTAGTTTGTAATAAAAAAAAATTAGTAATGGAAATGAGTGCATAGGAGTAAACACGTAATACGCTATGACGTCATATAGGGTGTTCTGTTAAATGCGTTCGTGCTGCATGACAACACGCTGACGGTTTCTTTCTGCTATTCGAAAGAATACAATATGTTTATACAATGTTTTTGCTTGCCAACGCGTCATACCTTCAAGTGTAATTCTTTGTAGAAGTTTATCATAGGACACACCGTATGGTGGGTCAGATAACTTATATGTGTCCACGAATTAAATTGGAACCTGTGTCCTTCTATGTATTAGTATCATGGTAATTCTTCATTGATGGCTGCCTGACCCGGAGGTAGATTCAGGCATACAAAATATGCCGAGAAAGAAGAATATAAAATGTCAACACACATGTATTCAAAATGGCAACTGAACTTGGTCGATGATGAAAAGCAGCAGTGTCATGTGTATCGCACTAATAAACAAGAATAATACCACCACCACGTTTTACTACTGACGATATTACTACAATATTCGTGTAAATGATGAGTATTCTTGCAATACAATATATGATGACGCGTGTTGGGCGCGGTGGCATGCTTCACAGATAAGCCGAAATGGCTTTGGAATGAACAGGTCTAACAGGGGTGAAGTGTAAAGCGCTTTGAACAATCCCAACCCAAAGAATGGATACCGCGCTATGTAGGCACATACCTTTTACAGCTCTTGTTGTTCATATATTTGAATCGGATGCTTGTGCTATTGAGGAGTTCAATCACCATAGCCTAATTGAGATTGTATGGTCATGTGATGGGACAATGATTCTGAACTAAGAGTGGCGCTGAGCATGTAGATGACCGGAAAGAGACAGATAGTTAGGTCCAGTTTACCATGGTTCAACAGTGTCAGCCGCCGCATGGAGGAAAAGAACACCAGTGTCAAAAAGGTTCTAAGAACACAACAGTAAATAACCGTACAGAATGGAGGAGGTTAATATATTGCTTGCCAGGTTAACAGACGTTGTTGTGTCACAAGAAGCATAGTGGAGAGTTGAACCTTGATATGACGTAGTTTGAAACACCTCTGGGCATTACTCATATGTAATGGTGTTTTAACACCACGGGCTAGAGCAAGAATCTTCCCTTTTGTTACAGTTATGCAGACGAGCTTTTCCGCTTTTTTCACGTCACTTTACATGTTCACTAGTCTAACTGAAGTGGTTACTGGTCAGTAACATAACAGGCATATTAAATTATGTGGTGTGTAACGATAACGAATCTACATCAAGCAGTGTTTATGTCGGGGTTGTGCCACAGCTTTCTATTGACGATACGTGTACGACGCGTTATGCTCATGTATTGTATATGGACTGTGGAAGTGGGAGGTATGTAGATGGAGAATCGAAGTACAAAGGTTGTGGAAGAGACTGGGTTGGGGTGGGGCATTGGAATACATTGACCATGGACGAATGTGAACTGATGTCCATGGGTTGTGGAAATGGGTGGGATGTGGATGGCGACTTATGTGTTTCATGTATTTTGTCTTCAAATACAAAAGTATGTGGCTTGAAACATGATGAATTTTGTACTGAAATACGTGACACAGCCTTTTTCGTACACAGTTTCAGATGATTCGTACATTCGTACACATTGGGGTGTATACGTTGAAGGAACCAACGTTGGTGTTTTACGTAAATTTCGTAATACCTGTGTGCAATTGTTAACAACGACATGCGCGTTTCAACCATTGTTACGTGATCTACGTCAAACGTCCACCGAACGCTTCGTGAAATCGGCATTTGTACATTATTGATTTGTGGGCGTGAAGGTGTTATTGTCAATGACCCAAGCTCTTGTTTTTTATCTCTAGCACCGTCAGTCAACACGGAAAGTTTGAAACAAAACTTAGTAAAGAACTGATAATGTGCTCTAAAAAAACAATTTATTACATAAGAGTAAAGATGTCAAACGCTCTGACGTCATATAGCGAGCTCTGGCCAATGCGTTCGTGCTGCAAGGCAATAAACTGAAGGTTTCTTTCTTCTACTCGAAAGAAAAATAAATGTTTATACAATGTTTTATTTGCCTGTGCGTCATACCTTCTAGAGTAATTCTTACCAGTCATTTGCAATATTGTTTAGCCCTTTTTTTTGGGCGTGCCTGTCTACTCGAAAGAAGAAGATACGTTTTGATTTTTATTATGCTTTTGTGAACCAGACGTGTTAGATAAAATGTTTTTGCTTGCCAGTGCGTCATACCTTCTAGGGTTACTCTTTGTAGACGTTTATCATCATCTAGTCAAGCGGAATATGTGAAACAGCCTTGCCATCTACGGGGCTGTGTGTGTGTGTGTGTGTGTGTGTGTGTGCGTGCGTGCGTGCGTGCGTGCGTGCGTGCGTGCGTGTGTGTGTGTGTGTGTGTGCATGAAATGGCTCACATTGTGTGGTTACAACGTAGTTACGACCGCGACAACTTTTTTATTTCGTGCTACATATTTTCTCACATTAAAATACCGGAATTTATTTGGGAAACCATGCCATGGCCAAACTCTAATACATCAACTACTAGACCGTTATATATTCCCCTTTGGACATCTGAAATGTATCATATGATAAAAAACTGGTCTAGTCTTGTGTGAAACCATGCAATGTCCGACATGTTTGCAACATTCTTAGTTCAAGTGTCATCCTGACTGTAAAAAACAGTTCACCTTCACATTAATGTACCTACTAACCATGTCTATCTAGGAATACATGTTATCCATATGATCTTTAATGTATACCATTGCACTAGCCATTTCGCAAATACGTATTTCCTGACTGCCTTTTGGCATTGACCATATCCAATATGACACCTAGCTTGTATACCCTTGTCTGGAACCAGACAGTGTTTATGTAGCTATCAGACATGTTTTGCAGCTTCTGCAACAATTGAACGTTTCGGACTAGACTGGCCTAAATTTGAAATCATGACAACGAAACAGCCGTGAAGACAACAAAACAGTGGCCAACCACGATCAGTTCCCAAGAAACCAACACACACACATGCAACAACTGATTGAGCTGTCGACGTAAACCGTTTGTTTACTCGACACTTATAACAAAAACGTTGACTACGACCTATCATACATGTACAGCTAAACTTCGCTTTTGAATGATTTCACGGATATAAGACAGCTGGAATAGCCACAGGCACAGGTGGAGTTAAATGCAATGCAGAGTTCCGTGGGTGGTGTGCCCTTTGACCCGCGTCAGTGTAGCCACGTTCGCAAAATAATGCTATTCGTTTGGAATGAACAAATTGCTTCAAACGACACTCGGAATAATAAAGGAGTCGTGTAGCATACAAACAATTAATTCCGTTCAACGTCTATCGGGAAAACTAATGTAAATGTATGCTAATTATACAAAAAGAGAAGTGGGGACTTGCAAAGGGAAAAGCACATGATTTGCAGTCTCCGTCACCCAGGCCAGGGCGCAATGTTTATTTAGGTAATCTCGATAAATTGCTTTATAAAAGTGATAATTCGTGCACGTGCTGAATCGCATAAAAGCGGGTTGTCTAAGCTCGACCGTGGAGCGCGCCGCTTTCACGGCGGGTCCACGAAATGTCCGGCGCCGTCGGTCTGACACCAGTATAGATGTTTATTATCTGACACACCATGTGGCGTGTGCGATAACTTCCTTAGGTCCACGAATTACTGTACATAATGAACTACAACACAAGTGCTGAAATCTGAGTCCATCTCTGTATTAGTTTCATGTCACAGTCATCGTCGCACATCAAGTCCGCAGTGGCTGCACTTTATTAATCAGGGTGGCCAAACAGTATCGCCGTCTGGCGGCTAACGCATAGCCACATCATTTATTAGGGTGGCTTACACTGCACAGAAGAATCTGAAAATTCAAAACACGTGCATTCAAAACTAGAGTAATAAGGAATTAAACGTGACATAACTTTAAATGGTCCGATAACAAAATGCCAACCGAACGTGGTCGACGATGAAAAGCACACCAGATGGAGAAATGTCAGCTATGCAAGCAGCAGTGTCATGTGTTCTTAGCCAAGTTTCAGTGATGTCTATATATTATAGACATGTATCGAACGGCACGCATTGAACACGCATTAGGCCATGGGGGGTCGTAGACACTCCTGTGTTCGTGGATATATTAGGCAAATATTACGGCACACGACAACGTGTCGGTGTAAATAATGACATATTAACAGCCGGCTAATATTTACCCTTCTGTATGTAGAACTATGCATGTGTCGTCCCGCGCACCCCCGCCCTATCCATTCGTAAACAAAATGACATATTACTACGACCGATTGAGAACCCCTTGTCAACAAGCCTATAGCCACCTATGGTATCACACGCTCGTTTCGTGAAGTGCCTGCCCCAAACTCTGTTTTATAACCCAGACAACAACACTGTATTTGCGTCACCGAGTAATTTGATTTCTCACAGGGAGCAATGGAGGATAATGTTATTTGTTGTAAAGCAAATATGTCTTGGGGAAATACATTAATTGTAGTGTGAATGATTGTGAATAATGTATCGGCGTGATGACGCATTACTGATATGCACTGGAGCCCAACATGTGGAATTAACATTTCGGATGTGGGTAGGATACTGATATTCGATTGACTGCTCCAACACAAACTGGTCGTTAGCGTTCAATCAATGTGATCGTCTGTGTACAAAGCGATCACTTATTAATCATTATATTTTGTTGTTAAAACATATTTGTAACAGTGGATCGTATTAACCCAGGTATGGGCAAATAGCAGCTATACTGGCTGTATTGCTGATAGACTAAACGTATGCCAAGAGCAATGGGCTAACACACACTCTAACGACAACGTCAAAGGTGGGATAATCCTAGCACACCACCAGTGGCACCAAATAGCAGCTCTGCTGGCTGTATTGCTGGGAGACTATCCTATATCAAAAGCAATGGGCTAACACAGACTGTTCGATGAGCACCATGCTAGGTCTGCACAGGTTATCCATGGTTAGTCCTCCCCAGCAACACGACGTATCCGTGTTCTCCTTCGTTCACGAAGCTGTGTCCGTGTTGAATATGATGCAGTGGTTCGAACCAATCTAAGTCTACAGGAACGTCGAGGAGTTGCCTGTTATCGGCGACAGCCTCGCGCCACTGGTGATGATCGTCCCGATACACGAAGAGCACGGTCAAACGGCGTCGCGACATTTCAATCACGTTCATTGCTTTCCTTTGTTGTGAAAGCAGTTTGGAAATACCGAAATATATATAATAGTCGACACCGGACTTCCCGTACCATTCGAACGCGGTACGTTGACGGTGACGCTTCGCTTTCGACGTTGCAAGACGTATCTGTTCAGAAAAAAAATATTTACAAATATTACTACACCCGACATTTGGGAGGTGCGATGCCTTACTTCGTCGGTGCTATAGTCCAGCGGGGACGTGGGTTGCGTAGTCTATTCGGAGGTCAGCTCCGGAGCGCCTTGCCGCTCTTGAAGCGAGGCATCATGGGAAAACAGGATTGACGACCGCCATGCACTGTGCCAATGACGTCGTATCCGGTTAGGACTTCAATCAGCCAGTCAAGCGTCGCGCCATGGATGGCATGTGGATGACCCCTACCTGCATCTTTTACAGTAGCGTTTTGCTGAAACCAGACAATAATATCAGTTTATTATCACAAATCACTGCACGTCCTGTGCATTAATTTGTGCGGTTGTCTCGAAATGACTGTGCATTCCAAGCAACAGGTGTAACTCATTTAAACTTAAACACTTAAATCCGCCAAGTGTGTACAGGAGAAAGGCAAGAGCTTGTGATTCATTGCACTACTCAGTCAAGTTGTGTAGTGCAATGCCTAAGGAAATGACACATTCGCGCCACAAAAACTATGTACAACTATCGGTTGCACCAAGCATTCAGTACGCTTTAGGCGTAGATCATGTGACACACGTAGCGTTGCTAACAATTGCACGTAACTATTGTTCTGCGTTACTTATTATATGTGTTTCCTTTGTCATGTACACTCCTTTATAATATTCATTGACACAATTGCACCGAATGCCAAATTACTTCATTAATAATCCAAAGAACCACCCGATGTGCAATAGCGACAAATGCTCGAGCGATGAAGAACATTGTATTAATTTGTGGTCACAGACATATTAAAGAAGGCCAAACCAACATTGACAAACAAACATCAATCTCCATAGAAAGAAATATTCAATGTTTATAGCCATTCAATTTCCATGCGCTATGATTTATTTACCAGACAAACTTACGCGTTTCCAGAGATAACGTTTCCTGAAACAGACGAAGCTGAGTTGTCAGCTCACATACATAATTACATTGGTTGTACGACCAGATTCATTATCTCGCATTCTTATTTACACTCCCTCCTTCGCCTCTCTCTCTAAACAAATATTACCTCAGTGTATTTTCTAATTTAACGTATTTTATTATGTACTAAGTAATGTTGTTTCTCCTTAATCGAGCGTAACAGCACTTACGCTTTTGATATAAATAACATACTATAAGTAATTGCTGTTATATTACTTCGTCACTTTACCATGAGTACATTGTTACTTGAAATTGACTCGGTGGATTGTTATTATGTTTTGTACTATATTCTATTTATATGTGAACAACTTTTGCTGGATTATTTTATATTTGCTGCCTTCGATATATGCCAATGGGAACCAGTCTTGTTGAGGCAATGTTTTGTTTGCCAGTGCAATGTACCTACATTTGAACCGACCTCATTCTAGACATACAACTTCCTCGTCGTGTAATTAATCGTATTTGTATATCCCGTTGGGTTCGAGAATTGTCTCCTGTTGTGTCACAAGTTGTTCTCAATTGGATGAAGGTGATCTTGGGCGATTTGTGTTTGTGTGTGTTTTTGTATACCTTTAAGTGTTTATGTGTGGATAGTGTGTTAATAATAATAATAAATAAAGTATGTATATAGCGCCCGATCCATATCGATTGCTCTCTGGTGCTTTACATATGCAGAAGTATTTTACAGTCCATAGCATTGCTAAGATAATATTGATACTGAGAATAGTATACACAAATGCTAAACATTAAAACGAAATGCTAACAAAATAACCAAATAACCATGTTAACATATTCTATAACACTGTTTTAAATATAGTGTGTAATACATGTAAAGGTAAGAAAACGATCATGAAGCTAACAATAAATTAAATATACTAAACAAATATACTAAACTATTCTAAAAATTACTTTAAATATATCCACTTATACAAGTAAGACTCGGAATATAACCAAAGAAAACGTTAAAAACAATTATATAGAAAAACTATTCTTAAGAACTGTACTTTAAATAAGTTCAATAATGCACGTGAAACTAAAAGAATGACCATAAATATGATACGAAACGAATATATACAATATCTAATGAATGCACATAAAATATCCTCATCGGTGATTTATAAAAAAAATAAAGGTGAGTTTTTAAAATTGGTTTAAGCACTTGTAATGATATCGCTGTCCTCAGAGAAGGTGTTAAATTGTTCCATAGAACGGCTGTGCAAACAGCGTAACAGCGATCGCCATGTGTGACAGTCAGTGACGCCGGTACGAGTAAAAGCGCTGGCAGCGAAGTAGATTTAACAAGATTTAACAAGATTTGCCATCCAAGCCTCATGAGTAGTTCCTTATATCCAAGCTATTACTAACTTTACCTCATGTCCTTTAGTTCTGCTATCTTTCTTGAGAGATAAAAACTATTTTTAGTTGCTCTCCTCTGTATGCGTTCAAATTGAACGCCATCTGCCAATTCTCAGACCATTTCACTAATATGACTAGATCGTTGTGTAAATGTTGTTTATCACCATCAGTGTTAACCTTTCTAAACACTTACTTTATATATATATATATATATATATATATATATATATATATATATATATATATATATATATATATATATATATATATATATATATATATATATATATATATATATAATAAGACGAATGAAAGTCCTAAAATTGATCCTTGTGGTACCCCACTGAAAACTGATTTCCAGATTGAAACTTCTCCATCTACTACAACACTCTGCATTCTGTCAGTGAGCCATTGTTCTATCCAGTCAATTATTCCATCCCCGATAACATTTACTTTTAATTTAAGTAGTAATCATGATGAGGCACTTTGTCAAAACCTTTATACTTATCTAAGTAGATAATATCTACTGGCGATCCCTCTTCTATCCACTTAGTGATTTTTTCTAAAACACATAACATATTTGTTAAGCATAACCTCGCTTTTAGGAATCCATGTTGAGATGAATTTAATAATATATGCCTAACAAGGAAGTCCACCATATGGTCCTTTATTAACCTGACGTTAAACTCACTGTTCTGTAATTGTCTGACTTATTTCTCGAACCCTTTCTAAATAATGGTATGATGTTTGCTTCTTACCATTCAAAAGGAACAACTCCCGGTTTTAATGATAAGTTGAACACTCTTGCAAGTGGTATTCTGAATTGTTCTACTGTTTCCTTTAGTAGTTTTGGAGGAATTCCATCCACTCCCGGTGATTTCTTAACTTTCATTGCGTTTATTTCTTAGCAACCATTTCTGGAGTTATAATTAACGGTCCTATATACCTGATTTTATTTTCAGATTGTCTAATTTCAGTTGTAGCTGCATTAAGTGCTTTTTTGTAATATGCATAGTCTTCGTCCTTTCTGGTGCGCCTATAAACCCTACACATAGTTTGCTTGAACACTATTTTTCTAATAGTTTCTTTTGACAAGTGTTTTGTTTCTAGACCGTTTTCCTTGATTTTTCAAGGAAAGAAATTTATGGATGATGCTCTCAATTTCATATTTTAGAATATTCCAACATTCAATTGCGGTCTTATTTATAAGCATGATATTCCAATCTAGCTTTGCTAAGTATTTTCTCATATCTCTATAGGTTTTATGGATGTTTTTCCTATACGTTTTTTGATTTTTACTTTTTGATTTTACATTGATGTCAAATATATTTGATTATGGTCACTATTACCCAATGGTTCATGCATTTTTAAATTGTTCACTCTTTTTGTGATTACACAACTGTATCTAATACATTATCTCCACTGGTTGTTTCTAGCACGGGTTGAGTAAGGAAGATATCCTGATTTTAAAATAGAAATTGTTGGTCCTTACCCCCTGTACTCGCTAGAGATATCCATTGTATGCGTCCATGGTTAGAATATCCCATTATGATACATTCCCCGTTACTAACTTCCTTTAAAGCATTTTGTACTTTTATGTTGTCCTCTTCTTTTATGTTTGGACGGTAAACTAATCCAATAGTTAATTTTGAATTTCCTGAAACTATTTTGCACCAAACAGCATCGTAATCTGCTCCCCTTTCTAATTTTATCTCATAAGCCTGAATAGATTCTTTAACATATAAAATAACTTCCCTCCCTTTCTTCCTATTCGAACTCTCCTAAACATTACGTATCCTGTCAATCCTAATTCAGCATCTGTTATGTCTGTCTTGGCCCCTGATTCAATTATACCAATTATGTGAGGATCAGTATCTTCTACCATAATATTTAGTTCTTTTTTTATTTACTATGCTCCTAGCATTTAAAAACACGCATCATGAAAAAAATTTCTATACATGTTTTCCGGACGTTTTGTTATTCCTTTGTCTGTACATCCGCAAATACTGCTGCCCCTTTCCACTAAAATGAAGCCCATCCTTCATGTACATATCAGCCCAACAAAACTTCCCCACATATCCATAAATCCTACTTCCTCTTCCCTACATAGCTTCTGGACTAGCATGTTAATTGCCATCCCCCGGCAATTTCGATATTTCTGACCCCTCCATCCTATTACTGGTAAAATCCCTGACAGTATTACCTGCTCAACCCGCGTCTGCTTTAGTGTTCTGACCAAAATCCTGTATTTCCTAACTATGGCAGTTGTACCCTCCCTCTCTACGTTATTTGTTCCTACGTGTACTGAAACAGATCCACTCTTGCCCGAACCCACGATGTTTTCTACCCTCTCAGTCATCGCCTCTATTTTGGCCCCAGGCAAGCAAGACATCACCTTATGTCCCTTGTTTAAGACTCTGTCGGTCTTCCTAACTATTAAGTCCCCCACAAACACCCTCGCTCTCTTTCTCACCCCCTTTATCACTGCGTCGGAATAGTTCTTCCGATGGATCACTTCCATCCCATTTTTTCCTGCAACCTTGTCACCTGGCAGACTGTTATCAGTCTGCCACTCACCCATCAATCTGTCACATTTCCCTCCCATTTCCTGGCCAACTTGTGCTCCCGTCGCCTTCCCCCCGTCTCCCTCACTCCCATCACCTTAACTTTCGTCTCCTTCCCTCCTGTCTCCTTCGCTTCTGTTTCTCCGCTCCCTTTGTCTTCCTTCCCGTCTTCTTTCGTGCTGTCTCCCTATGTCCCGTCTCCTTCCGTCCTGTCTCCCTACGACCTGTCACCCTACCTCCTCTCAGCCTCCTCCCAGGCTGACGTGAGCTCTCCCCAGGATCTCTTTCGTCGTCTTCTCCCACTTTATCATCTACTGTGCTCCCACCGGAACCACTGGCGCAAACCACCTGTTTCCTTCCCACCATTGCCACAACGAGCAGCCTCAGCTGCTCCAACTCCACCTCTAGTTCCTTCATATCCGTGCATCCCCTACACTCAAAACTAAAACTATCCGCCTGAAACTCCAATCAGGACTTCTCACACCCGGACTTGACGAAGTCCACCCAATTACTGCAACGGCCGCATATTAAATGCCTAGTGGCCTTTATTTGCCGTTTGCACGGCGCCATCGCACAATTTAGTCTTAATCAAAAGAACAGTTTAGGCTAATATACTTGCTAATTATGTCTGTTGTACTAAGCTCGCATGAGCAATGAAAAAGCCTGCCACCTAGCGAATACGGAGAACACTGTGTAACCAAAACAACAAAGTCAATGTGTACAAACTTACGCTAAAATCTTGCTGTTAATTCCATTTTACCAAAAACGTTTACTACAACGTCAGATATTACCTGGTGTATGTAATTTATGTAAATGTATCACTTTATCTCATATATATATATTCTACAATTTAAACGATAGTTTGATACACCAGTTTAATTCACGATTTGTAAATAAACTCTCTTTTATCACGCGTTGAATTTGAGTCCGGGAAAAATACTGCTTCTGTTAACAAAAACGGTTTCTTAAGATATGTCTACAAGAAGTTTGTATATAATATATGTGTAACAGTAATACTTATTCTAACAAATATTCCACTGTTTCTAACTATTAACTATGCTTTCTCAATTTTCGAAAGTAAACAACCCTGACTTCTCTGGCGGAGTCCGGAACTAACTTTCGCTAACATACTGCATCTGACTAAAAAATAACAAAAACGGTTTCCTACTATATGTCTACAATACATTTATGTATAATATATGTGCAATAGTAACACTTATTCTATTCGATATTCCACTCTTTTCTGTAAATTCTCTGCACCAAATTCAAGTCGCTGCTGCACCAAGATTATCCCAACACAACACAAGTAGATCGTAGAGTTCTGTTAATGGGGCCGAAGCTAATTACCTCAGCCAGGTATTCCGGCGCCAGATCATTTAACGCACAATATGTAAACAGAAGCACTGTGTAAGTTGGTCGCAAATGAAAGGGCAGCCAGTGTAAACGCAGCAACATGGGTGTAATGTGTTCGTATTTCCTTGTACGGGTAATGCGGCGAGCAGCACATTTCTATACCTTTTGTAAACGCTGCAGCACAGTCTGTGGGAGGCCATAAAGTAGTGAATTTCCTAATTTAAACGGCTACTATAATGTATACTTCGACAGGCAGATTGCTACGTTTCTTCGCCGTGAAGAAGACGATCGCCTCAGATTTCTCTCTGTTTCCGTAAGAAAACACTGCGACAAATGTATCAGCTGAAGATATGTTTATATAGAAGAACTTCAGTGTTCTTGAAGCAGCCATAGAGAAAATGACGACCGCAGATGGGAAGAGTACTTTGAAAAATGAGGTAAAGAACGGTCTCTATTACCTTCTGAAAAATTCAGCCACCATTGTTATGGCAAGCCATCTGGGTTCAGGTGATGACAATAAGGCAGCAAAAGTACAGAAATTCATCCACTATCTCGACCTGAGCCGAGACACCTGTGTATGCGATCAACAAAAGTCGGCAGGTACGATTAAGGATGCCAGAACCAAGGGCAGATGAGAACCAAGTTCGATATTTTAAAGCACACACTGACCAAAGAATCAAAGAGTTGTCAGATCAGTACCGGGTGATCAATCGGGAGAGATATATCAAACTGCGAGATGCTATCTGCAGCAGATTAACGCTTTTCAATGTTCGTAGGGGTGGAGAGCCCAGCCGACTCAAGATGAAGAACTGGTCGGGTGCCGTCGGAGGAAGGATTGACGAGAGCCGAATCGAGCAAATAGAAGAATTTGAGAAG